>OZ024918.1:41047970-41473798 GCA_964017125.1 Flabesymbios commensalis
GGTTTAATGTCGATCAACGTCGCAGACGTTGGTTTAACATTTAAACAACATTGGGCAAATTTCTCCTTGGAGAAGTATCTTGTAATCAGTTCAGTCGCTGATATTAATGTCGGCAAAGTGTACTCTATAGGGTCATGTAGGCCTACACTTGACCGTCCCACGTATGCCCATTTCGCAGTTGTGTGAATCTTTAATAAACACCAGGGCTCTCTGTCGTCCACTGCCAGCCAGCAGCCTGCAATTCATAAAATCGCACGAGCCGTGAGGTAGATCGTGATTGGTCAGTTGTGTTTAGAAGCACATTTGTCAAAACGTGGGAATCTGTACACGCAGTGCGCGACATACAAGCCTGCCATAAAGCGGATAGTATCCAAGAGTTTACGACTTTCAATTTTATATTTATTCATAATTATTTTATTTTAATGGAGTTTTTAAATTATGAACTAAGCACATTTTTCACTATATACTGTAGGCCCATATCAGTGTATATTCAGCTATACAGTGCAACATGTACATACTAGACCCGTTGTAAACCGGAATCCAGTCTATACAGTAATAATTATTTGGTCCCGAATTAATTGCACTCAAAACAATACTAATTAACCCTCTCCAAACCGGAACCTGTCTACTCCGAATACCGGACTCATTATTTTCACCAAATGCATAAATTGTATTGTATTTCACCTGTCCAAACCGGAATCAAATTTGTATTAAGAATTATTTTTAAAATCGCATGCGGTGCACTAAGGGTTAAACTAAGGTGAAGTAACATCCTGCTTGTTATCTGGTTATGCAATGGGGAAGGCACGAAGTTAGTGTTGGTAACACCCTTTTGGATTTAGAGATCCTGTCAGCGCTTTTACTTTGAGATTTTAAATAACAGAATGGATTAATGAAATAATTGGTTAACAAAATATTGTAACAAATCTGTGACTACTAAAATAATACAAGTCCGTATCAATTCATAAACATATCAGTTCAATAAACATAAATAATTCTCACAAAATTATACTGTGTTTTTGGATAAATTTATTATGTTTGTGATACTGAATGACCCAATAAATAACTAACTAGCAGTAGATAAAATATAAAAATATTTCACTTTTTCTTTCATCGCTGGACTATCCTTACTTTATTTTTGACTCCTAGTCAAGACAATAATAAATTATTGTATTAAATGACATAATTATACTGTATCGGATAATTTATCCAGCGTCATACATTCCAAAAAATCTGCTGCAATATGATTAACTCCGGTCAATGGTTTGATATTTAAACCGTTTGATATTTAAACGGGCTGATGTCGTTGTTAACAAATATGCTTCGTGTTTAAAATGTGTGACGGACGATTACAAGAATGTTATTTTAGACCAGGCGCTAAAAATCAATGTTGATTAAATGACAACTACGCTCCGTGTGTGAAATATGTGACACACAAATCCAAAAACGTACTGTTAAAACTGTAAATTATCACGGACACAATATTTATATACCCGCGACTAGTTTCACTATATGTATACAATATTAATTATGCGTTTTATTATGCTTTAATTATGCTTGAAAAAATAATGTATGCATTGCTTATTATATGCTTATTATTTTATTATAATTGAAAATATTTTATTATATCAATTAATTTGCATAATCATCTACCTATCATTTGTAGTCCTACTGACGACACATTCTGAATTATAACCCTCGTGTCAATTGTACAAGTTATCGTTGTTTGTTCCTCTCCAAAAGGATAAACCCTTTCTAAACCGGAACCTGTCCAAACCGGAATAAATAATAATTCAGATTTATTTCGTACTCGAAGTACATAATATATAGTAAACACAAAAGAAAAGAAATGCACACAGCAAAATTATACATATTAATCATATAAAATATAGTCCAGCAAAAATGACAAATGTTCTTTACATAAATTTATTTCTCTGTAATCACGAGAGGATATTAACTCCTTGGCAAATTGTACAGTAGCTTTGTCGTCATTCGTTATATTATTATAGTGCATACGTTTTACTATGGGGAAAGATGTGCTGTATTATGATCTGGGCCCGATTGCAGGAAAGAGTTTAACCCAAAAGATGATCTAATTCCACAAGTTAATCCGATGAAGGGGTTGCAGGAACGGGATTAAAGTTAATCTGGTATCAGATATTGTCTTAAGTTTAACCCTGCTCTGGAGGCAGTTTAAACTAAGGCCCTATTACTTAGTAGGCTATAACCATGGATTGTAACTCTATGGTTTAAACTTAATACCTGTCAAGATAAACGACTTTAAAACTATGAATTATGGACAAACCAAGTTTGATATATCACCGAAATTAGTGCGCAATCAATATATGAAACATATTGGATCGATTTATGTCATCTAATCACAAATTAAGTTATTACGTTCCTGCAACTGAGTTAATCAAACGGATTAGCTGATATCTTTTTCGGATTTAAACTCACACAAGATGATCTTGTTTCCTGCAATCGGGCCCTGACAATGTCATTGCGGTCTAATTGGTACCTAAAGCAGACTACAGATATGTTATTACATAGTAGAGAACAACTTTTTTCCAAGTTTCACACACATGTTGACTATTTGTTTTTTATTTCTAAGAGTGAGTGAAAAAAATTTTGTGTACAAGGCAATCCGGTATGGACAAGTTTTACTTTATACATCTCGTTTTCAGAAGCGTACTAATAAAATAAATTGGTTATTTTGTACTATGTGAGGCCACCATTTTATAAGTAGTGAGGGCTTTTCACACATCTAGATGCCACAGTACAAACAGTGGCTGCTAATGCTGTGACTCCTGGTGGTGATTATAGCTGGTCGGGGGGGGGGGGGGGGGAGACCAGTGTCTGAAGTAGAGACACTGGTGACATCAGTGAAGCATGGCGTAGACCGGTGATGTTCGTGCGCCATAATTCCAATAATCGAATTAGCTGGAAGGAAACGTTAGACCTATAAAGTGGCTTTGTGAGACTAACAAGTAATATGAAACAAAAGTCTTGTAATTGATTGTGAATTCTTACGAAGTGTCACATTTACTCTTCAGAATAAACTGATAACACAAAACGGTTTTAATTGACAATTCATTCCACGTGCCTGAAATAATGTCCGTCGTCTGCAATTTAGCGTAGGAAACATCATTTGGCCAGTTATTTCTTCTAGCTTTGTCTTTTTTTATTTTTAGATAAAGAAGAAAGAATACATGTACCACCTACCAATGATTTTTATTTCACTATTGTCGTTGTGTGGATTGTATAAATGCATTATATATTATGGTTCATTTAACTTTTAATCATGATGATAGGCTGTTTGGAGTTAAAGCTACATAAACGATTAAACCATCAAATGTATTTCTTCCAGTCTCCTCTTACATAAAACTGATATGCACAGTAAATATAAAGGGTTAGCTTGGGAAAAAACCGTAAGCAAATCAAAGGAGTATTACAAGTACTAAGCCTAATGTCCTTGAAAACCATTTGACTAGTATGATGCTTCAATGTAGGTTCCCATCACATTACGACACATGGGCTACATACATAACCATATTTAAATAAGAAGATGACAAAGCGTCAAGAAATATTTTGAGTAGTACTGTAATTAGAAACATAGGGTATAATTCAATAGTATTGTTAGTAAGCATTGTCCGTTGATGTTTCACATGTAGCATATGCTCAGCATGCTTAGCTATCAACCGCTAATAGTATTTGAGCACGCAGGTCATTTTAGTTTAATTTTAATTAGTCACTGACCTAAGTCAAAATAATCGATATTGTTTGTTATCAAATTCTTATCTTGAAAACTGATATTATAATCAAGATAATACAGACCATGCATGGATAAGCCCTAACAAATTTAGATAAATTCAGAGCAAAAGTGACGTAACCCACCCCTTGCATGGATACTGGAAAACTATCATATATAATTATGCTACTGTGTAAACGTATAAGATCATAGCACGCAACCGTTGCACTTTACATGCCAGATTATATTTTCATATATTTAACTATGGTGCCAATCGAGGTGAACATAATATTATAAATCCGAACAAAATGTATAGTGATATTTTAAAATTTGTTTAAAACTACTCACTGAAATTCGCTGTGTTAATGTTTAGAAAGTATATGATATTAACAAAAATACTGGTTTCTCTCAGTTCAAGTTGCCAATAAAAATGTGTTCATTTTCTACAACCGGCTGAAATTCAAAAAAATACGACACGTTTACCCCTATGTTGGTTTAATATTGGTTCACCGTCTGCGACGCTGACCCAACATAATATCTGATGTTCGATGGGCTGCTCCCCAGCTCTGCCCTGATCGTCTCCTGGCATAGTTATTTGCACAAAAGTGGCATTCTGTCGTCGATGTGACAGCGCTGATCTACCTAAATCATTCCCACGTGGAAACTAAATTAAATTTGAATTGTCACCGTTAATATCAGTTAAATAAGGTGTTGTTTTTGTTGCAGTATAAATGGTAACCACAGGGGAGAGTACCTGAAGCCCAGTATATCCTTACAGATCCTGACCCATTACGGAGAGGAGGTGGCTGAGGGGGTATGGCTGATGCTGGGTGACATGGTCTACGCTAGAATCACTCTCACCCTGGATGGTCCGTACACCTATTTGATCAAGTAGAAATACAATCTCATTTAACGCTTTGAACGCCAATCGCCACCACAATATAACAATGACATGTGTTTTATGGGAAATGTGTTAATTTGAGGTCCTCTTTGTACAATTTCAGCCCCACCCGGGCTGAAATTGAACAAAGAGGGCCTGAAATTAACACATAACCTGACCAAGTGCACGCTCTTATACTAATATTAGCACAACATAGCCGATAATCACCACTTTTATAGATTTGATTATCAGGACTGAAATAAGAGAACTTCAACGAACCTTGCTGCTCTACATTTCAAAGCCAAAAGGCAGTATCTGCTTACTTGCCCAGTGAGTAGATACTGACTTGTCGCTCTGCATTGCAGTGCTGACCATATACTCCTTGCTTGACCTAATATTATCCTCGCAGCCGTGTGTGAATATGCGGCAGTACCCTATATAGAATATGATACTTTATATAAAAAAAACATTGAATAACAGGATTTGGAGGCGATCTATTTGGTTATTTTAAAGAAAGAATCTTAAAGTTTGCGTCTCAAATTGAACAGATAAAGTATTTTATAGCCACTTTTTTTCGCGGGTCACAAGATATTATCAATAAAATATAAAAGATGTGTTGTACGTTTAAGGCTTTTTGTATGAGATACACATATACCTTTAATAAATTATACTTTGGGACTGAACTATTATTATGATTAAAGCTATAAGTATAGCTTTTTTTCAGTAAACTCTCCATGGTGAAGATGATCATATTATAGGCCTACATAATTTCTGAATATTAATTGAACACTGACTTATTTATTGGTCTTTCATTTCATTAAATTTAGGCTAACAGCTGAACAGTAAAGTTTGCTGATTCTAGTGCTTGCTAAATTTTAATTTTAACCCTACTTGATTGCTTTCTTCAGCGTGGAGATAATTTACCTTTTTTTCCAACTGCTTGTAAGACACGTCGTCATACGTCTACTGGAGACAGGAAGTATAACATTTAAACAATTTTGTACATTTGCCACCCGCTCCATATCATCTTCATTCACTACACGTCGAGAATTGCGACAGCAATTCGCGGCTTGTAGTGGATGAAGATGGCAAAGGTAAATTCAGGCTTGAAGCGAGAACAAATATTGTCTAATATGTGATGGACATAATGAATATCATGTTTATCTTTTAAAATAATATATGTATATAGTTTCATATGTTTAACTAAAGAAAAGGTTATTCAAGCTAAATATAGGTAAAATGTGATGAAGTAATTAAATAGACGTGAATTCAACAATCAAGGTCAAATTACAATCTTGTTTTTTCCAGGAACTTATAAGGCTCTCAGAGTTGTGAGTTGCCAGTTGTCCAATAAATACAACCTGGTCGACAACGAGGCTATTATTTATCCTCTCATTTCAAATGGGTAAGTTGTCCAGTTAGCCTACTGTTGTATAATACGTTGGTACAACGTTGATTCAGTGTATGGATGACATGGTTGGCCATCACTGTAGTCCTCTTAACCCTTATACTACTAAGGGCGACTTTAGTCGTTTTTAAAACCCTTTCAACCCTCACGATGCATCAAAGCATCATTTCGCATCTATGAAGAATGACTCAATTTCCTAAAACCTAGGGTTTTTTGGAATGACATTTTTTGTGGAACTATTATAATAATAACGATATATTTTGTACATTTGCCACCCGCTTCAAGTCATCTTTATTCACTACAAGTCGAGAATTGTGACAGCAATTCGCGGCTTGTAGTGGATGAAGATGGCAATGGTAAATTCAGGCTTGAAAGGGGTAATCAGTCCGTTTATTGGTAGGTTAACTTACAGTTATTGGGAAGGAAATGTGAGGTTAAACATAAAATTTGTGTTTGGTCCCAAATTGAACAAATCTGAGTAAGTTTTATCCACTTGAAGTTGTGTGTCGCGGTAGCGAGACACAACTTCAAGTGGATAAAAATTTAATTTGTTTTTATTTAGCGGTTTAAGGGTTAACTCACTTTTTATTTCCTGTCATTGTCAACTATGAATATATTTTTTGTGTCGCAATATTGCAATTACTGACTAAAAGTATTGTGGATTAGGCTAAGCGATATCCAGCATTGGCATTCCATTTCGTTGAAGATCTAAAGTATATTTTTAGTATTGGTATGACTTAATTTTAACCAATTAAATGTATGCTGGTATAGTTCAGAGGTTAAGGGAAGTAATGATGTTTTTTGAATTCATCCAATCCTCTTTTATGTGCTCGTTGCTTTAAACCTATAGACAATAGTTTTTGCAATCTTTATCGACATAGGCCTACTATCATCACAATAATTGTAATGACTGAATGGGACATTTCAAAAGAAGACAGAGTTTGTTTCTTTAAACAGTTGTCCAGTTGAAGGTCAGGATATCATAGACGTGAACAACAACTGGGAAGCGTTGCAGGGCGGATATCAGCTACAAATGGGAAAATTCCGCATCATCAAGTTCCGTGACAGTGATGCTGTGTTTTTACATTGCCGTGTTAAAACATGTCTGGATGGATTCGAGGACGATTGTGCGATGGTAGGCCTAAATATTACTAATTTGCCGAAAAAAGATACCACGCAGGCAGTATTATTAAGACAAGCACACACAATATTTAGTTTATTTCAACGAAATGAATATTCGAGCTAGTCGATATAGGATGACTAGAGGTCATGATTCAGAGGTAGGCCTACACTCAATACATCTCTGGACAATTTCGTCGAAGAAGAAGATTTGAGAATCGTTTTTAGGCCAATAAAGCTATCTGGACAAGTTTAGCCGGGCTATATACCCCAGGAAAATATCCGCTGAAAAACATTGTACATGTTAATCAAAATTCAAGATGGCCGCCATAACTGGCAAATGTGATGTAATGTTTAAATATTTTGCTGGCTAAGATACACACCCTATGATTGTCTTCATCAACTTCAATCAATTATTGGTCACTAAAGTTCATCTAAAATACCAAATTGCCTCATTTTGGGAGAATTGATCAGTTTAAATGGCAAACATAGAGATACAAATTGGTGTATCTAAGTGTGAGAAGCACTGTTTTGTAGGACAACAAATTGCCATCTTATATAAATTTGTTTCATAAATACTATATTATCATCACAGAAAATTCCCTGATATACTGTGGAGATATATTAAAAAACTACTTTGGTATTTTGATCACTTTGTAGAGGTCTGGTAGTTTTTTATACGCTTCAAGCCTATATGTATTCTGTTTCTAATTACAAATACACAGACCTATTTCATCTGCTACAGAAAAAAATATATGTACATGTACTTTGTAATTTTCAATGCCTAGAAGAAGTTTTTGATAATAATGTGTACACATATGATGACTTAAATAATTCTAAAATAATGAAGTGTAAATATACGAGTAAATTTTAAAATTAAATGTGAACCTTTGAATTTTCTGCTTGCAATATCTTTACACGTATGTGGTTGTCTTGTAATTAAATGCAAAATATAATCTACAAAATATACGGATGATTGAAATTATTTGGACATATTAGCATTCACCAAGCAAACACAAAACATTTATATAACATTTATACAACGTCGGCCCAACGTCTGCGACGCTGGATCAACATTGTATATGTACATGTCACTGAAATAAACAATATCTATCTATCTATCTATGTATAAATGTTATACAAATGTTTTGTGTTGGCTGGGTAGCCAAACTATTATTTATTGTTTTTTGTCGGTTTTGCAGCCTGAGTGTTCAGTTGACGACAGTCCAGAGGCATCTGAAGAAGATTCCGCAGAGGACGAAAGTAGTGGTGGTGGAGAAAACAGCGTAGATGAGTCTGCTGAGAATCCAGGTATGGACCGCATTCCCATTCTCAGCAAACACGAAGCATTGAGCCAGAGTTGTTTTAATGCTAGGCCAGCGTCACAGACGGTGGGCCAGCATTATAACGACACTGGTTTCATGTTGTGTGTGTGCTTGGTTCTCGTTCTGCCAGGCACCTTTATCGCTTTGAACACATTACAAACCGAATAAATTGTCGTTAAAATAGTTTGTAGTGAATGCTCAAAAAATTCAATTGAAGAGATGTTTAGTTTGCAAAAAAATATAAAATAACCTTCGGCATTTGAAGCTGGAACCTGAGTCGAAAAATATTAATTGATAACGCATAAATATAATAATAATGGCTAAATATATCGTAGGCTTCGGATTGCAATCCGAAGCCTATATAGGCCCTATATATATCGTGACGTGTACGAGAATACGGGCCCTGGGGGGTTTTACTTACAAGGAGGCAATGTTGATTGCGGCACAATTTATAACTGAAAATAAAACTTTTTAGATTTTCAGAGAAAACTAATCTGTTTGATACCATGAATATAATTTTTGCTATCTCAGATCTCATAACCTAAAATTATCTGGGTCTTAAATCATGAACATTGAGTGGTAGGTGAATTAACTTGCAAATACATATTTTACTATTTACCATAGTCAGATAATTAACCAGTATCCTGTTTTTTGTCTCTAAAACTACCGTAGATGCTGCCATTTGTATTGTTGTATTAAATACTCTAAGCGAAAAATTATAGGTGTCATAAGGCTTTTACCAACACTGACACAGTAACAGTTAAAGGAATAGTCTAATTAGTAGGCCTATTTGATATTGCAATTTAATTAACACAGCTTTTTTATTAAATGGTACAATGACCTAAGCGATTAAAAAAAACAATAGCCCAATATAAAATTGCCTCTTCCTTTGTGTTGAACGCTACAGACGCTTCGAGCACGGAAACCAGGAAACGAAGAAAAAAGCGAGCCATGAACAACGTGCAGACATCATCTGGCGAGAGACAAGTTGACATCACTGCTGAGTTTATTGTCTACGATCAGTCTCCTGCAGGTAAAAGTAGTAAATTGAGTTTATGTAAAATATTCAAAATGTATATTTTGGATTAACATTTAAATCTATTCTTTTATTTTGTATATAATCTACGTAATTCAGGTAAACATGTAAAGTCCTATCTTTAAAAGTGAAAATCTTCATGCTTGTTTTCCTACGTGAAGTCGCAGACTGAGTAACATAGCAACGCATCTGTAGATGAGGCCATTAATAGTAACCAGTCAATGCGTTTCCAGAGTGCGTTTCAACCATGACCAAGTCCTATTCAACGCTTAGGGTCTATTTAATAAGAATAGTATGTTTATTTTATTGACAGATGCCAGTATACGATGACAATAATCAATAGAGATATAGAGCTTCTAACTAAATGTTATTTTTCACCCTTTCAGCGCGGGGATCGACTTTAGACGTCAGATTCTGAAATCTAAAGTCGATCTTGCGCTGAAAGAGTAAAATAATAATACTGGTCATAGACCTTTAAATTCAAATGATGTATTCAAATGATGCGGAAAGCGCTAACTAAGACGTTTGTGATGATTTCAAATTAAAAAAAACTTTGTTCTCCGTTGGTTATATAAACATATTTCAGCGCTTCAGACCAGCAGACACGACACATTGAAGCAACATTAAACCAGCATTGCATCAATGTCTCGTGTCTGTCTGGAAAGTGTATCCCAGGAAACACAAAACATTTGTATAACATTTATGCAACGTAGACCCAACGTCTCGACGTTGGCCCAACATTGTATAAATGTCATACAAATGTTTTGTATTAGCTGGGATGCTGTTGGAAAGAATAGGACATGTGTACATTCTATAAATATATCATATTTATTAAACATTTCAGCAGGTGTAGGTTTGACTGGAGGAGAATTGGCTGGCGTTGTGTGTGCACTATTGATTCTACTAATAGTATTTGTCGTTATTTCCGGAATGCTCTACTGGAACATGCGTAGAAGCACACCGAAAGACAACAGTGACTTCCGTCTGACACCTCGACCTCCAAAGTTCGCTCTTTCAAGAATTATACCAAATCAGC
Source organism: Flabesymbios commensalis (assembly GCA_964017125.1). Classification (NCBI taxonomy): domain Eukaryota; kingdom Metazoa; phylum Annelida; class Polychaeta; order Terebellida; family Flabelligeridae; genus Flabesymbios; species Flabesymbios commensalis. The sequence continues at coordinate 41,058,523 of OZ024918.1, forward strand.
ACATATAAAAAACATTTATTACAGATGGTATTTATGTACAAAAAATGTCCAAGTATATGACTATTTCATTATTTTTACTTACCCGTGTAAACACTATAACCAAAGTATTAATATTTATGTTTCGAACTACGAAACTTATTTCATTTCAATATTGATATTTTTTTGCATATCAAACTCCTTGCTCATTGTCCATTCCGTATTTTAATGGTGTAAAAAGGTGAATAAACATTTAAAATGTATATTGATTGATGGTGTAAATAATTCGCACAAATATATGATTGTGCAGTGAACATTAAGTTCACGCCTGTGGTAAAAGTACTTAATACTTGTACAAAGATAATTCTAATTATGATATGACTTATCCTTGTTCCACATAGGTACAGTATACGCTTCTTGAAAATATTGCGGGCTTATAATCACATTTGAACAACGTTGAATCAAAAGATCGTGGTGCGATCAATCCCAAAAGAATTGAAAAACATACAATAATTCTCGTCATTAGCCATTAAACCGCTAAGACCATGACCCAATGCTGTTTCTATGTTGGGCCGACGGGGGGGGGGGGGGCGGAGGGGCTGGTGCATTCATTAAACCAGCTATTGTTGTTTTTAATCCTTCTTTATTTAGCGGTTTAAATTATTGATCCGTTTATATTGGGAACGAAATGTGTGGTTGAAACATCAAAATTTTCAAATGTTTTTACTCAAAATAAACAAACATGAGTAATTTTCACCCACTTGAAGTTGAGGGTCGCGGTAGCGACGCACGACTTCAAGTGGGTGACAATTTAAATGATTAATTCAGCGGTTTAATGATTAAAGTTTAAATCGATAACAGAAAGGCTCAATGAAAAACAGTCATATCTCAATTTTAAGCTTTGTGTGTGTTTAATTTGTGATATCAAATTGCTTAAAAAAAACATTCGCTTTCGATAGTCAAAGAGAAAGACAAGAATATATCCACATTTATATTGTTATTTGACAGTGTTTTCCCATTTACGATATCAGTAAATATCTACCTAATGTCACTTCAGCATATAACCTATGTAATATGAGCTCATATTTATTATGTCCCTGCGGTAAAAGTACTTAATTGCATGTATCAAACATGTATGTACATAATCTTTTTATTTCATCATTGAATTTTCACAAATAAAAGTTTTAAACATGTGTCATGGTTATTTATTTACTATTGCTTTGAAACAGTTAGGGTATCGACATTATTTTATTTTCATTTCGACGTTAATACTGCTGTGCAATTTCAAAATATCTGAATAAATAAGCAGTTTCTGCCTTTTGTATTTGCGAGGCAGAATACATACATATTGAAGAAGAACAAAAAGAAATATCGCGCAGTAGAAAAATCAGCAGATGCCTACTGCTTACAGAACGGTTGCAGCCACAATCGTGATGAAAACGCCGACATGTTGCTGTGCTCACACTGTGGAAAGACGGGGGGTAAGAAAAATATAACATTTTGCTCGGCTGACTTTGAGAATGAGCATTAAAAAATATCCAGAGTATTTTTCTACACATTTTTGCAACAGTAATGCTATCATATGATGCAAAACATAAAAAACACCCCTTGTAATGGTTATTACCTTGTTATTTATGAACGCTAGTGATTATTGAAATATTATGTGCGACATAATGGTGGGGCATTTTAGTCTGTAAGCCAAGTTTCAAACGACTGCTAGCTGTTTTTTTAGTTTGCTTGACACAAAAAGTGGTAGCGGTATTTATGTGATAGAGAAATATCTCCAGAACATTGCTAGGGTGGGTGTAGAAATTTCCAGAAGTAGCAAAGTACATAAAATGGGGGATGTTCAAGGGTACCCTTCAGCCCCAAAGACTGCACATTGCTAACACCCAGGCTAATAAAAAACCCAAACCACAATTCACAATTTTTACATCCTTGTCGATCCTATTTAAATTTCATTAAATATAGGTTGACAAATTGTTGGAGTTTTGATTTGATTCACAGAACGTAAGTCAATCCTTAGAACGTTGAAAGTCAATAGTTAAGAAAACTTAACACTATTAGTAAAAAGTAATTTTGCCGTTTTCTGTACATTTGTATGATTATGATATCATAATACTAATGTCTGCTGACTTTATTTGGTACACCGTTCCAGGGTTCTAACCAGGCCCTTTCAGGGTGTCGGGCCGACACGCTGAGTTTTGCTGCTGCTACGCTACTAATATCGCCGATACGCTGCCGATACGCTGAATAAAGAGGGACACGCTGCCGATACCCAGAGTATCTCAGAGCAGCTAGTATCCATAAAATTTTCGGGGGCCTAGGCGGCCCCCTGGCCCCTCCCCGTTATTTTATGGCTCGGCTGGCGCATCGAACCGATACGCTGACATTTCAACCTGGTTAGAACCCTGCGTTCATCTGGTAACATTATATCGAATTAGAATAATCCGACATTGTTGTATGAATGAATTATGAGGTCAAAATAGTGGCTGGGGTACTGTCACTAGTTACATTTTATCGACCCCTTGTCATAACATAATCCTTATTGTTATAGTTATAAACAATTTTGATACCACACTGGCCACATTTGTTCTTGGAATATATTCAGTATGAAACATATGTGAAGTTTAGATTTTTTCCGTTAAGCTTAAACCAACTCTTAGAGCGCTGAAAAAAAAAAAAAAAATGAAACAGTTAGTAGGCTAGTATGTAACATTTCCGTTTCAAGTACATTTGTATGATTATGAGCATTCTAATGGCTGCTAACATCAGTTGATACATCTGTCATCTGGTACCACTATATCAAATTATAAAAAGCTACCTTGTTGTATGAAGGACTATGAGGTCAAAAGTCCGCATGAGGTAATTTCACTGGTTACATTTTGTCGGGCCCTTGTAGCAACAACATTCTATTTTTATAGTTATAAACAGCTGTAATACCAATCTTGTCACATTTTGTCATTAAATACATCCGGGACGATACATATCTGAGGTTAAGATATTTTTGACATTATAAGTATAACCCTAGAGGTCATCAGTTTCTGGGGTATTACAATATTTTCACTGTTCACCAAAACGTAATATTTCCGTTCCATGTGTAGTTGTACGGATATATGCGCATTGTATTTTGTGTTTGTTCGATTTGTCGCAGCATACATTTGATGTGTCTTATGGGAAACCATGACCTGTCCCTTTGAATGTGTATGAAGTCAAAAGTCAGGATGGGATACTCTCCTAACTACATTAAATATGTATCAGTATAGTATAGGAGATAGCCTTCAAGAGATCAGTGGTGTAACCATAAAAGGAAATGGGGGGGGGGGGGATGTGGGCTAATCTAATACCGTTTCCTCCATGCATATGCAAGCTCAAAAGCTGGTTGAGTTTGAATAAAATCAAAATTAAGTCAAATTCAAGGTGCATTATACCTCTTCTGATATAAATATGTTTTACTGATGTATGCCTTATAACCATTGTGATGTCATCGGACCTTATCTTTTTTTACATTTTATCAGTATGTGGCTTTAATCTCTTGTAAATATGATGTCTTAGAGCAATAGTTGCTTTACGGAACCACTCTAGGCCAATAAATGCTGCCTAAGGCTGCCTTTCCATTGACGCGATTAAATGGCAAGTTTCCTGCCGCGCGGGCGATAGCGCGCGATCGTCCGCGCGGCCATTTAATCGCGTCAATGGAAAGCCAGCCTATTAGAAATCATGAACAACGTATTGCCACTTTAACATTAGGACAAGTCAGTGATTGTTTTCCCTATATATTTGCTGCTGGTGGGTACTGACTTCTAAAAGCTAACAGACTTCCTAAGCTGATAGCTCACTGGATGTCTCCATTATGTGTTCACAGTATGATATATTTTGTAAATGCTATCAAGTATATACGTATAACTATAATACGTATAGCTATAAAAATAATATAAATACCCCATAAAATCTAGTTTGCTCTTATGAATATATTTTATCATGTACTATTCTAGTGTGAATATTTTTTTTTACGTAACAGAGCATTATCCGAAATATTAAACAACACTTCAAATTACCAGTTCTTTGGCTTGTAAGTTGTAGATATTTAATCATAATCTATAATTATTTATTTATCATTTATGACCCGACATGCGAGAAGGTACCTCCCCGCGGCTTTATTCTAATTATTTATGACGTCATTTAAAATTTAAATTTAATGATTACATAACTAATTTTAAAATAATAAAAATCTTATAAAACAAAATGTAATAGAGATTTTTCAAAAATTCTTCCACCTTATGAGACAGGAAGAACACGGTTATCGAATCAAATCAAGAAAATCAATTTTGAAAATTTTGAGCTTACGGTTCTTTTCGCGTGGCGGGTCACATTTATACTCGCCGTCAAATTAACCAGGATCGCATGGTTTTTGGCGATTTCTCCGTCAATTTTCTTGAAATTTTGCAAAGGCCATTTTCTAATAAAATCCTAATGGCGGTAAAAAATTCGCAGAATTATATTTAATATTTCAAAAGTTAGACCATTTGCCATGTAATAAAATTCTAGAATTAGTTTAATGGGGTTATAGAGGTGCGTCGTAATTTCAATTTACTAACGTTACATGTCAAATGGTCTAACTTTTGAAATACGCTATATAATTTTACGAAATTCATAGCTGTTAGGATTTGAATAGAAAATGATCTTTGCAAAATTTAAAGGAAATGAGTTAAGAATTGTCGGAAAATTCATGCGATCCTGGTTGATCATTTTTAATTTGACGGCGAGTATAGTATTCCAAGACAGAGATAACAATGCAGTAGCATGACAGTACCAAACACCACATCAACTCATTTTGATGTGTTTGTTTTGAACAGGTCATAAAATAACGTTACATACAGCCTTCCCTTTGCAGGCATATTACCTTGTTACCCAACTATGTGCCTTTCCATTGCCAGCAAATCATCATATTGTATTGACCTCAACGAGCCTCATAATTCATTAAAATCAAGGTATCTGGATTCCCTGCTCAAACCTGTCAGTGTGACAGATCTGCATCTGTCACAAATGACAACCCTTCTAATAAAATAACTGAAATATTGCTAACAATATATACAATTTGTACAAAGTATATATCAGCATGTGGTCCCACACAATCCACAAGATATTACTGACAAAGACAAATTTGTATGTCACCTGGTGGTTAATAATGTCTTTAAAACACGTTCGATCAGTGCTCACGCTGCGTTAATTTGTTTAAATATCGAATTTCAGCGCTGTAAAGGTGTGTTTGAAAAAATATAAACTTTACATATGTTTCGTCCTGAATGTCTTCAATGACAAAATGTGGGAATAGTGGTATCAAAGCTGTATATAACTATAAAAAATACAATTATGTTATTACATGGGGTCGAAGAAATGGTAATTGTGAGCGTACCCCAACCGTTCTTTTGATCTCATAATTTTAAGTCCTTCGTGTAGCAGGGTATATTTTTTCTAACTTTATATGATGGAACCAGATGGCCGATATACCAAATGAAGTCAACACACATTAGCATGTTTATAATCATACACATGTAGAGCAAATGGGAAGTGTATTCTACGAGTTTTGTTGGAAATATTTACTTTCAGCGCTCTAATGGTGGGGTTCATGTTTTCTGAAAAAAATCGTAACTTCACCTGTCTCGTCCTAAATTTATTCAAACACAAAATGTGGCATTACTGTTGCAAAAATGTGTAAAAATATCCTAGGATATTTTTAATGCTCTATCCCAAAGTCAGCCAAGTGAAATGTTACAATTTTCTTACATACACCCCCCCCCCCGCCACATATGTCAGACTGCCAATTAACATGATTTTTGTTGTTGTTCGGGATGTCCTTGAGACATTTGGATGGGTGGCTTAGCGTCATACAAAATTCGCACGAGACCTTATTTCGGTAGATATGCTCCCTGCGGTGAACATGTTATCATAATCATTTTTGTGATTTTTAAATTGTGACATGTACATAATAATAACTCTGTACCCTACATTGATTTCACAAAAAAAGTGGGGAGTTATTTCTTCACATGTGTTCTTCAAGCTATCATCCTTATAACCATAGATTAACCATATAGGGCTTATGGTTAATCTATGGAATAACTATAGTTGGGTATGCCCACGATCGCCTGCGATTGTGAATCGGACGGGGATACTTAGTGGCCCAGTCAACCAGCTTTCGAATTTGAACATTCAAAATAGTAGTAGCTTATGAAGTGCCTCTGGGATAGATTTTCGGATCTCGGCATTTAAATCTATTTAATGTCAGTTTATGCTGTCGACATACTCAATACACTCCAATCAGCCAATAAACCCATTGCCTAACCTGTAAGCTCCCCTCAGTCCTGTTTTTTTGGAGGAATAATAACTTTAGCCACCCATACTCAGAAACACGACGCGTTTAAGGAATGTTAAGAACAGTTTTCGATACATACATCCGGATATGATAATTGGGATACTAAACTGAATAGTCAAAATAAAAAAAACTATATTGGTCAAAACATCCAGAGTTGGCCACAGGACTAACTTTGTTATAATAGATAGCCTACACCCAAACTATCCAAATAATAGTACATGTAGGCCATCATAAACTAAATAAAAAATGAACCGATACTGTAATAAAAACAACAAAAATACAAGCCGTCAACCAAACACCTTGATATTGTTTCTAAAATATACATTGCAAGCAATTACTGTAAATGCATTATGTGTTAGAGGGTGTTATTTGGAGTGTGGTACAAAATATGGTAATTAGTATGATTGTTATCCCAATCATCAGAGCTGCAATATTCCAAGCTTGGGCATACGCCAGACGCCGTCTAGCCTTTTCCCATTGTCCTTTATCTCCCAGTGATGAAGCACTTACTACAACACAAACACAGTACATTAGAACAGCCATCCAAAATTTAATACAATAAAACTAATTTATTCCAGCAGTTCTGGAAAAATGCAGTTTTTCTCTCTTTACAGATATTATTCAAAAACAAATGTTCCTATTGAGCTATTTTTTACAGATCTTCGACGTTGGAACAACGTCAAACCAACATTGATTCAGCGTCAGGTGTCTGCTGGCCTGTTTATATTACTGTTTATATTACTGATTATTTCATGTAATCAATCATTGAGAATTACACTTAGAACTGACAAAACAGTAGATTAGTAAGTCAAATAATGGTCGAATTCAAAGTTGTTTGCATTTTTTCATATTTTTTTCATATGTGTCTCATTCACCCTGTTGCAGTTTGTGTCCAGATCTTCAGGATAATTTGTTTTGAAGCTGACTTAGTTACATAGACAGTTACAATTGTTTTAATAAAGATACTGACATGTATGATATCAAAACAATAAAGTGTTTCTTTATCTACTTCAAAGTGTGTTTTTAAACTTAAACTGGGTATATATTTCTTATGCTTATTTTTCGTAAAATAGAGCCCAATCTTTATCACGATGATTGAGGAAACGCTTTGCCCTTTAAAGCTAAATTTGGCGTTTGTTATACAACCTTTAGCTACTTTAGGCCATTGGTTTTTATTTCTCTGTTTTAGATCAGAAAAAATCCAAAATCTAATGAGGGGGGGGGGCGGTAAAAAAAAATTTAGGAAAAAAAAACATTCCACCTATTTTCGGAAAAGTTAATGAGGGCGACCAAATAAAAAAAAACTTCGGACAAATTTCTGGAAAAGTTTATGAGGGCGACAAAATTAAAAAAATTGACCTATTTTAAATAAAGTTAATGAGGGCGACGACAAAAAAGCAAAAAAAACATTGCTGGAAAAAAGTTTCTTATCCCCTGAAATAAACTTGTTTTTTTTCGGAATGTTTTTTTATCTACCAAAATTAAATCGTTTTTTCGAAAAATCGGCGACAATTCAATGCGCGCGCTGGGCAGAAAAAAAACACATGTTTTTTTGGGTAATGCGCGGCCTAAATCTAATGCGCGCGCTCATCTAAAACAGAGAAAAAAACATAGTGGCGAGTGGTGCTTTGTATTTGTCAAAGCCATAGACCTATATAGGGGCCTACTCGGCTCACTTCTGATATGTGTCACAAATGACAACATAATATATCAGCAAAATCAATTTACCCTTTCAAGCCTGAATTTGGGCTGGGGCCCTAGGGTAGTGGTTAGCACCGCTGCCTTTCACGCCAGAGTTCGGGGTTCGGTTCGGTCTCGGCGGTTTGAAAGAAACAAAAATGTTTCTTCCCCATCCACGTGTGAAAATCAGTATTGTGGGGAGCCTCCGTGACCGAGAGGTAGCGTGCTCGGCCTCAGATCGCCAGGGCTCGAATTTCGAATCCTGTGTCTGGAGGACGGTGTCATCTCAATCATCTCACCATCCTCAGGAGGTTCTCCTGGCCCAGTTTGGCCTATATGTGCACAAAGGTGGCCTAAAGGCCGATTCATTTCATTTCATTTTCAAGTCTGAATTTACCATTGCCATCTTCATCCACTACAAGTCGCGAATTGCTGTCGCAATTCTCGACTTGTAGTGGATGAATATGATTTGATGTGGTTTACAAATTAAAGAAAATTACTATGAATTGGTAAATCAATTTTATGTAAATTTTCGTTTTTCAGGGATGTAAAATTATGTTTTAATGCATCGTGAGGACTTAAAGGGTTAAAAATGAGCCTCGTGATAGGGTTGTCAAACTATAAATCAAACATATTAGTTAGAAACAATCGTGAGCAAAATAATAGACACGAGGAATATACGATAACAATCTACAGTATCATTTACGATACTAGAATGTATAAACATGATGAAATGGGGTGTACAATTAGAACCCTGGGGAAATTTCTAAAGTGAACATTAAATACATGTACCGTGATGTGTTGTATCAAGTGTTTAAGTATATATCACAGAAAAGACAATGCGTTTAACTCTAATATTAGGTTAAGGTTGAGCCACCATATACCACGTTAGCCTCCCACTAAGCCTTAAAACACTAAGTTAAATAATTTAAAGTTTCACTCACTTGAAGTGTGTCTCGCTACCGCGATTCAAAACTTCAAGCTGGTGAAAATTACTCATATTTACATAATTTGAGACAAAAGATTTTATAATCGTGCTCTAAGCGGGTTGTGGTTTAACCCAACATAGTTCCAACGTCTTGTATTTTGTTGGGATGTGCTGCAAATGGCCGCCGGGCCATATTTCTGCTCAGCCCGATCACGTGTTTTGTGACATCGTTTTAGCTGATAATCAAAGTACAGTCCTTTGCTCGGGGTATATAGTTTTTTGATGTGGCAACTATAATTACAAAACAATGTATGATATTACTCAATATCAATAATATGCTTACCTGTGTAATAAACTGCGAATATGCCTAGGGGACAGAAGCAACAGAATGTTGTGAAAATAGATAATATCAGCTGAGGTGTGGTGTTGAAGTTTCTGGGCCTTGCCCATGTACTGTTCTGTGTGGCTTCTGGAGGTGGAATGGAGGTAGGTTGTGAAGTGCTGCCAGAAACGGTAGGTATTTGTGCACGTGACTCTCCATATAGGCCTACCCCAGTTCGGGATGGAGACTGGTCTGCAAAGGTGACATTCGTCTGTTTTAACTCCCGCACATCTGAATTAAATATAACGTTATAACATTAATTACTGTGCGACCCACATCTGGTCAAAGTTCAGCAAACACGATGCTGGTTTTATTTTGGAGCATTAAACATTATCGGACTGACACCGCTGGGATACAAGGACCACTAACCTCAGCCGACTTGATTCAGATTTTGTTCTTGTGATTGATAAAAATAGCGATGTTGACCAATCACAGTTCAAATACTAGCTGGGTCAAACTTGGCGAATGCAGGCTCTGTGCATCAAGACGGATATTAATTTAAATTGAATATTTGTCAGTGTGTATTATTTCGAATCTTATATGATAGTTATAACTATTGTTTGGGTTCTAATCACGTCAACCTCTTTTTTACTAATATAAAAATACAATTGTAGTGTTGTATATGAATTCGTTCTGTTATACTTTAAACCGCGGGTGCCCTCTGCTTTAAAAAGTTAGCTTTCAGTAAGCATGGCGATGAAGGTGCCATAATACAAATCAAATGAATATTTCAAAGTATTCTAAACGTTTTTTAATGAGGCCAAGATTAGTTTACCACTGTTTGTAGTCACATCATTTTATATGTTATGTTAGTTAGTGTTAATTTATATAATATGTCTTATCAGTAGGCCTATAATTACGCCATATCAGTATAATTACGTAAATCGCTATCATAAAATATTGTCTGAGGTGGAATTTTTTTTTACGTTTATCCAGAATTTCTTTTTTGCTACTATGTGTTTATGCTGGGAGAGCGAAACGTATATTTAAAAAAAATATACATGTATATGCCTATGATATATTGAGAAGTGCCGGTTGACTCAATTTGAAGTGTAGTAAATGTTATCATGCATATTTTCAATGACTGTACTTCTTCAAAACTAACCCTCTTGTATATATACTTGTCTTTGGACATACTCACCGGGCACACGGGCCGGTTGTTGAAACGTTGTCACAACAACGTCGTGTGCCAGGCGGGATTGCCATATATTTACGAAGAAATAATTGAGAAATAGAAAAAAATATAATGTACTGGATGGTCTGAGCTTATAAAAATTGTGAGAAAACATATCGATAAACACAGCCACGTGTATCATTGCTCTTTGGTTTGAAAAGAAAAATGAAACCAATAAGGGACAAAACTAGTTTAGATGATGTGGTTTAAAATTATGTAGGCAATAGCACCGAGGGGTCGAAATATTATGATTAATTTATAGATTATCTTTACCATGACTGTAAGGTTCTGTCTCTGCTTGTTGTGTACTTTGGGCAGTGGAGCTCGCACCCCAGCCCGTTCTTGTATCACCAAGTGGGGGCAGTTTGTTGGATTGATGGTCTCCCCATTTTCCAGCAGTTGAATCCCGGATAGGAGGAAGTTTGCTTGCTCCGGATTTCTTCCCCCCGAGGTCAGCCAGTGGAGGAAGTTTACCTCCTCTTGAGCTTTGGGGTTCATCAGAGTGGAAAGGTTCATATTGTCTTGCAGCCATGACTGAAACGTCACCTGAATATTCATGAAAATTATAATACAAAAACACTCCAAAACGTATAACTGTTGCTAATGGATACGTCTTGGGAGGTTTTCTAAGAGAGATTCCTAAGAGGGTGTGGAATATCATGCATAGCCCCCCCCCCCTCCCCTTGAATTATCTCAAAATAGTCATAGGTTATATTTATAATAATTCCAACAATTAACACTATCACAATTAGTGTTAATTGATCCAGCTTGTGACCGGGGCAATCGGCATTTTAATGTCCAAATAGGACATTTGTTAAAAAAGCGTTGTCATGATTATGTCCTGATATCTTAACTTACGCATGTGGTGCATGTTATATCAGAGTATATGATCAACGTTAACAACGTTAATCTATTGTGTAAAAACTACATTTATGCTAAAAAAATATATAGGACTAAAATGTTCATTGATATGTTTAGAACCTGAATTTGTTGTCAATAATTTGTGTAGGCCTACATGTGGAACAGCAAGTGGTTCGAGGCTGAAATTGTGGTCAACAGGGTTTCCAAGTTATATCACTTGTAGAACTAATCCAACCTTTGAAATAATAAGCAATTGATGAATTCAAGTTTTACTATTGTAGCGACAGAGTGTAGGGCCCCCCCCCCCCTATACCTTTTGACCAAGAGAACATTTTGTCAGCCCAAATGACCTCAATACAATTTCTAAAAATATAATATCGTTGGATAACGCTCAGTATTTGTTCCACAAACATGACCATGATATCGTTTTTTTTATTAGGATTAATTTATTCTACAAGAGATTATATAACAGTAGGCTGAGCATTCACTGGTCTAATTTATCTGAACGATATTCCAATTTATAATATGGAAATTTTGTCTTATGTTTTCTAGGAAAACTCACACAAGGCAATGTCACTCTTTCAATTGTGTATTCTGATTAATCTGGTATTTAACAAGGTCTTAATATTCGTTTAACGGTACTCATTTAATTATCTTGGCCTCTCGGAACACACATGGAGTGTGAAAAGACGAATCTTATTATTTTCTCACCTCAGTTGGTTCACAGTAAGTAAAATCCTGAACGTCACATATCGATCGTCATGCACATAAAATACAAACAGTTGAACTGGAGCCACAATAACCCCCGCCGTTGTATGGATCCAACTTCATACTGAGTCCAGAAGATTAGGATATATAATAATATAAACAGTACGGTATCTCCCGGGTCTCATTGTAAAAATAGGCGTCCATGCTATGCAAACATTAACCCTTTAACCGCCGGTGCCGCATATATTCGGGTTTTCATTTTTTATTAGCACATTAAGTACCACCTTTTAACCATGTTAAAGATAAAATGTGACATCAATCAGCAATATTTGAAAACAGTTGACCTCCATTTTGTCAAATCTGAATAATTTTCACTCACTTGAAGTTGTGGATCGCGTCAGCGAGTCACAACTTCAAGTGGGTGAAAATTCAGATTGAATAATTTGGCGGTTAAAGGGTAAAGTACAGAGACATTAAGGTACCAAGGAGGTATGCTTTGGAAAGACATGAATAACTATGCACTAAGCACATACAGCAAGTACGATACGTTGAGCCGATCTAGGTTTAATATTGGGCCAGCGTCACAGACGGTAGGCCAATATTAAGCCAACATTGGGCGGCCATATCGCTGTTCGCTGTGAGAGTCCGTGCGTGCGTTTGATCAAATTGCCCTTTGGGGTAAAATTAGGTAGTGAATATCTGTCACTCATTACAGTGGCAAATGGCGAAAGTGTTTACAAAAAATATCTAAACGTGATTTAAATAGGTCAGGATTGACAGCTTTGACACGTGCCGTTACGGCTCTGTCTGTTCAGATATAAGAACATTAATATTATCACTATTGACCATTTTGTTACACGCAAGATTCTTATTTTTCGTGAAATTTAAATATAAGAATAAACGAATAAATACAACGTAGGCCTAGCCAGAGCGCATAAATTTGTTTTACTAAACAACGTGAGGGGGGGGGGGGGGGGTTAGTATGATTACATGGTATTACTTAAAATTAAAAGCATAAATACATGTATATCATGTAGATAGAACTCACACATTTATTTTATTAAACAACGTCAGGGAATCCGTATGGTTATAGTATTAATGGGCGAATTAAATGTCTTTCGTTGAAATTTTCAACAGTGAATAAAGAGAATATAAAATAAAAGAGCATATTGCATGTATACGTTTTGCATTAATGCACTTTTGTTACAACGGTTTGTTGTCAATAATGGTTTCTGAGATAAATGGATGTATTTGGACACATACTTGAACAGTATACAGGTAAATATTCACACGTATAGATATCAAATTATCTTAATATACCAGCTATTATTTTGAAGTGAAGTTCTCGCGCTAAAAGTGTCAAACAAGCACACAATACCTCCGTGGCACTGTTCATGGTAGTGCATTTGCAACATATTGTTGAAAGCATGGCTCTGTTAGAACTAGTCGCAGAGCTCTCTGTTTGTTTTTGTGATTTACCTGCTCTAGTATTTAGCTCTGCAAAGCCGAAAAGCAGTAACTGTTTACACTTCTGCTCTTCTCAGTTACTGTCTTTGCACGACAGTAACCTAGGCTACTTGTCGGGGGACAATAAACCATTTCTAAAAGCAGGCCCACAAGTGTCCGGCTGAATTGAGGAATAACTTATACTAGTAAACAGAAAACGTTGGTTGACCCAACCTTGATTTATTGTTGGTTCACCGTGTGCGATGCTGGTGAGGGTGAGATGAATCAATTGACAGTCTCCCTTCCATACACAGGATTGGAAATTAGGGACCTGGTGGTCTGAGGCCTAGCAGGCTACCTCTCGGCCACAGAAGCACCCTGTAATACTGAATCTTCACGGGTGGTGGGTGGGGAAAAAACATATTGGTTTCATTGATTGATTGATTGATTGATTGATTGATTGATTGATTGATTGATTGATTGATTGATAGATTGATCGATTTATTTATTTATTTATTTATTTATTTATTTATTTATTTATTTATTTATTTATTTATTTATTTATTTATTTATTTATTTATTTATTTATTTATTTATTTATTTATTTATTTATTTATTTATTTATTTATTTATTTATTTATTTATTTATTTATTTATTTATTTATTTATTTATTTATTTATTTATTTATTTATTTATTTATTTATTTATTTATTTATTTATTTATTTATTTATTTATTTATTTATTTATTTATTTATTTATTTATTTATTTATTTATTTATTTATTTATTTATTTATTTATTTATTTATTTATTTATTTATTTATTTATTTATTTATTTATTTATTTATTTATTTATTCATTTATTTATTTATTTATTTATGCTTTCATTCATTCATTCATTCATTCATTCATTCATTCATTCATTCATTCATTCATTCATTCATTCATTCATTCATTCATTCATTCATTCATTCATTCATTCATTCATACATTCATTTATTCATTCATTCATTCATTCATTCATTCATTCATTCATTCATTCATTCATTCATTCATTCATTCATTCATTCATTCATTCATTCATTCACGTTATGATTCTGTTCAACACCCTCTTTATTATATAGGCTTACATGCGCTGATGTTAAATTATTGTCATATTGACGAATGCTCGTGCTACAAAATGTTGGCAACTAGAATGTAGGCTTATGTTACCACGATTTACCCGATATGACCGGGCTGCCTAACTCATTTACTTCGCCGTTGGCCCGGTCACACTGACCGGCATTTTCTTTCCACAGTCAGCTGTGTAGAAACAACACTCGCGCCACTTACCGAAAAACTCGGATACTATGAAATTGAGACGAATATTTCAAGTGCCTATGAAAACTAGACTATTTTCAGCAGGCGTTGACTTGTAATCATATTAGAACTAATACATTTAAAAATAGAGATCACTGTGCATTGCGATGTCATCAGGGTAACCATGATTAACGTTAAAGGAGAAGAAAACAAAATACGGTGATATAAGCCTTTTGTACCTTATGTACCAGTCAGTCGTACTGAAAATGTACACTGTAGATTATCATTATCCGTTTATATTATATGTCATAGTGAATATGAATACCGCTCCGGTGGATGAGACCTTCCATAAAATGAACCGCAATAATCACCATTTCTATGAGCTTCTATCGGCGTCACGGCCCGTAAGCCTATAGAGCTGGGACTTGCCCTGCAAAACTTGGACAACCGCTTTTGTTAACATTTGCACTCCCGTCAGCATGGTCAAAACGCTTCTATTCAGACGCATGCATTTACAGACATGAACCTCTTAACCGTTGGATCACTTGGCCTCCAAAATGACAAATCTAAAAAATTTTCACCCACTTAAAGTTGTGAGTTGTATCAGCGAGACACAACTTCAAGTAGGTAAGAATTTCAACTCAATTTGCAGTCAGGATATTATAACATGAGAAGCACGATAGGACCTATTCCTCGTTCCCAGACATTTTTAATAACATTTGAACTTTGACAGCTTTTGAGACTGATAATTTATCTGAATCCAAGTAGTACAATTTACAGATTACTTACAGACATGGACCTTAACCTTTGAATCACTTGGCCTCCGATTCGACAAATCTAAGTTATTTTCAAAAATTTAAAGTTGTGGGATTAGCGAGGCACAACTTTAAATAGGTGATAATTACAATTAGATAAATTATTAGGCAAAGCTTTTTTTGCCATTTCACGAGATTAAACACGGTGCCTTAGAATAAGATTTTATTTATTATATGGAAAAAGTATAATTTTGTATACCCTAACAGCTGAACCTATGATTTAAAAATGACATACGATTACAACCACATGTTATGGATAAAAACAAAACATATAATCACACATACACAACCCTGGCTGACTGATATACACAATAATCCAGAATTACGGGTATAGATATATATTATTACATTTAAACCACAACTTTCTTTGTCTGACCACGTTAAACAATACCTCAGAAAACTAAGAAGAAGTATAAAAATTATTGTTTAATTAATAACTGGAATTTTATCAATAAACTTATAAGAGATATAATAAAAATCCGATGACAAAAACCGTTAGAAGTTTACAAATCGAATAACGCTTTTGTAACACGTGTGGTATTTCTGACACCGAAGACATTTTGTATGTAGAGTAAAAAGTAGATATTTGTGGAAGCTGCTTGGAGAGAACGAAAGTCTAAACTATTCACATTGTCTTTACTTAGTGCTGTTTTCAGATGTTATGTTGTCTACGCTACTGTATAGTATTTGTGATATTGATTTAGTATTGTGGTGGGAAACCATGACCATGATCTCTGTACAAAGTTCACGTTTTCTATCTGGGACAAACACCAGTTTTTGACATGCATCATTTATTATCAGAGTGATATAATAGTGTATAAAAATGTATAGACACTTCATCAAGCAGAATGCATTGCTATAGGCCTACTAGTCAAATACTAGTCAAATACCACCGTCTCTATATTCGATATTGTCATACACAGGGCCACCTGGTGAGTGTAAAGACAATCGTTTTTAAATTGTAATATTTGAATATGTGATTTTAACAATTACCTTGTGCACGCTATGATATATGCTGCTTCGTTTTCCAGCTAGCTACTCGGAGTAAAGTTGAAGTGGGGAAAAGTCATACCTAAACAAAATTGGTGTCAAAGTAGGCTTACTCAGAAACGTAATATCAAGAATCACGTCTGCAAAATCCACATAATCCGCTTTGGAGAAAAAAATATAACACTTTGAATACTTAGACCATTAAAATAATATGCTATAAATTATTTTTTTCCAGTTGAAATGAAATTGTATGGGGAGGATATACATGTATTAGATTACATTACGATTTTTGGTTATATGCATTTCTTGTATGCATAAACACAATCTTTCCCAGTTTCAATCCCAGTATACAGATTCCATTAATCATAATAATTATTATTTGCTGCGATACCAAATAGATGTTGTCACCGTCTTGGTCCCTAACAAATATTCTGTAGTTTTTTTGGTATCAATTACTATGCACACGCTACGATAAGCTGATTTGTATTCTGCTGAATGGGAGGGGGTGGGCATATCATAGATTACGCATAACATTTGTACAACGTCGGCCCAACATCTTCGACGTTGGTCCGACATTTACTTAATGTTATACAAATGTTTTGTGTTTACTGCGACGCTTACTTAGAATTAAACCCGTTTGTGACGAGCCCCGGAGATCTCCGTGATTTAGGGGGACTATTCAGATACGAGCCCCGGAGATCTCCGGGTTTGATTGCATGAGATAACTATGACGTCATAAAATAATCTCGTTTCAGAAATAGCGCAGTAGCATAATAATCTCGTGTTCATTACATGACATTTATTATCTGCAATATTACAATGGTTTTTAACTTTTGTCTCCTTCAAAAAATGAAATGAATCGGGCTTTAGGCCACTTTTGTGCACCTATAGGCTAAATTGGGCCAGGAGAACCTCCTGGGAATGGTTTGTCTCCTTCAACACCAACATGATCGTAGAGCACATGTCCTATTAAGTTTCATATGTTATTGTAAGCCTAAAGTTTAGAACGACCTATAAGATTTCTACCACTATTAAGTAAGTAAGTAAAACATCAAGATCAATAGACAAGTTGGGGTGTATCATCCCGTCATTGGCAGGGGTAGTGTGAGAACGAATACAACTGAAGACTAGGCCTACACATGCTACAGAATGGGGTGTATTGAATCATGGATAAGCTAATGCCAGGGTTCATGGTAACAAACACTGAGAATATCATTTATTTATTTTGTTATTTGCAGTATTTAAAAACATACGCACAAATCCAGCACAGCTGCTCATGGCGCTTACAATAATAACAGCATTTAATGACATCATTAAATATAAAGTTATGTTAGTTAAGGATAAATATTGCCATTAGCTAGGTAAAGTAAATTCTAAAAAATGTTTTTTAATCTTCTTTTTAAAAATATTCACAGACTTTGCTGCCTTGATATCATGTGGAAGTTTATTCCACAGGACAGGTCCTTGTACACTAAAAGCTGCCTCTGTGGCTGACCTTTGTGTCAGAGGCACTTGCAACAAAAAATCTCTAGGTTGTCTGAGATGACTAGAACGTTGTTTGTAGTAACATGTACATAATCATGTTAATATACATAAATTATACAAATACTGCAACAACAGATAGTATAATAAACTCTGTTTTGATGGGTTTAGCTTCAGTTTATTGACAGCCATCCAGCTGCAAATTTCACTTGTACAGTCCTGCATCTAGTTAACTGCTCTGGCTCTGTCAGCAGGGTCACCAGGGTTAAAAAACACATATATTTGTAGGTCATCGGCAAATTTGTGATAGAAAACTCCATGATTTTTTAGGATGGCTTCACTTGGTGCGGTATAAATACTAAAAAGAAGCAGTCCAACTACCGATCCTTGCGGCACACCAAATGGAAGTTTGATGTCTGGTCAGATAAATCTGTGATCCGAATAACTTTTTATTTGACACTGACTCTGTATTATATGATAATATTATATAAATTATCACAAATATCAGCATCTGGTTTTGATGTAACAAATATCAAAATTGTAATTGACAATCAAGCTAAATATCATAACTAGTAAAAGAAAATAATGTAGGCCATTGGCCTAAATTTATAATATTACTTTTTATAATACATTTCAAACTAGTATAACATATAAAACATACATCATAAAAATATACAATTTTAAGTAATCATTAGTAAGGTTTTCGCAATGACAGAAATAGTCTACTTAATTATGTACCTACTATCGAATTGTTATAGGTGTTTTTTAATATTTGCATCCCGTATTTATTTTGTATAATTTATGTATATTATCCTGATTATGTACATGTTACTATAATAAACAAATACTTAGGCCTACTACTAATTTTAACGATATGCTATTATATGTAAAACCTAAAATAGTAACGGCTTACTTTCCATGTGAGCATTTACTGTGTTTTGGGTTTACACGACAGTATTATAATATGTGTATACATAGTAGGCCTGCATGAGACATTCGCAATTTTGTTTCAGCGCATGTTTTACACATTTTGTGCAGTGATTTCGACGAATGCATTATACTATTAATATAATTTAAAGGGACTGGCCCAGGATAAAATCATCAAAAAATTGGTGATTTTATTTCGGGTTCTTAATATGACCATATGATGTAAACATGTACATAGACTAGAACTGCAAATTTTTATAATTTTTGTGCTGCGCATTCATCAGTTAGACTAGATATAGAGACGAAATTTCCGCATTTCCTATTTTTGACATGGTTGTCAATAATTAGAAATCAGGAATTTCGTCTCTATATCTAGCCTAACTGGTGAATGCGCAGCACAAAAATTATAAAAAATTGCAGTTCTAGTCTATGTACATGTTTACATCATATGGTCATATCAAGAACCCGAAATAAAATCACCGATTTTTTTATGATTTTAACCTGGGCCAGTCCCTTTAAGCGTTATATTACTGCATACATGATTAACATACATCAATCACTTGGTGTAAACAAAATGTCAGATTCTATACATCTACTCGATAATATGGAATTACTGCATCGTGTCGTAGTCTAATGTGATTAATTTGTGAATTCAAAATTATTTCCGTTTTTACAGCAATGGTATAAAAACACATACATGTATAATTCACGACACATTTATAGGGCTACATGTATATTGCCGTTCAACGCCAAAATGCAGTATTAGTATACATGATAAGCTAAACATAGTTTAAAATGGAGATGAAGTTCTGAAATTTGGACACAGTATAGGTAAGATTATGTTATATCGGTTTAAGATGGGAGCCCTCGAGGAAATTTTTTTGCAATTTTCAAATTTCATGTTTAATGTTTTTCTTTTTCAAATTTATAAAAAAATACCACAGTCGCCTTTAATTGTATATTGTAACGAAAAAAACATATTTCGTAATATTGGGCTTATTAAGAGGAACCCAACTAATTGCGTTCCCGATTTTTTTTATATCCTCCCTACCCACCCCCTCTTTTTCACTTAAGCTTTGTCCCTTCCCTTGCAAATTCAGGATGGGGACCTAAGTTGCAATAAAAAATAAAATTTTGTGTCAAATAAATTTTTTTCTTTATTTTTATTTACAAAATCGGCGCAAAAATGATAATATCCACAAAAATAAATATAACACAATTCACAGAATTGTACTGCAATGACGAAATTGACGTTGATAATGAGACAGTGTAACCATTTTATTTGGTTGATTTGAGGCCTACGTTTGATATGTTTACATTGACAGACTAGAAGGAATAAATATATGTATGTGTTTTCTATGTCTAAAAATGAAATATTTGGGTCAAATTGGAGCCATGTTGACAGCTCCCTTTATTCAGTCAAAATCAGCCTTCGCATCCTTTACCGCCCTGGAACCGCCTTTGCTTTTCAATTTAGCACAGATAAAACCGTTTGTAGTATTATTGATATGTACTGACAGATATTCAAATAATATCAAATACCAATTAAAAATCATAGAATATACCATCATTAATCTTCTGTTATTGTCCAATTATGATCAAGATCTGATCAAAGTGGGATCAATAAGCTGAAAAATAGTTCAAAGTATAACACATTCAAATTACCTTTTGTATGGCCAATATATTTTTCATAGCAAAAGGGAAATTTAACAAATAATAAAATACGCACTTATTATATATACGGACCTTTCTATGAGCATGATGGTTTGTCAAATCTTGCTGTGTGTATACACCTATTTAAAACAATAAAAAAATGCCAAATGCCTATGTTGATGAGTCTGTTCCTCAAAGATAAGGTGCGTACTGAGGTGAAAATGGTTTGATAATACCTCTTAAGTACCTCATTATTGCCACGGTTTACAGTGAGCCAGCTATTGGCAATATGTCAATTTTATCGTGTAAAAAACGCATAAGATTTTTTGCCGCTCAATAAATACACATATTAAACTAAAATGTTAATGATGATCCAAATCATTTGATAATCATCACTTAAGAACGCAAACGCATAGCTGATTTATAATTATTCTAAAAATCAAATAAACTATAAATTGCAATAATGTATCTCCATGTATCATCATGTCAAGTAAAAAGTATTCAGCAGCGCGCACTGAATATGTCACAATGTGGTTGTCGAATATTTAAGTTGTCATCATTAGCATACACACTGTAAACTTATATCAATGATTGCAGACGCTTTGTAAACCCAGTTAGAGATACAGAGTGACATTTTGTTCGTTGTTTTGTTTAATATTTATGTTATATCACTTTTCAATTAACTAACAGTCAATGAAAGTTGTGTCATTTTGTGTGAATATTATAATAATTATTGACTGACACTTATACCATATCAAAGTTCATTTTCTAATTGCAAGATTCATATCTAAAATCAATGTTAATATTTAAAAAAAGATTTTGTCTGCATGTGCAACCTTACACATAACAACATTAGAGACACATATGTTGTTAATATTTATTTACTTTTTAGGTCCGTTAGATTTATCACCTGTGTTAGAAAATATAGAGCACAATGTCAATCATATATCATTTATAATTAGCAAATTAAATTGGATACAATCACATAGTAGGTGGATTATTGGTTCGTACCGAGCCAATTTCAGTGCAAGACAAATATTTAATCCGCTTTGTACAAGTTTTACTTTATTTAGGTTGTTTTCGAACTGAAACATGTAAAATGGTACAAATCATTAACTAAAGACATCCAGCATGTTCTCAAATTTGATTGACAAATCGAAAGACTATTGTGACAAAAATGAGACGAATTAATATTACATAAACTACACATGATAAAACTTTTATTTCATCCAAGATACATGTAGCTTTGCATAGACGACATCATGGACATTATATCCCACCACGTGTAAGACATATATTTCTCAGCCTACATATACAAACACTTTTAAATTGTAAGTACTATTTTTTTAAGTTCAGTCATTTATTTAATCCTCCTCTATGTTATCCAGTTTATTATCCAGTTCCTCTTAGTATCGGCATATATGGATGCCTCGGCTGTGGTGAAGCAGCTAACCACACGATCACAAAAAAACAGCGGACATCTCTATCCCTATTTCTTTGCCACATACATGATATTGTATTATACATGTAATTAGTGTATTATGTAGGCCCTATGTTCATCTGTATTAGAGAGGCGCACAACTGGACCAAATATGTCAAAACTGTGATCAATAACTCAATAAAGATTTACCTTCTTCTCCATGGAAATATTACCAATGTGACTAATCAGTGTAATGATAATATTAAACTATTTAAAAAAAAATGTGTAAGAATTATAAATAAAATGTATCCCTGCTTCTTTTTAGGCTAGATATACATATTAGAATAGTTTACTTCATTTTTGTCTAATTCACCATGTTCAGACACTATTTGAGTAAAAAAAAAATTGAATAAAATGATAAAAGATTATTGAGTTACATGTATGCGCGCTTTGCCACTTTTATCATAAAAGTGATCTATTTGATAATGCAGCTTACAACTCCATTTCGTATAGCCCAAACTGTATCTGAAACTAAGATTTGAGCCACAGATTGCGACGGTACAAATACGTGTAGTGATTTGTTAGAATCAGTAGCATTTTACCTATATTTAGCCATTTAAGCTCGTTGTCAGCTACGTCGTTAAGATTTTGTGTGAATGTTTTAAAAACTAGTGTGTAGATCGCTCTCACGAACCGCCATGATAACAAACATTGATTTCCCTGTTCAAATAAATTTCACAATCCACGCTCATACCTTCGTGGTGTACAGCTGTCCACGATTACACTTCATTGACCCCACCACCATAAACATATCTATCGGAGTATCGCGGTGTTTAATATTTTCTTTTCATAATTTTCTAAAACATTCGGTTGTAACAAGTATTTTCCATATTTGGACGGTCGTTGGGCCAATGTATTTATGCCAGTCTTCTTTACGGTACTGCGAAAAAAATGCAGTAATTGTTCAATTTTCAAGTAGGCATTTACTGTCATTTGTCGTACCTAGTCAACATGATACACTGACCCAATGTTGGTTCAATGTCGGGCCATCGTCTGCGACGCTGGGCCAACATTAAACCATCGTGTTTCCTGGGTATGATAATACGTACGCACGCAGCAATAAAACCAGACACAGATTTAAACACAAAGCGGCGTGTGATAACAGTTGCGGTTCATTCAAAACCAGTGTTGCGAGTCGCCTGTACAATAATAATTATGCATAAACGAATGATGCGAGATTTTACGCAAGGCTCGTCAATATAGTATAACAACATATGTCTTTACGCTACTAACACATAACTTGCACATATTCATTGGATTTGGGGATTTGACGGGGTAGTACAAAAATGAAGATATTTTCGTGGATGTATGACAGGTACAGCTCTACTGGTAACCTTTTACTGCTTATTACATGTACATTATTCTATTTTTCTACAGCAGCAGTGCTACATGCACACCATGTGAATAACAACATTTATATATTACCGTTTTAAAAAGCTTTCGAAGATAAGGCATAGCTAGCCTACATGTACGGGTTAGGTGCCGCTGCCTTATTGCTCACTGATATTAAACTAGAATATGCAAATCGCAAACAGAAACATTTTAAATGATTTTTTTTACGAATTAGAAAGAAAACGAATATATAAGAACAAATGAAATAACATTAATACTGCTAGTTATTTTTAAATATCTCAATTTTAAATATCTCAATTAGGGTTAATGTTGGGCCGGCGTCGTAAAAGGCGAGCCAGCATTGAACGAACATTGGATCAACGTCCCATGTTTTCTGGGTAAGCCTAGCCATTATATGCACGAAAGTTCTATATAATATACGGTAGTTTTTGCTATAACATAGACGCTAATACGCTGAAACAAATTTGAAAGTATAACTTGGGAGTACGTTAATTGACACTAAAACGAAACCAGTTTCATTTCACCGATAAATATTATTATCAGATTACTAATTGTGCATTTGTATGTCTTTTTATATAAATATTTTAATTTTCAAATATCGACTCAATAATGTCGGCAGTATAATTTGACAATCGTGTACTTAACATCGTTAATGAATGCTTTCACGCCAAGATTGTCGACTTCACTTCCACTTCAACCCTTGAAGCGCTGACGTTTTTATATAAACAATGGAGATCAAAGTGTTTCATTTAATTTGAAATCATTATAAATGTCTTTGTTAGCTCTTTCTGACTCATTTGAATACCTATGTTATGAGTCCTTGGTCATTATAAATAAATACTTTTAATCTTACATCGCGGAATCGACTGTAGACGTCAGAATCTGACGTCTACAGACGTCAGATTCGGACGTCTAAAGTCGATCCCCGCGCTCTAAGGGTTAAAAAAAATGTTTACAATAATCATCATTATGGGGAAAAAGATATTACGATAATGCAATTGAATGTATGTGTGTTGCTATGATGAATAGTTCTTTATATCAAATCGATTTAATCGAGCGGCGAGGTAGGAACTATATGAATACCTTGAAGCTAGGCAAGGAGGTTAACCTGAAACTTTTACACAGGACACAATAAAGGGTTTTGTCAAGTTGAAAAAAATTAAAAAAATCCGAGAAAAACTCGGAAGTGGGTGGGTGGGTTTGTGGGTGAAGCTCCAACTCGATTTTTTATTTTTTATTTTGTGTTTCTCTGTGTTTTTATGTTGTTTTCATGTTTCCAAATGTTTTCAAAAAAATTTAAAAAAATGGATAGGGCGGTGGGCGGGTGGTGTCTGACCAATCCGAGTTTTTCTTGGATGTTTGGATTTTTTTTTAACTTGACATGACCCCTAAAGATATAAACCATCGTATAGTCGACGCGGATGATATGTGATCTAAATGTAAAAGTGCACTTATCATTTTATCGATTTGATAATTTTTATATTCACATACAATACATCTATTTTATACTAGATACACACTCCCACATCCTAATCAATGACAATTATTTTCTCTAATCAGAGTGATGTATAATAGGCCTATTTAGTATTAAAAATAGTTTTTTTGGTAAAGTAGAGTCAAAACTATAGGTGAAGCGAGGCTACTATTCATGATAGGAATATGTTTATGGTGCGTACATTGTACGACATTTCATGTTGCATGGGTACTTTCTAAAAAGGTTTGTCTGGAGGGCAGTGTCATCTCACTCATCTCACCATCATCAGGAGGTTCTCCTGGCCCAGTTTAGCCTATATGTGCACAAAAGTGGCCTAAAGCCGATTCATTTCAAAATGGGTTAGCAATTCACGCGTCTCTGAAACATTAAAAACGATGTTTTGTATATCTAAAAAAAATCCTTTTGGACATGTAAAAGAAATAAAGTGATAAAATATAAAATTATTATAAAAAGCTTATTGCGCATATAGGCCTATACATGATATTCTAGTACAAAAACTAGTTTGTATCATTTAGCACTAATCACTATATTATATTTATCTCTATGTACATAGGGGGTACAACTTTGCAAATATAGGATTATAACCTTCACGAATGAAACTAAAATGCAGAAGAATCAGCGTAATGTGTTTTTTCAAACATTTGTTTCAGGAAAGAATCACGTAGGCACATATCTTGTCGTCTACTAATAGTTAAAAGAACAATTTACATGGTCATTATGTTGCATATGGTATTATTCACCAGTTTAGGAGGTAAGTCACAGCTTAGAAGTAAACGTGCGAAAGGAGTACAATATATTTAAGCATTATATTATTTATGATAGATTATACTTATGCTACAAATTATTTATTGTTTATCAATTACGCTCTCAATAACTTGAAGATACTTATGATTTCATGTGATCAGCTACCTCCATCTAAATACCCGTAAAAAGATTTAACCCTTTAAGTCCTCACGATGCATTAAAGCATCATTTTACATCACTGAAAACAGACTTAATTTTCTTACAATCAAGGGTTTTAGAACGTAAATTTCCATGCAACTGGTTGACCAAAACATGGTGATTTTCTTTAAATTTTAAACCACATCAAATCATCTTCATCCACTACAAGTCGAGAATTGCGGCAGCAATTCGCGGCTTGTAGTGGATAAAGATGATTTGAAAGGGTTAAGGTCTGAAAGGGTTAAGCGCCGCTTGAAGACACTTAACGTCATAACACTCTCATGTAGTTGTGGCCCCTATCTATTCTACCACACTCTCTTTCTCACTCCCTGAGAACGTATATACGCAAAATAACATCTCCATCTATTGCGATGGAGGCATAGATTCTCGATTGCAATTTGCAAAAAGAAGTAAAACATAAACATAATTAAGGTAATGTATTTCGCTTCTAATATCGATCACTATTCTGTCAAAAGGCAGTTACATTCTAAGTAAGCTCTTACCGCCGTTCGGTTTTACAGAGCAGTAGAGCATCAAGAATACATAGAATGTATATAAATGTGTACTCTAACAGAAAGTGTGGACAGCTTGATTTGTCGTTCGTGTCAATACGTGGTGGTCAACACAGGGGATTCAGAAGTGGATGATATTATCCGTGAATTGTCAGGATATGATGATCCGGAATGTCCTAACAGTACCAGCACAATGCCAGGGCAGGTGTGTGGTTCTGGAACAACCAGCTGTATGTCATTCATAATCGCGGTCACGGTGCAGATGTGTGTGGAACACGCAGGTAATAACAATTTATTTACATTGAAGCACCGCTTAGCGCCACTTATAATAGTCGTTTTGAATGAGTTTTATTTAGCCATTTAAATCGCTGAATTACTTTCGTATAAACCATGGCGACCAAAAGGTCCAAATTGAAAACATCCTAAATGTTTTAGTTTACTCTTTCAACTTCATTCAAATACATATTACATGTTATAAGTCTACGGACAGTTTAAATAGCTTTACTCCTACAGTGCGGGGATCGACTTTAGGTGTCAGAATCTGACGTCTAAAGACGTCAGATTTTGACGTCTAAAGTCGATCCCCGCGCTGTAAGGACTACACCGCTACAGGTCGTGCGCCCAATATCGCGAACTACGTTTTTTACCATTTGAAAAAATTCGGGGAGTAAATTTTATTTTGTTCAACTCCACTCAACTTGCCAAGCTATACGGCGCCTATTTCTGCCGTTTTTCCGGCAAAAAATATTTCACATCGTCAGATCCTTTCTTTGGCATGTATGATGACAGGTGGAAGTCATTCATCATTAGAGCGGTGGGCGATATTGAGTGAAATTCGGGAATATCGGTATACATAACAAAGAAAGGATTTCCCAAGTTAAAATAATTTTCAGCCAAAAATTATAACTGGAGATCGCCGGACATGTTATGAGTTGGATAAAAGTAAAAAAAAAATCAACCAGTAAATATTTTTCAAATGGCGAAAAACGTGGTTCGCGATATTGGGCGTACGACCTATAAGCACGACTTATAATAGTCGCTTTTAATAAGTTTGATTTAGCCATTTAAATCGTTATCATGATTATCGGGAACGAAATGTGTGTTTAAGATCAAGATTTGGAAGCATTTGCTCTTAAGTTAAAACAAATATTAGCAATTTTCACCCACTTAAAGTTGTAGGTCGCGGTAGTGAGACGCAACTTCAAGAGGGTACAAATTTAAAATATTTATTAGGCGATTTAACCCTTTAACCTTGAAGTTGTGTCTCGCTGACACGATCTGCTAGTTCAGGTGGGTGAAAATTATTCAGATTTTACAAAATGGAGGTTAACTTTTTTTAATTTTTGCTGATTGATGTTACGTTTTATCTTTAAGGTGATACTTAATGGGCTAATAAGAAAATCAAAAAAACCTAGGATAAGGGGTTAATGTTGATTTAATGTTGGTCCAGAGTCATAGACGGCGTACCAACATTTAGCCTATGTTGGCTTAACGCCTTCTATTTGCTGGGTAGTGTGGAAATGTCGTGGTTTGTAGATTTATTCTACAAATCAATGACATATTTTTTGTTACAGCCCAAACAGCTAAATAATTTATCGCAATACCATATATCTTTTCACAATGCACTCTCCACAAAAAGCTCTTCTATCATGCAAACCAATCTAAAAAAAATATATAGATATGATATTGGCTAAATATTATTGACTTTTTATCTTTGTAAACTACTAACATTTACCCCACATATACATGATAGATATATACTGATCGCATAAAAAGTCTATGGTTATTTATGACTATACTAGTTAATTGCTTAATGTTTTTTTTTCCACAGAGGTTACAACAGAGGTGGCATATATTGTCCGCAGATGCTCCGATGCACCTGCCATTGAAAGATGTGAGACAAGTTCAGTTCTGCCTCATGGTATCAAAAACAAAGATACCGGAACAATCCTGTGCACAGAAGGAAATACTGTGTTTGAAATGTCAAATGTAACGAACATAGGACCAACCTGTTACTGTGCTGATTATATGTGTAACAGTCACCAGATGGCCATCCCTGACATGTCAGGGCTCTCAGACGTCAGGCGTGACTCTGTCCCGCTCACCACTTTAAAAACTCCTCAATTGTTCCATATTAAACATCAGCGCTTAGCTAATGGTTTAGAGGACTCAAACTCAATACAGATCGGTGCAGTGAACACAGGGCAAGTACCTAGACATGTGCATTGCACGTGGCTCACATTGGTTTTGATTAGTTTATTCATCGCATAAAACAATCTGCATCCAATGTTGTTTTAATTTTGGACCAGCGTCGTAGACCATGAACCCTCGAACCGCTAAATTGAATAATGTATTTTTCACCCACTTGAAGTTGTGTCTCGTTACCGCGACCCACAACTCCAAGTGGGTGAAAATTTCCCATATTTGATAAATTTGTGACCACACATTTGAAAATCTTGATATTTGAACACTCATTTCGTTCTCAATAACTGCGATATAAACGACTAATAAAACGGATTAGAAACGACTATTGTATTGTCGTGATTAGCGGTTTTAGGGTTAAAGGTGTAGTACGCTGTGTACAACACAGCGAGACACGTCTGTACCCAGAAAGCACCACGCTGATTACGGAGATAGAACCAACTGGGGTACAGCTAAGACCAGAAAACATACACATAGAGTTGTCTATATCCCAGCAAACACAAAACATTTGTATAACATTTTGTACAACGTTGTACAACATTGTCCCAACGTCGGTGACGTTGGGACAACGTTGTGCAAATGTTATACAAATGATTTGTGTTTGCTGGGTGGTATTAAGCGAACATTGATTCATCATATTGTGTTTGCTAGGTAGTTCATCTGTAAAAGTGCTACTTTCATGAACATTCGTTTTAGCTGCTGCATACCAACCAGTAAGCATGCAAAAATCTATCAAATATTTCTTGTAAATATTACTCGCTTGTAATTTTATTTTGGAGGCCAAAGTGTGTGAATTGTTTTTGTTAAAGATGCATCCTAGCTTTTTTGTAATTTTGTAAGTCACATGTTCATTTGAATGTGATAAACTGTGTGTTTCGTGTATTGTGTTTCATGATCTGGTGCTGCTGAGGGGTTGTGTGTAAAATGTGTTTAAACCTTGATATGTCTAAATCATGAGATGGTAACAGCAAACAAATTTGGGATGAACTTTATATTTTGATCCCTTATAGGGGGGGGGTACCCCCCCCCCCAAACCTGTTTAATATTAGGGAGTCGGGTTACGCAAACGTCTGCCGTTGAAGTTTTGGTTAACCGATCAGCACTTGCCATATACCATATAACATATAATTAAATTCCCGTTCTCATGATATATCACACATTGTAGTAGAGTAAGTGGTTGTCTCTTCATAAACGCTCAAGCATGATTTTTTATTATAAAAAAATCAAAATAAACAACAAAACAAAAGATTCAACATGGTGAATGAAAAGGACTTATGAAAATGTAATTATTGGACATATCCATATCTGGCCTATATTTTCTGAGCCCACATATGTGTATGCTTAACAATGGGTGCTATTTATATTTATAAATTATCCTATACATTTTTTAATGAAAACATATTGAAGCCTTTCATGAAATATTTGTATTTAGCATGGGCTGAAATCTGAAACATTATTTTTTTCTCGGAATTTTTGTGTATAATTTTTTATCCACTAGTTTTTACATAATGTGTGTGTGCTGAACGCGAATCTGTCGGATAACATTTTATATTTGGTGACCTTCACCTTTAAATTAGCAAAACACAAAATGGCTGGCAAAATGTAAAGAAACACCCGTATTTTCTATGTTTTGTTTGCACAAGAGAGCACAAATGATGATTTCTGCAAGATTTTCATTATATATTTTTTCTAGCGTCTTTGGAAATAATTAACCTTTATTTGACCTTTAAAGACAAGTTGTCCGTCGTTTTTTATATATTTACTGTTACTATAAGTATTCCGCTAAACATGTTGACGATAGTATGATTTATTTCTGTTAACATAGTGGACCAGAAAGTAAAGTAACTGACGAGTAAATTTAAATGAAAAAATCCAAAATGGTGACGAAATTCACCTTTATATGAACAAGAAACAAAATGACTATCAAAATGTAAACTAAACACCTTTTATTTATTTGTAGCTCTAAATTGCTCAATTTTTTTTATTTAGTATGCCTTAGAGGCCGAAAAAAATATTTCCAGTGTTTACTGCTTATCGTCTGACCTATAGTTTATCGTAAAATCCAAGATGGACGCCATTTTAAATATTTACTATAAAAATAATGACGTCATTTTAAATACTAAGCAAATCAAAGCATATTATAATATACTGTGAAGAAATACAGTCTCGAATGTCTTGCAACCTTATCTGCCGTATTACCATTATTATTCTTCCCAAATTGATAACCAAGATTTATTTGTAATACTAAAACACTTGAACTTTCAGTGATCCGTTAGGTTTCTAATGTAATATATATACTTAATGCCACACAAATGTACCTGATAATGTGACTATTTCGTGAATAATAGTGACTACTGCGAATCGTTTATTGGTATGCAAGTGTTCATCATATATACAATTTGAGTGCTCGTCATATACAATTTGAGTGCTCGTCATATAAATTTGAGTGCTCGTCATATAATTTGAGTGCTCGTCATATACAATTTGAGTGCTCGTCATACATTTTGAGTGCTCGTCATATACATTTTGAGTGCTCGTTATATATATTTTGAGTGCTCGTCATATAACATTTGAGTGTTCATCATAATACATTTTGAGTGCTCGTCATATATAAAACACATATATGAAGAAACGAAGCACCAAGCACCAAGGTATATTGAAGGTGTGGTCAACTGTCAAAATTTGCGGGACAAGGGTCCCCCAGAAGGCAATAGTGCCCGTGGGTAGGCCACGGCGCTATCCCATAATAATACTAAATATGCGTTTACTACCCAAAGCCTCATTAAGAGCAAGTTCTCAAATTACAGAAAGTTCATATACTTGAGCGACATCTATGAGCTAATAATTCAAAGCCCTTGGCCCTTGCCCCTACTTGGTCGCTGGCTTGCAAACAAACTGACTGTATTACTGTGGAGATGTGGAAACGGCCTGACCTCAAGCTTGTATTGACACCCAGTAAACACAAACATTTGTATGACGTTATGCAATGTTGGACCAACGTCGAAGACGTTGGGCCGACGTTGTATAGATGTTATACAAATGTCTTGTGTTTGCTGGGCAGGAGGACTTCCTCTCAAACATTGTACATTTATTCAATGCTGGTTCAATGTTGGGCCAGCGTCGCAGACGTTGGCGTAGCATTAAAACAGCATTGGATCAATGTCTCGTTTAAGTAGTATCTTGTAATCAGTTCAGTGGCTATATTAATGCCGTCAATCTGTACTCAATAGGCTACTGTTGGCCTACACTTGACCGTCCCAGGCATGCGCATTTTGCAGTTGAATGATTCTTTAAGTGATTTATTTGAATGCTGTCTCGGAGTCCGTCAAGGGGAAAGTATTTCACCGTTTCCCTTTGATCTATTATTGAACGACTTAAACGAAGCTCTTTCTGTAGGCCAATTTCAAGGAATCAATATTGGTGACATTAATTAAAAAACATTGCAGATGATTTGGCACTTTTAGCAGAAACTAGAGAGGATCTATAGGTTGGTCCAGATATTTTGTATGATTATTGTAATAGATGGAAATTAAATAAAAACACAGAAAAAAACATATATAATTATTTTCAGGAAGGGAGGGAATGTAACACAACATTAACTATTTTTCGGTGACAAAAGATTGAATTTATTAGATACAATTTACTATCGTGGCCTTACATTGAGCAGTAGAGGTAAATTAAATTGTTTAAACTGATCCGCTCTGTTAATGAACTATATGCACCAGAACCCAGTTTCCTTTGTACCCTTTTTGATATATTAGTGATGCCCGTTTTATTGTATGAAAGTGAAATCTGGGGATTTCATAAAGCTGTTGATATTGAAAAGGTTCATTTTTTGTTTTGTAAGCCAATTTTGCACTTAAAAAGAAATAAAGCTAATTATTTTATATATGGTGAATTGGGAAGATATACCCACTGAATGTTAATTGTAAATTAAGAATTATTAGATATTGGTTGAAGACAATGGACAAGCACAATACGCCTAGTGTCCAGTCTTGGCCTAAATTTTCTATGGTATGATAAAACAAAAAAATTATCTACAGTAAAGCATATTTTGTGTTTCAAAACAAAGATTGCCAGATAATCATATTGCAGAGTGGAATAGAGCAGCTTCGAACAGCAATGATGGAATTTTGTACAGAACATATAAACTCAAGCCATTTTACAGTCAATTAATTAATAGTATAACTAAGCCTTGCTATCGATATTCCTTTTTAAAATTTAAAATCACAATCTTCCCGTTGTACGTGGTAAATGTTTCAACCTAAACCTTACAATGAACGTTTATGTAGCACATGTGAAGTTTTGTGAGACGACTTTCATTTTCTTCTCCAATACACTGTGCACCAAGATTTACGATTACAATTTATTGCACGGTACTAGTGGGAAACACCATCAATGCACAAATTTGTTGAGTTAATGTCATCCCAGCGTAAAGTAGTAATCATCAATCTTGCTGCTTTTGTACTTATCGGACTGCAAAGATAAAATGTTTCATTATTATATATTTTTACTGCTCACCCTCGCTTGCACGCATCATAGGCCTACCTTATTGTATATTTTCATATTTATGCAGCACACAGACCAATGGTCTATTCTGAATGAATGAATAAACATATCATCCATATATTGGGCTATTAGCAGAAGGTGCGTCGAAAATGAGGTAGGTGCTCGGTATAAATAGACAAAAACGATATTTCTCCATACAAAGTTGGGAATATTTTTATACTTTAAAATTATAAACAAATTAAGGAAGCTGGAAGAGGTTTTAAATCTAAATATGATCATTTAATCTATTAGTTCTGATAAATTTTATTGTTTTTTTATGCATTATTTGATGCAAATAAATGGGACTTTTCAAACCGTACCCAGAACAATTGTTTATCACATGACACCAATTATTTTTTTCTAATAAATTTATGGACAAATCAGTAGAGGAAGAACTAATTTTATATAAAAAAACATATATATTGGCAGCTGAATTTTAATAATTCGAGCCTTTTTATCAAATAAATTAAGCTATTGTGGTCGCAACATTTCGTGTCCTATTGACAGCTACTACTAAATCATGTCATACGTTTCAACACCTTGCCACGATCGCTTGAAAAGTAAACTGAAAAACCAAATAATGTGATGCAGATACAGCAATAATAGTTAGAACTAATGAAAACCAAGTAAAAGGGTCTAATTACTACTTTTACTGAACAAATAATTTTCGTGTCCTACATGCATTTTCTTTTGATATCATTCTCTTGAACATGTTGAACAATAGGCCCATATTCACCATTTAGTGTTCAAATTGGTGTGTATACATCCATGTGTACACGGGTTGTGTGTGTTTTACATAATTGTAGACAAAACAATATGGAACAGGATGAAATTATGGTAAAATGTGCGACCGTTCGACCGTAGTGTTTTTATTTCACAATGACTGTGCAAAATAGCAGAATCAATGTTGGAGCTAGTCTGTATATCTATATTTATATAGTTTTGTGAAAATTGGAGATTAAACCTACAAATCAGTAAAAAGTTATGAGCACAAAACATTGTTAGACACAAAAGTGGTCGTAACATAGGACACCAAATGGTCGCAACATTGAAAATAAATAGGCCTACTAGAAGGTAAGGACACGAAAACATGACACGGTCGAACATGAGACACCGATGGTCGTACACAGGACACCAAGAAAATAATTCACTGCGGTCGCACATGGCATTATTGAGAGGACATCAAAAAAATTTGGTGTCCTCTGTTCGACCGTTCTAAAAACACGTATTTTTACATGTATCCTCCATTTTCTGCTTCCAAATTTAATTGTATGACCAATTATCATTAATTTAATCGATCTGTTAAGTGGATAAGTTAAAAATTTTGCTTTAAAAAAACGGGGCCAAATGTGCCATTTGTTGAGAACTACCGCCAATTACATATATATACATTTTGAGTGCTCGTCATATAACATTTGAGTGCTCGTCATATACATTTTGAGTGCTCATCATGTAGACCTACATTTTGAATGCTCGTCATATACATTTTGAGTGCTCGTCATATATATACAATTTGAGTGCATGTCATATATAAATTTTGAGTGCTGGTCATATCATCAGAGTTTTGTTTCATATTATTTTTCTACTCTGTTGTACATAGCCGGTGTCAACTATAGCGTCAATTGGACGCATTTATACACAACTGGACCAACCCCGAAAAATTCCTCTTGAGATAAATGCATTAAAATTCATGGTCTACAGTAAATTCAAGAAAGCCAATGAGGAAATTGTCGAGCTACAATAACACACAAAAAATCAAAAAAATCCGAAAATGAAAACATATTTGTTAAAATTGCAGTTGTCATTGAGAATTTCTTTAACTAAGTTGAGAGTTTCGAATCATAAATTACCGTACCGAGACGCAAATATAAAAATTTGGAGCGTAGTGAGAGAAAATGTAATGTGTGTCATGTATTACGAGATGAATTTCATTTTTTGTTTCAGTGCAGTATTTTTAATGATGACAGGAAGTTAATTTTGCCAAATTATTATTGGTCTAACTTAAGTACAGAAAAATAGCATGTATTATTATATTTCAAATTATGAAAAACAATGTAAATTAGCAAATTTTGTTACAATAATTATGTCTTACTTTAGATAATTTTCAAAATATTGTTGATTTATTTTGAAGATGTGTTAAAATAATATAAAGTACATTTTTAAATTAGTATTAAATAATGAATATTTGTGGTATTATATTCACCATCACATAACAGTATTATTTTATAATTTGTTTTTTTTATTGTATACTATCTCACATACCCATATGAAGATACTGTTATTTATTTATATTTGTTATGATATGTTTTTTGTACACACTGATGTATCTTTGGGGTCTTGAGCGTAATAAACAGTTTAAGAGTTGAAGGATGAAGCACAATGCATTCTGGTATCGCAATGTCGCACAAACCCTGCAACTTATCGTATCCGCATGAGTGTTCTCTGGTACCATTTTAAGTGCATTATTATTAGGGCCTACTATATACACTATGATAGTGTTTCATGGTTTATTTTTTTTCGTGTCCTTGATTTATTAATAAATCGTTATTTTTTATGCTACCATAATTAGTTATTTTTTATATCCACATTATAGGACCTACTTTATTCATACAGATTGACACAAATCGCATACAAATATACAGCCTATATCGCTCTACATAACTAGGTTATAGATGCAGTATCAAAACCGTGGAATGCTCACACCTATCTTAGTATTTGGCTGATATCTGGGCCATGCTCGTGCTACAAGACTGACACCCAGCTGTACGAGGGCACATTATAAATGCGCCTCCAAGCTAGCCTCCGTGCCGGCGTATCAAGAAGGATGACAAACAGGTGGACTGACTTCATATATCACACAGGACTTGTATTCTGGAAAAACAAAGTTGATAATATCGTGCCATAGGGGTTATCGAATAATGATGTCAGAGGGGATTTAATATGTTGCACTCATGACATTTCCTAATGTTGCACTCATGACACATTGTTTCACTTGGCTGGATGATAGCCATCAGACTGCTGGGTTTGTGTGGCATTTGTTTTATCTTTAGCTACCAAACTACACTGAAAAACACAACAAAGCAACATGTAATTTGTTATGTTAAAAAGATGTGCAGAAGAAAAGATCTGCTGTTGCACTCATGAAAAGCAGCATTGCTTATAATTATTAGTGAAATATTAATAAAAAACTATAGGGACCGCTCGCTTTTCCGAAGGTACATTGTTCCGAAGGTCCGTTGTTCCAAAGGTCCGATGTTCCGAAGGTCCGTTGTTCCGAAGGTCCGTTGTTCCGAAGGTTCGTTACTCCGAAATGAGGGCTCATTGTTCCGAAAACAAGGTTCAATATTTCGAAAAAAATGAATTTACATGGAAAATATACAATGTTATAGGGGGAGTAGTGGCCTGGGACACGGCGGTACATCCCCAGTACAAATTGGCTGGATATGTGGGGCTCTAAGCAGGCTATTTTGGGGGCAAATAACAATATTAAAGGAACAGAAGAATTTAGGCTGTTTCTAGTAGATAATAAGCTCGACATTTTGACCTGATAGTTTAAAAAAAATGATAAAGCTGTCAAAATTGGAGGACATGTACTTCAATATATCCTCTTTAATATTAAGATGGGGGCCCTCTAAAAAAATGAGAAAAAAATGTTTTACTCTTTATGTTGGTGGGGTCTATAAAGTGTAATCGTGGACAGCTGTACACCGCGAAGATGTGGGCGTGGATTGTGAAATTAGCTTGAACAGGGAAATCAATGTTTGTTATCATGGCGGTGCGTGAGTGCGATCTACACACTAATATTGAAAACATCCCCACAAAATCTTAACGACGTAGCTGAAAACGAACTTAAAATGGCTAAATATAGGTAAAATGTTACTGATTCTAACAAATCTATTTTTGACTTGATAAATTGTGGCTAAGCCTTAGCCGTTAGCGCCCATAGGAATCACTACACGTATTTGTACCGTCGCAAACCTTGGCTCAAACCTTTAGTTTGAGATACAGTTTGGGCTATACGAAATGGAGTTCGTCAGCTACATTATATTGAGCGGATATATATCACTTTCATGGTGAAAGTGTCAAAGCTCACATGTACATGTAACTCAATATATCTTTGATCATTTTAGTCCGATTTTTTTTTAAACTTAAATAGTGTGTGAACATGGTGAATTAAACAAAAATGAAGTAAATTATTCTAATATATATACAGATATATATCTATCTATCATGTCATCTAGTGCAAATTTGAATAATTCCTATATAAAATCATATCTGACCTAAATAGAAGCAGGGACACATTTTATTTATAATACTCACAAAAACACACGTTTTTATCGCTTATTTTTTAAAGAGTTGAATATTGGACTATTATTGCACTGATTAGGAACATTGTAAAAAATTTTATGCTTAAGAAAGTAAATCGTTCGGAGTTATTGATCATAGTTTTGACATATTTGATCCCGTTGTGCGCCTCACTAATACAGATAGAAGGGATAGTGACGTCCGCTGCTTTTTGGTGATCATGTGGTCAGCTGCTTCACCACAGCCGAGACATGCAAATATGCCCATAATAAGAAGAACATTGTACTACAATGTTGTTTTTGTGCTGTTGTAATTGGTGAATAAAAATATGTTTATACCAAATAAACTGGATAACACAGAGGATGGAATAAATCATTGAACTTAAGAAAATAATAATAATACTTAACATTTTAAAGTGTTGTATATGTAGGCTTCGAAATATATGTCTTAGACATGGTGGGATATTATGTATGATGTCGTCTATGCATAGCTACATGAATATTGGATAAAATCATCACAGTTTTACTATGTGTAGTTTATGTAATATGAATTGGTCTCATTTTTGTAACAATGGGCTTTCCATTTGTTAATCAAAGTTGAGAGCATGCTGGAAGCCTTTAGTTAATGATGTGTACTTTTTTACATGTTTTAGTTCGAAAACCACCTAAACTATAATATGTGTTACCCCATTGACACGAAATGACACAACTTTCATTGATTGTTAGTAGATTGGAAAGTGATATAACATAAACATTAAAACAAAACCACGAATAAAATGTCACTCTGTAGCTCTAACTGGGTTTAAAAAGCGTCTGGCACCATTGGTATAAATATAATAAAAACACGCAGATGTTGAAGTGTTTATTCCCCTTTACAAGAATGTTTCGGCCAACACGGCCTTCATCAGTTATGCGAAGATCAGTCCACGTGTCCACATATTGGTTGCTATATGCGATGTTGCATTGTGGGAATTTATTATATACATTTTGGCCGGAGATGGAGCAGTCCGGAGCAGCTATTAATCGTTTTTTTTCGGTGCGCTAGTGCTAAGAGGGTGGATGGGAGGGTGAAATATGGCCATAGTCACGACAATTATTATTATTATGTTCAGGTTGGTTGGATAAATATTAATTTATAGTGCTAGGAATGTGAATTGTTTTATTACGGAGTAATGCTGGAGTGACTCCGGGGAAGGGGCTCCGGAGCGTTAAATATTAGATTTTCTGGGCGTTAGAATATGTCAACGGTTGATATGATTAAAAGTATAGCATAGACTATATATGTATTTATATGAGAAAGCGGGTAACTTATAGGCCTAGGCCTGTAGTTGATTTTAGAGACGTAATGTAAAAATGTAATGTTCGTCTTGTGGGTGGAAGATGCGGTTATGGTGGTGAATCAATGTTCCAAGTGGATGAATATTTCTGTGTTGAACAGCAAAGTGAGTCCGTGAGACGGCGAGGGATACGTAATTTAAAATTATTTTTGCATTTAATGAAGTAGGCATAGCTTAAGTCATATAAGTAAACTAATATATTCAAATTAAGCATAGCTTTAATATTCTTTAATATTCTGCGTTTATATATTAACATATGTGCATATGGTACTCCCTATATGAAAAATGATCAAAAGAAAATTCAAAATCGCATATTAGCATGATTAGTTACTTCGTGGGTATAATTTATAGTACCGTATATTTGATTTTTAGAACAATTATAATTAGTTCAGCTATGCGTTTGCATCTTTTAGTGATGATTCTCAAATGACTTGGATCATTGTTAACATGTCATGTGTATTTATTGAGCTTGTCATGTTAAAAATATTATATTATTGTTATTGTCATAGCAAAATGTTTCTTCTCCATCCATTCGTAAAACTAAATATTGGGGGGAACCTCCGTGACCAAAAGGTAGCTTTGCTCGACCTCAAAACTGCCAGGGTGCGAATCCTGTGTCTGGAGAACAGTGTCATCTGATTCATCTCGTGAACCATCTCCTGGCCCAGTTTAGCCTGTATGTGCACAAAAGTGGCCCGGCCGAAAGCCCTAACCATTTCATTTTTGTCATAGCAAATTAACATTTCCCTGTCTGAGAGATGTAAGATTTCGGAAAACTGAACCGTCGGAATAATAAACCTTCAGAGCAATAAACCCCTATTTCGGATGAATGACCCCTCGGAACAATTAACCTCTATTTCGTAACAATGAACCTTCGGAACAATGAACCTTCGGAGTAATGAACCCCTATTTCGGATAAATGACCCTTCGGACCAATAAACCTTCGGCACAATAAACCTTTTTTTCGGAACAATGAACCTTCGGAACAATGAACCTTCGGAACAATGAACCTTCGGAAAAATGGACCTTCGGAAAAGCGGACTGTATATAACCAAGCTATATAGAGCAAAGCCATCTCTATGAAAATGCTACACTAACATGGAAGGTAATAAGTGGTGAATATAATTTATTAGAAACTATTCAATGCAAAACAGAGTGTCACAGCAAGACATCAAACATATTCTACAGGAATCCAGATGGACCTCTCAATTCTCAAGATGACATATTTCGCCCACACTTATCACAACCACCTTGTATAATTCCATTGGAATTTATACCAATAGCATATTATATATTTCAAAACACGAAAAGCATACCACTTAGATATGTTATATTATTGATAAAATTCACATTATAATATGGTCGATCATATCTTCCGTCACGCTAATGTGGTTGCGCTCATGACATTTCACAGTGTTTTTTGGCTGTAACTTTTTAACCGTCTAATATATTACCATAATTTTTTCAAGTTTGAGCGGCTGATGAATATCATTTATTAACACATCATAGTGAATAACATATTAGACCTAGGGGTCATTTTATAAATGAACATTGACAATTAGCCATTAAAATTGATTTCATCCATTTACAAAATTGAGAAAAACTGGAAAATTTCGATTTTCGCATCCGATTTTTACATTGGGAAATAGTTGATAAAATTTCCCGAAATTCGACATAATTATTTTCTATAAATGTTAATTGGGACCTTTAGCTACAAAAAAGTCATAAAAGCTTTGCTAGCAATTTGTCCAGATTATTTTGCAAGAATGACTACACTATTCGTACAACCCGAGGTA
This sequence comes from Flabesymbios commensalis, assembly GCA_964017125.1. NCBI lineage: Eukaryota > Metazoa > Annelida > Polychaeta > Terebellida > Flabelligeridae > Flabesymbios > Flabesymbios commensalis. The sequence goes on from OZ024918.1 coordinate 41,099,187, forward strand.
GATTTGAGCTATAGACCTTTTCTTATCAAAATAAGGAGTGATTAGATGAGGCATTGTGCATTATTTAAATAACAGTATCATAATTAAGGTAAGGCTGTGGTCATATTATTAGGCTTGTTTTTAACATTTGATAAAAGTTATTTTATATATATACAAGATCAGATGATCGCAAATAGCCACAAGATCCCTGGAAGCTGTCCTTGTTCTTAACTTCTAACAAGGATACTACAACCACTAGTATCATTGCTTCTAACAATCCTCTGGGATGTATAAACCTACCGTAAGTCATTGTACTCTCCCAATTAAAAAAGCAAACAGATAATTATTTGGATTACTTTATTCATACAATTTTTTAATTATTATCAGCTGTGCAAAACCGAAAGACATGAACAGCTTAATTCTCAAGTGAGCAGGTACAGCCTTCCCAGCAGACACGAAGCATTTGTATAACATTTGTACAACGTCGGCCCAACGTCTTCGACGTTGGTCCAACATTGTACAAATGTTATACAATATTTTTGTGTTTACTGGGTTTTGGCTTGGCGCATCAGTATTATAAGAATGCCCTATGCTGCTGGTGGGCAGCCGGGGACGTAGGACCCCATCTGGTTGCAGCACACTTGTGGGTCCTCTTCTAGAATCACTCCCACATCGTTCCAGTCATCATTTCCTTGACAGCCCTACAGAACCACAATAATTTCACTTTAGTAATCCTGAATGCAATTACGCATGTCGCATTTATGTCATATTTTGACTAAAATTCGAAGAATATAAAATTGTATAAGACTATAGATGAATTATAACATTTTTTGCTTAACCCTTTCAGTGCAGGGACCTTCTTTAGACGTCAGAATCTGACGTCCGTCTAAAGATGACCCCGCACTGAAATAATTAATCATTTATAATAGCCATAGACCCATAACATAGGTATTCAATAATTATTGAAGCTATTTGGGAAGCGGGCTATTTCAGACACATGTGGGGGCTATGTGGGACACCTGAAGATAAATGTCAGAAAAAAAGACGCCGAAATAAAACGCTGAAATACAAAGGGTTTTTTTCAATTTGAAATCATCATAAATCTCTTAGTTAGATGTTAACGCTTCATTTGAATACCTATAATATGGGTCTAAGGCCATTATCAATATTTTTACTCTTACAGTGCGGGAATTGACTTATACGTCAGAATCTGACGTCGACTGTCGTCTAAAGTCGATCCCCACGCTGCAAGTGTTAAACACCTGGACCACTTTTTTAATACAAAATCGAATGTAGGCCTACAATCATTTATGTAGAAATGGACAAAAATAATTATTATTCATAAGATATTAAATATAGGCCCACTATAAAAATGTTCATATTAGGTTTATGGACCACATTTCATTCATATATTACGAAGTGAATGATGTGATATTCTAAACAAATTAAATTCAATAGAAGAATTATAAGAAAAGCTATTGTCTTTACTAAAAAGGTGATTTGAATTGATTACATGTATGTGTGAATTACCGATTTAATACGAATACGGACGATATTTGTACCCCAGTAAACACAAAACATTTGTATAACATTTAAAGAACGCCGGCCCAGCGTCTTCGACGTTGGTCCAACAATATATAAATGCTATACAAATGTTTTGTGTTACTTGGACATGTATGGGAATGTCGTTTAGCAGTAAAATGTGGTACAACGGCGTGGAAAAAAAGAACAGATCGTAACTTCGGATAACTAATTGGTCATATCTGCCACTCTACAAGGGCGGATCCATAATTTTGCAAAATTGGAGTCAGATTGAAAAAGAAAGTAGGTGTCAATCAATATTTTTTAGTCTTCTCAGCTAAGGCCACACCAAATTAATTTTATTGATGACGGATTTTTAGCAGTAAAAAATGGAGCAAGCGAGCGATTTTTTTTCCAAAAAAAAAAAAATGATTTTCCCCAAAAATAGAGCGAGCGAAGAATAAGCGACAATTTTTAAACGGATTTCCAGCAAAAATGGGGCGAGCGAAAAAGCGATTTTTTTCAAAGGAAAAAACGAAACACTAACGTGATTTTCAGGCTGGAAAAAAATTGGTGTCTCCAGACAAAAATGGAGCGACGAAATAATAATAAAAAAATAATAATAATTGGTCCGTCCAAAAAAATTAAGCGGCGAAATATTCTTTTTTTAAATAAAAAAAAATTCAATCACGGTAAAATCGGAACGGCGGATCCGTCATCCATAAAAAGATTTGCTGTGGCCTAATATATGGGGAATTTACACTTCAACTTTTCTACATGATGCCTTAACTTGAGACACTACCCCAGTGAATTTTGAGTGTCAAACACCGATATTTTGGAATTTTTAATAAAGGATACAAATGATACAAAAAGGATACAAAAGATACAAAGGAAACTAATTTTTGATCAATGTTGAGGCAATTTCGTTTCGGAAAAGGGGGTTACCCTCCCCCTCCTGGATTCGCCACTGCTCTGTGAGTGACAGATTGTAAGGAGGGGCTATCATGGTTACTCACGCTCAGTCTGTACTGACATCCAATGAAGGGATTTGTACAGGTCGATGGCGGTATGTCACCAGTTATGTACATCTCCTTACAAAAGTCTTCGCCAAGTGGTAGACCTGTCTCCTGTGTAAAAAAAAATATATATATTCTTTACATTTAAAAAGTGCTTAATTACTATTTTGAGTTTCTCATTACTCTTCAGCAGTTAAAGCGGTGTAATAAAAAATAATTTTCACCCACTTGAAGTTGTGTCTCGCTACAGCGACACACAACTTCAAGTGGGTGAAAATCACTCACATTTGCTTAATTTGAGATCAAAGAATTGCGAATCTTGATGTTTGAACGCCAATTTCTTACCTAATAATAGTGATTTGATTGGCTGATAAAACGGATTAGTCGTTCTTGGCGTTTTAAGGGTTAATGGTTAATGCTGGAGCTACAGACGCAATAAACAGACTTGAAAATGTTTGGTCTCAAACTGAACAAATGTGACTAATTTTTCACCATTTGAAGTTGCTTTGTGCATTTCCTGCAAAAAATTACAAGGTTGTCCACCTAAGTGGTGTTCCTGAATATATATATAGAGATGATTCTCGTCGGCCAACCTTTTACAGCACCCTATGTCTGATTTCATGAAAAATGCTGGGTAATTGGCTCCCTGGGTAAATCGTTTTGCTAATTTCTTATTTTTAATTATGGTAAACTATGACAATTGGAATGATTCCTATGTGAGTGGTAGTTTTGGAGATTTTCTGGGGAAACAAAATTGCTAAAGCAGGCGATTGGGATCTAACATCCTTTAATCTCAGTTGTGCGACCTTGTGGGTTAATACTACTTTTAGACCGGCTTCAGATTGAGCTTAGTGCCACCTGGGATGAACATGAATGACATAAGGTTTTTTGTGAATCCTTCTGATGTGTGTAAACATGAAAATTCAGGTGAACGCGCATCTTCGGGTGCGTTTGGCGAAAAAAGATATATTGTAACTGGTACAAGAATATACGGGCCCAGGGTCATACAGGTCACATGATTCCTCCAGGCCTGTATATTTCTGTACACGTTACGATAATCGTAGGCTTTTGATTGGTCGGGATGATTATCCCGACCAATCCGAAGCCTACGGTATGATCGTAACTTGTACGAAAATACTGAGCCTTCTGTAATCTCACCTCGTCCACCTCATCAAAGTCCAAATCTACAATCATTATCCTCCACAGTTCAGAGCACCAATATTTACAGTCTATGTCATGGTATCCAACGCATTCCACTGATGGTCTATCTTCGTACACCTTCACAGGCCCATACGTCAATGGTAGACCTTGCTGTCTCTGTACAAATATGCCACATTCACACCTGTAAAGATGAATAATTAGGATAATGCCCAGACAATCAAAAAGTAGAGTGACATTCCGTGCTCTAAAGATACTAGTCGTAAATGACGCTTTCTGGGATGAACTTACACTGGCTGGTCTGGTGGGTCCGTCTGTGACTTAACAAGGGCCACTGCCATCAACAACACCAATACTGTTAATCTCAACATTCTCTGGAAAAAAAACATTTAAAATTAGAAAAATTACACGTTCAGTGATGAATGTTTTTCTACGCACATTCAAATTCACATTTTTGTGCGTGGGAGACTATTTTGCCTACTTGGGCAGATGTGTTGCTAATGTATGTTAAGGGGTCTTGTCAAGTTAAAAAAATCCGAGAAAAACTCGGAAGTGGGTGGGTGGTTGGTGCTATTATATTAATGAGCACTAGTATATTGCTAGTTTACATATTATATGGCTACGTGTAAGGACACACATAGGCGTGGAGCTTATTAAGGCTCCCACACATCTCAAAGACTCACCGCTATTGCCTTTAATGCCTAAAACGCGAACGTCGTGGTAGGTTTTAGAAAATCACAGAGATGGTTCTACGACTGCAGCATGTAACACCAGAAAGACTGTTAACGACTTGGCGTCGTAAGCTATAGCAGCCATCCTAGTGGTGACCGTGTGCCCCCCCCCCCCCCCATAGTGGGTGTTCCGGAAGCAATATTGAGGCATTAGGATAGCGTCGTAGGACATGCCACACCGCAACGACCGTCTACGACGGCTACGACAGGCCCCGACTAATGTTCAGTCTTGACGACAGCTTTCGACGTGATGGAATCTGACAAAATCGTAGTTGTCGGGAGTGGCCACACTGCACCGATTGTTTAAGATTATCGTCGTATCTTAAACAATCGGGGACAGTCCTTGGGGTGTGTGGGAGCCTTTATACATACATGTATGAAAAGAGCTGATATAATTTTTTGTGACATAAAAATAATAATAATAATAATAAACTTCTATAGCGCCTAAATCCTAGGTGATCCGAGCTCAGAGGAGCGACAAAAATAATCGTAATCCGGCTTATAGTTCCAAAAACTGTTCGCGTTTGTCGTTTGGGCCAATCGGACCACCGAGGATTTAAATCGTAAAAGCCTGACCAAAAAAAATACTTTTTTAATTTCTTCCGGAAACTAATTTGTGTTTTTGCAGTACGAATTTCTAAATGAAGTTCATTCCAAAGTCTAGGTGCAGCAACAGAAAAGGCCCTGCTGCATACCGCGGTTCTGACCCGTGGAACATTCAGCTGATCTGGATCACTGGAGCGAAGTGTCCGTACCTTTCGCGATGGCTGAAACATGTTTCGAATATATACTGGTCACAGCCTGGTAGGTCAGGGAACACAATTTAAATTTGATCCTGTAACGAACAGGTAACCAGTGCAAAGATTTTAGAAGCGGAATTATGTGACAAAAACGAGGAGACTTTGTTACAACACGTGCCAAACAGTTTTGTACACCCTGCAGCTTAGATATTTTCTTGATGACATTCAAGAAGACACGTCCTGAAGACATTTTGTGAGAGTTTCCAAAGAAATATCGGGATTTTTTTAGCGAAAGAGATAAATATATCTGGGTATCGTCGGCGTAAAAATGATGTTTGACATTGTGTCTCTGAATTACATAGCTAAGGGGGGTAGTGTAGGCCCCTATGGAGTAAATAACAATGGGCCGAGGACGGATCCTTGGGGAACCCCACACGCGACTCTGGCTGGACTGGATAAACAGTCCATTAGTTCCACCTTCTGTTTACGATCTGACAAGTAAGACACAAACCAGTCAAGGGCGATACTAGCGCTGATCGGGTAAGCGGAGCGAGTGGCCTGGTCCACGGCTAGGGCGATACCATCGATAACGTCGATACCATACCAAGTTGACAAGAGATTAGTGATACTGCTGTGGTCCAGAGTGTCGAAAGCAGCAGACAGATCTAACAGAGTAAGTGCAGTGACCCTACCCTCGTCCATATTCAAAATAATGTCATTTTCAACTTTGTGTAAGGCCGTTTCAGTAGAATGAAATTTCTTGTAAGCTGACTATGATACTGATTTGATAGATAGTTTCTTTCAAAATGTGAACGAATTCGATTTGCTATAACTTTTTCTATGATTTTCGATACAGGTTTAGGTTTGACACTGGTCTGTAATTGTTCATGTCATCTTTTGATAACGATGGCTTTTTGAGTAGAGGCATGACATGTGATGTTTTACAAATGGAAAAACTCCTGAAACCAAAGATAAATTAACCATTGGTGTGATTGGAACCAACAAAACATCTAAGCATACCGCTACTTGACATATACCAAAAATTATTCCGTCATGGAACACCATTTTAATATCCCCTTCCCGTCCCAACATAAAAAAAAAATTCTGAAACTTTTAATATTATGGGGTTTTTTTGTGGGGAGGGGGTGGAGAATTCCTCAAATGTTTTTTCAATAACAAAAGTGCTGTATCCCAGCAAGCATAAGACGTTGGCCCAACGTTGGTTAACTGTTGGCGCACCGTCTACGACGTTGGCCCAACAGTAAACCAACGTTGAGTCATCGTCTCATGTTTTCTTGGATATTGTTTCAGCTTGTTTTATTTGCTTGATGGAATTGCTCGTGTCTTTGCTGACGGCTTTATCACGAAGTATTATAAATGTCGTCATCTCGGTATAAAATGGTGGTATCTGCCACTTTACAAAATTGTAGATATGATTCTTAGATGAACTAGCGCCGTATGCACTGTTGAGCCACGATGTCCCAACGTGAACAGAGACTGAAAACCTCTCAGCACGAGGCGGGGATCGAACCTCGGTTGTGTGGCAGGGGGTATAGCTATTTTATAATCTTTAACAAGCCGCCACGTCTCTCAGAACATGCTCAGTATATTTACTCAGTACTTTTCCAAACTGAGACCATTAAACTACTTTGCTTAGCACCTCGCAGAATAAGCGGGGCACGCATCTGATGGGTTATATCATACAAGTCCAGGAGAAAAAACGAGATGTGTAGATCCGAATGTACGAGGCGCGGGCATATTCGGATCTACGAATCTAACGTAATTGAGTTCTTTCTTCCACTTATAATACACAAAATAGGTACATATGTTCCAAGATTTAATACAGAAAACATTAATTTCTTTCATTGTCAGCATTGTTAAACCATGAAACATTAGCCATACTGTGTGATTGTAAAAACAAATATTGTGCCCGACCTGGTCAGTATTAAAAATAAATATAATTCAATACAGAAAACATTAATTTCTTTCATTGTCAGCATTGTTAAACTATGAAACATTAGCCATACTGTGTGATTGTAAAAACAAATAGTGTGCCCGACCTGGCCAGTATTAAAAATAACAGTAGATTCGTAGATCCGAATGTACTGATTTAACAATGGCCTGAGGTCAATGCTGTATTTTGAACTTTAAGACAATGTGTATTTGAATACTATTTCTATTACTTCTCATATTTTTACGTACCTTTTTTTACGTACTTCTGGGCGCTATGCTCATGTGAAGTGACTCAGCCTGTGTACAGATCAACCGCAGATTACAGATCTTGGTGGATGGAGGGGGGGGGGGGATGCGAAACAAATGTTTTACTCTCACACCCAGCTTGTGTTACGGGGTCCGCATAAAAACTGACACGTCACTCAAAGAAAACGATATCCAATGGCGATTATTTTATATTAGATTGAGCGCGGTGCATTGTTTTAAGTATGTTTAAACTATTTGAATATTGAAATTGTCGAGCTTCACATGATGAAAATATAACTGTGTGCAAAGACTTTAACCATTTTAAAATAGCCGTTTTTAGCCATTCTGTTTTTTCTTCTAGAAAGAAAATTTGTAATAGAAATTTGCAAGATTAGCATATATATTCTGTTTCAAATTTTGCGGATATTAGTAATTTTTACCCGCTTGAAGTTGTGGGTCGCGGTAGCGACACACAACTTCAAAAAATTTTTTAATTATACATCATAGTGCTTTGAGGGTTTATTTGTGGTTTACTTTAAATCTGTACCCAGATATTGAAAACTTTTACAATTTTTATTTTAGCGGGTTATATCATTTTCGCTTGAATGGATTTTATCAAATAGATGTATAAATGCACCCAGGATGCTCAGACGGTCAATCCAAATTATGTGTAAAGATAAGACATGAAAATGGCGATAAGTAAATGAGATAGATAAGAAATATGTGCTGTCACCTACAACGTGGCACGTGGAGTAGCACAGAATTTACATTCTCACTAAAGCACAATGCAGGTAAGATAGGTTTTGTCCTACAATTAATCTATTCTGATTGAAATAATAATTATTTTTCACCCAAGTCATATTGTGTTTGACAATGGCACATTTAAGTCTAGGGGATACAATAGATGCGCAGTTTTTTGCAGCATGGTCGATATAAAAGTTCTTGATTTCAGGTCGTAGCTTTGTCAACTTTGGCAGCAGTTCTGTTCGCGACAGCGACAGCAAATTCAAAGTAAGATATTATTATTCTTATAGATTGATCAATTTTAAATGTATTTCTATGGTGGCGGTATTGTTTAAGACATAAATTATATTGTATATCCTATTTTAAAAATTAATTTACTTACGTAAACCTAAATCATAAAATAAATATCACACTGCATCGTGAAGTATTCAAATACATATTATGACCATCTAGATCCATAGAGTATTTTATTTATAGGCTATATATAATAAATGCAAGTTTGTAAATGACCATGTACTTGAGTTGATGAAATTCAGCTAAGAGAGCTGTATTACATTGTGTAAATATATCTGACATAAATATATTATAATAAAACCACATCAATGAAGAGATGATCGATAATATTATGTATATGCAAGGTTTAGTTTGTCTTCTGTTGATGTTTGCCTATAGCATATTTATGTCGGCATAGTTACTACACGGTGAAGCCCTGCGAAAAAATATGCCCAATCCAACTTATAGTTGAAGTTGCATGCCTATTTCTAATTAGAAACATGAAAACTAATTAGAAACATAAAAACTAATGCGGACGAGAAATCAACGGTACCGTGCACTCGTCTCTAATTATTTCCCAAACAAAAATGTATGCATTTAGGCCATGGCAATACAATGTCGTGGCATGACAGCAAAATTTCAGCCAGAATAGTCTTTAGACGTCAGAATCTGACGTCTACATATAGACGTCAGATTTTGACGTCTAAATCTGTATTTTTATTTTGGCTTTTTAATATGGCCATATTGTGTGAACATGTCCATAGACTAGAATTGCGGAAGTCTTTTAACATTTTGGGCTGCTGTGGCAGCAACGTAGCAAGCTGTTTATCAGTTATTCTCGTATTTCTTATTTTGGACATGTGCATGTCCGAAATGAACTTTCTGCCTTATTTCTCGTCTAACTGGCAAATGCGCAACACAAAATTTAAAAAACTTACGCAATTCTGGTCTATGGACCTGTTGACATATAAAAATAACGATTTTCTGGTGATTTAAGCCTGATTGTGTCGCTTTAAAAAATTATAATCGCCTTAGACCCAAAGCATAGGCATTCAAATGAAGCGGAAAGAGCTAACTTAGTCATTTATGAAGATTACAAATAGAAAAACCCTTTGTTCTGCATAGTTTATACAAAAATATTTCAGCATTGTATGGGTTTAATATATAATGAGATATTGTTGTATTTCTGTTACATAGCTGTGAATGTTCTATCTGGACAACTCACGGTACAGGCCCATTGTTTCCTGATGCCGGTCCTCTCTATCCACTGGATACAGATGTAAATGACGTCAGCTGCAAGTAAGTGAGCAAAGTCCCTGAAAACAAGAGACGTCGACCCAATGTTGATTTAATGTTGGGCCAGCGTCGTAGACGGGTGTTCCATACACCACCTGTTACACCCAGTAACGATTAAGCGCTAAGAACGACTACTCAGTAAAAACGAAACTTTTGTGCAACATTTGCACAACGTCGAAAACGTTGGGCCGACGTTGTACAAATGTTATACAAATGTTTTGTGTTTGCTGTTTTTTTCTTGTTTTAATCTGTGTTTTTTTCTCAACAGGCTGTTTTGTTTCATTTACTATATTCTTTTTTTATTAACAGTTATATTGGGAATGAAATGAGTGTTTAAACATCAATACATGCAAATGTTAGGTCTCAAATTAAACTAATGTGAGTAATTTTCACCCACTAGAAGTTGTGGGTCGCGGTAGCGAGACACAACTTCAAGTGGGTGAAAATTAAATAAGATAACTTTAAGGCAAGCGTCACAGGCATTGATTGAACATTAAGCCAACTCCGAAGGAATTTGTGCTCGTGTCTTCTGGGCCTGATTGGCCAGACGACTTCTAGGCCTACGTCTCATAGATGCATTTACATTATGATCATTTGTCAGTTCTGTAGATGGATAAAGTATTCGAATTGAATATATCTATTTATTGTTGCTGAAGATTTTGTTCCGAGTCCTTCCTTCTTACCAGGACACTAATTGATCACGAAATCCAAGTACATTTAGTTTTTAAAGCCAGTTGTCATTATCCAGTGCTAACCCTTTAACCGCCAAATTATTCAATTTGAATTTTCACCCACTTGAAGTTGTGTCTCGCTGACGCGATCCACAACTTCAAGTGAGTGAAAATTATTGAGATTTGACAAAATGGAGGTCAACTCTTTTCAAATCTTGCTGGTTGATGTCCCATTTTATCTTTAACATATTTAAAATGTGGTACTTAATGTGCTAATAAAAATTGAAAACCCGAATATATGCGGCACCGGCGGTTAAAGGGTTAAATGCCTTTGTAAAGCCACCATCACCATGTAAATTAATAGAACTTTCTACAATGTTACTGTTATCATACATAGCTTGCCAGTGGATTGTGACAAAGTATGCAGCGATAGACTTCGTGAATGGGAAGAGAATGAGATAGAATCCACCACCTCGCTAGTTCCTGAAGGGATGATAGTAAGTAGGCTAAAATACTTAAAGGGACTGGCCCAGGCTAAAATCATCAAAAAATCGGTGATTTTATTTCGGGTTCTCAATATGACCATATGATGTAAACATGTACATAGACTAGAACTGCAAATTTTTATAATTTTTGTGCTGCGCACTTATCAGTTAGACTAGATATAGAGACGAAATTCCCGCATTTCTTATTTTTGACATGGTTGTCAATAATTACAAATCAGGAATTTCGTCCCTATATCTAGCCTAACTGGTGAATGCGCAGCACAAAAATTATAAAAATTTGCAGTTCTAGTCTATGTACATGCTTACATCATATGGTCATATTAAGAACTCGAAATAAAATCACCGATTTTTTGATGATTTTAGCCTGGGCCAGTCCCTTTAAGCCACGTTTTCTTGGTTTGACAATCTGTAGTAAAAATATGTTATTGTTGTGACCCGATATATATAGGCCCTACAGTGTTGGCCATTGTCAAATGGTACACGCAGACATAATTATATTGTTTTGATACGCGACCACGGGAATACCGGGTTCGAATCTCGATACGAGCGATAATTATTGTCTCTAGGTGTACACATATATATAGGCCTACAGCGACTCTAACTTTTCTAATACATGTGAAGGTGCAGGTTCGTCGTCTGATATCAAGTCTGAAGACCTATCATCCGACTTTACATTTTCATTATATGTCCCTGAAAATCCTGCACCAAGCGGGGTTCGAGACCGCACGACAAACAGCGACATCGGCAAAGCGCCACGCTCTAACCATTGTGCCATGTCCCTCTCTGTAACGTCACATCCCAGCAGACACAAGAAATTGAACCAATGTTGTATTGATGTTGGGCAAGCGTCACCGACGCTGGCCCAACATCAACACAACATCGGGTCAGTGTCTAAATTGTGCCGGCTGAGATGGCATAAGGACAAAAGCAAAAAAACGGGCGATTAACCCTTTCGCCGCTGATCACGACTACAGTTATTTTAAATATTGGCCAATATTTATTAGCTTTTTTTATTTATTTACAAATGTCTGGTCTGAAAATTTGAGTAAAATATTCATGCACTTGAAGTTGTGGGTCGTGGCAGCGAGACATAACTTCAAGTGGGTGAAAATTAAGTTTTAAGAAAATTAGGATAACTTATGATGCTTATTGCGGGAAAGGGTTTAAAAACAATAAGTAAATGACCAATAAGTCAAAGCTGACATTTAAATGGTAAATATAACTTTTAGTTGTACTTATAGTAGTAATTTCTGAATAATTTGTTACAAAAAAAATATAGTTCTTAAAGTGCTTATCGAAAGATAAAAAAGTGACAGTTATGCAAAACATTTAATTAATTGAACCATCTAAAAATTCATTTAACCCTTACAGCCCGGGAATCGACTTTAGTCGTCAGAATCTGACGTCTCTAGACGTCAGATTCTGACGACTAAAGTCGATCCCCGCGCTGTAAGAGAAAACAATGGTCGTAGACCCATAACACATATATATTCAAATGAATCAAAAAGAGCTACATGTAATTACGAAACATTTATGATGATTAAAAATTGAAAATAACCCCTTTGTCTCCATGGTTTGTACAAGATATTCCAGCGTTGTAAGGGTTAAATATTTAAAAGTTAGCATGTACAAATTTTGTTTCACAGGGCGAGAATGAAATATGGGGAGAATTGATCTGCACACGTTCTATCCAGAAGTTCGTTGACAACGGTGGATCGACTTCACGTTACGAAGGTAAGCATCCAGGACACAGTAACTGCTTGCTTTCCAAGTCAGCAGTTACTGCTGTTTGTATTCGCAGGATGACACAAGACTATGCACTAGTTCTGGTATCAACCTTAAGGGTAAAAGCACACCAACGCGAGCGCGGTCTGACGCCAAACACCGGCGTGATAGGAGTAGTGTTAGCGTTACACCAGGGCCACAACCCTTAACTTTCTTGAACTTGGGGATATTTAAAGGGACTGGCCCACGCTAAAATCATCAAAAAATCGGTGATTTTATTTTGGTTTCTTAATATGACCATATGATGTAAACATGTCCATAGACTAGAACTGCAATTTTTTTTTAATTTTTGTGCTGCGCATTCACCAGTTAGACTAGATATAGAGACAAAATTCCTGATTTCTAATTATTGACAACCATGTCAAAAATTAGAAATACGGGAATTCCGTGTCTATATCTAGTCTAACTGGTGAATGCGCAGCAGAAAAATTAAAAAAAAATTGCAGTTCTAGTCTATGGACATGTTTACATCATATGGTCATATTAAGAAACCAAAATAAAATCACCGATTTTTTTATGATTTTAGCGTGGGCCAGTCCCTTTAACCCTTTCATTGCTAAGTTCAACCATAGTCAGTTTTAATCCGATTTATTAATCCAGTGAAAGAAAATTAAAAAAAGATAACGTGGCGGTCAAAGAGTTACATTCATTAGTAATACCATTTATTTGACGTAATACTGTAATAATGATGGGAACTAGTTGGAGTTTCATATTGTTAATTGGTAAAATTCCTGATTTCTAATTATTGACAACCATGTCAAAAATTAGAAATACGGGTATTCCGTGTCTATATCTAGTCTAACTGGTGAATGCGCAGCAGAAAAATTAAAAAAAAATTGCAGTTCTAGTCTATGGACATGTTTACATCATATGGTCATATTAAGAAACCAAAATAAAATCACCGATTTTTTTATGATTTTAGCGTGGGCCAGTCCCTTTAACCCTTTCATTGCTAAGTTCAACCATAGTCAGTTTTAATCCGATTTATTAATCCAGTGAAAGAAAATTAAAAAAAGATAACGTGGCGGTCAAAGAGTTACATTCATTAGTAATACCATTTATTTGACGTAATACTGTAATAATGATGGGAACTAGTTGGAGTTTCATATTGTTAATTGGTTGGCATTGTTTTTAAGACAAGCCGTTGATCAAAATGCCTCAGCTATTTTTTAATAATGATCATAGTCAAAACGATGGAATTAAATAACAACTACAACACAGAATCGGTGATGGTGCAAACACAAAACTTTTGCATAACTTTTTACAACGTCGGCCCAACGTTGGTTCAACATTGTACAAATGTTATACAAATGTTTTGTGTTTACAAAGATGGTGCGTTTTAATGCACTAAAAGATCACTTTTTCGTTGGTCCGATTGAAAATTAAATAAGGGAGAACGTTTATAATATGTGGATGCTTAATGTTTTCTTGAATGTCGATAGATGATAAAATCTATGGTCGTAAGTGACCCACCATTAGATATCAGGGGGGGGGGGGCTACAAATATATGAAAAAACGTTTGTCGCCATAAAAATCGGAAAAAAGTTTGTTGCAAATGTGAGCAGAAAAAAGTACTGTGATTACATTAATTTTAAAGGCCTTGTATTTTTTACAGGGGGGGGGGGGGGGTAGTTGATGCTTATAACTGTCTTCTGATATTAAACCTTAGGGCCTACCCGCCCAATTGTTTATCACCAGGGTTACTAGTTTTCATTTACTATTAGAAGCAGGAATTGCAAATGAGACGACTCACCTGCAGCTGTAACTGAGCATCCTAAAATACTTTAGCATTTTAGCTAGTTTGAAACTGGCTTGTCATCCAATCATCATACCCAACGTTGTTTCAATACAGGGCCAACGTCTGTATTGAAACAACGTTGGTGCCACACAGTTTGACAGCATTCAATACCATCCGACCTCGTAGATGGCGAGCCAACATTGAAACAATATTGGTGCAATGTGTCGTGTTTGCTGGGATGGAAACCCTCTGGAGCCACACCTTTACAATAACTATTTTATATTTTCAGGTTTGGATGGCCAGTTCGTCTCTGTCTTTGTTGAGATGAGTAACTGCTCCGCGCCTCTGAGCAGCTGGCAATATGTGACTGATGGTGGCCTCCATAAATTTTGCTGTGACGAGAATGGCATGTTTTTGCCTGACGACCCAGCCTGTGCATAAGATTGAAAACGTGGAGAAGTGCATTAGTAAAATAAATACATGTACACAAAACTGTACTGCTATTTGTTTGAGTTAATATTGACATCTTCTTTGCCCACGAGGTAGCGTATTTGGCTGACTCTAAATATTCCCAGAACACACGAAACAATGTTGGAAATTGCGTTAGCGATTCCAGTTTGAAACTAAATGAAATATAAACAAACAATTTTGTTAAAAAATGTAAAGAATGCAAACAATGTTTTATAAGCACGATAAACAAGTTTTAATGTAGACCATCATTGAGACCGTCCTGATAAATCAAATTGCATCTCCGAACATCAAATTGAACCACCGATTATCCTCATTATTTTACCCTGTCAGCGCGAGAACTGAATTATCTGACGTCTATGGACGTCAAATTCTGACGCTTAAAGTCGATCCCCACACCGAATGAATTAAACATTTATTATGGCCGTTGACCCATAACGACCGTATTCAAACGAAGCTGAAAGAGCTAACTATATAGGCTAAGGCATGTATGATGATTTAAATTTAAAAACCCTTTAGTCCCCATGGTTTATACAAAAATATGTCATCGTTTTCAGGGTTAAGAATAGTGACATTTTTATTGAATTTATTTCGTTCAAAATATTGGATACCGTAGGTTGAGCTAGAGGGTTAGAGCTAATAAAAAATATGTCAGTACAGAGATCATGATATGTTTTTTGTCTGCAGTAGGCCCAAATAGAGCCGAGCTGGCTATTAACACATATAATAGTTTATGCATAGCCTACAATTTGTAATCACGAAATATTATTCATAACTCCCATTTTGCAGAATCGTGTTGAGATTCAGATTTCATGCTCTAGCGTCTCCTATTCGCTTGATGCCGCCATAAATAGACCATGGCAGTAAATATTAGGACATGAGCCAAGAACAGTCCCGCATTATTTATACATAGGCCCACTACAAAACGTTGATGGTAAAATCTTCTTAAAGGTTTAAATATTCATGAAAGTGCACTTCGGGGAGTGGTGCGCTTCAAGGTGTTCTCCTTATATAAAGCGCATGTGTGGTATTTTTAAATGATGGCCAGCTGTAGGCCTATATAGTTCACATTATATGTTCGGCCTGCATGGTTTATTTGCCGTTTAAGCGCCGAGTTATTTAATTGGAATTATTATCCAAGCTGCATCTCGTTTATGCGATCTACAGCACTATAAAGAGTGAAAATTGTGAAAACAATTTAGATATGGAGGCTAACGTTAATCATTTCTAACCCTTACAACGCGGGAAACGAATTTAGTCGTCAGAATCTGACGTCTGTGGACGTAATACTCTGACGACTAAAGTCGATCCCCGCCCCGTAATAGTAAACACATATTTCTAATGGCCGTAGACCCATAACATAGAGGTATTCAAATTAATCGGGAAGAGCTGACTAAGACATTTATGATGATTTCAAAATGAAATAAACCCTTTGACATCCATGAATTATACACAATTAATTCAGTGTTGTATGCCTAAGGGTTATATCTCGATGATTGAATGTAGGCCTACAATCATTTCACCTTCAACCCTTGTCCCGTTATCTTATATTTAAATTTTCACCCACTTCAAGTTGTGTCTGTAGACGTCAGACTCTAACGTACAAAGACGGTCCTAGCTCTGAAATAATAGAAATATTTATAATGGCCGTATACCCATAACATAGATATTAATTCAAATGAAGCGGAAAGAGCTACTTATAAAACATTTAGGATTTCAAATTGAAAAACCCTTTGGTCGCCATAGTTTATTCAAAAATATTTCAGCGTTGTAAGGGTTAAGATGTGTGTTGGTATATATAGGGTCAAGCTGACATAATATGTCCCTGTTGCAGACTGCAGAATCACATGTGTGCTTATCCCCATCAGGTTGATAATGATTTGCGATATTATTTGCAGTATGTGCCATTATCTTAAACATCTGCACAACTTCCCATGAGCATGATAAAAACGCATGACAGAAAATAAAAAATGGTCGATTATCGGTACTCGTATCTATTATTTGAAAGATATTGGAAATGAAATGGGTGTTTAAATATCAAGATTTGTAAATGTTTGGTCCCAAATTAAACAAATATGAGTAATTTTGTGGATCGCGGTAGCTAGACACAACTTCAAGTGGTTGAAATTTTAAATGAATAAGCAGGATAAGGTTATTCTCAGGTGGAATAGGCCTACCAATTGATAAAAAATAATGAACGTTAACGCTAATTAGGTTATCGTCGAAAGGACTTGTGTATCACCGCCGCGAACCATAGCACAACTCAATAAAATTTAAACTATCCATTTAAATAATTATTTAAATATCGACTAAGAACGTGACACATTTATACCCTGATTAGCCAGGGTGAATGAATTTCGCTACTTTCTTAGTCAACTTTTTTCATGAAAGTTCACACACACTATTTTCTAGTCATGCGGCGACTAGCCTGACAATTTCGCGGGTGATCGACGCATCACTGGAAAATAATGCTTGTAAAATTTCAAGACAATTGGTTGACTGAGAAATCAGCGAAAATCATTCGCTACGGTTAGTGTGAATCCTACTATACTTAAAACTCACATATATATTCGCTTATTTTAATGTTAGCATATGCTTACATCACAAAAAAGTCATTTCGATGTTTTTTCGTGTTTTTTTTATGATTTATGCGAATTTGTGAAGCACTGCAATTCTAGGCATTGTTTGTTCTTTTTGCTCACTACATGTATTACTGGTAGAAATATCGCCATCATTGCGGAATTAAAAGCGTGAATTATTTTGAATGGTACTTTTATCACCTTTTCTGGGGGTTCCCATCATGAGATTTCTTGCAATTACGAAAAATGGGGCCAGCTCTCGCCTTTAATTTCATAATTGTTGCAACAAATACTTGAAGAGGTGAGTGCAACAGACATGCTGTGTGCCCTTCTAATGATTATTTTTACACAAGTGCAATTTTTTCTTTATTTGTAAAAAAAATGTCCACTGCCCTATGAGAAAGCTCTGAAGGCCATCATTAAGGCCGTTTTGATAGAACAATGTGGGAATCTTGTGGAATTGTGATAACCGGGGAAGACTGCACTACAGTCTATTTCACCAGATCCTGGGAGTAGCTTTTTTCTAATTTACTCGGTCGCTTTTTGAAATTTTTAAACAAATTTTTTCTCGGATAATTTGTTCATTTTCCCCTAACATCCCTGAAAATTTGGTGCAATTTTGTTGCGTATTTTGGAAGTTAGACCATTTGGCATGTGATGACATTCTTGTTTCACGGTAATGGCTTTTTTTTCAATATGTGACTTTGATCTCTTGTAAATATGATTTCTCTATTCAAATAAATGCTGCATTAGAAAGTTTATCACGAGCAATGTCTTGAACTTTAAACATTATGAAAAGTCAGTGATAGCTGTCCCTAGCCATTTGCTGTTAGCTTGGAAGGACTTATTAAAAAAAATTAACAGTTTTGCTAAGCTGACTGGAAGTCTCCATTATGTGCTTATGGCGAGTTGGATCACGTCGGATCACCAATATGGCGAGTTGAAGGTCGGATTAACCAATATGTCATGGTAAACCTACACCGGAAGTTCCGTTATGGGGTCACAACGGCCGACGAAGGACTCCGCCCAATCTCGCCATCAAAACTCAAATACCCTCCTCATCCGTCTGGTCGACGGTATTAAACAAACCAGGAAACTGTCTTCTCTCTTGTCATGTTTATTTGATTAACATGCGATAACAGCAAAGCACAACCATCCGCGCACGGCACGTCTCTATGGACTTAGCGAGAGCGAGCTGCGGCACGTCCGCAGTCGCTGAGTATTACGCTTGAAGTGGGTGAAAAATACCAAGGCCGCACCACACTGCTCTGTGTGCGTACGGCACCACGGTATGAAAACGAGGCGGTCATCCCCGTCAGCCCGCGTCCAGGAATCTGGGGATAAGCGCCACATTGACTAAGCGATGTCAGGATCCTACATTACCCCTGGCTGAGTGACAACGTAGGACCAAACTGACGTGTAGGAGACTGCTTCGTGCAAGTAGCGGGGTTGTCAAATATGTAACCTCTTATACTAAGCATAGCGTTCTTTAAAAAAAATACATAGCGAGTGTGGTTACATTGTGGGCGGTTGAAAGCGCAGCATTATACGTGAATTGTCCGATCGTCTTAACACCAACTGTCCTTTATATATTATTCATGTGCTGCAAGCTGCGATCAACCCATTCATTTAATTAACAGAATTGCTATTAATGCTTTAGCAATGAACTTGCTAAAAGAAAATGTCTTCACATTTATATATCTGTACACAATTCTGCCAGGCCTGGCATATTCATTTACAATTTAACAACATTGTGATTACGAGGTATGCGGTTGGGCCCGCCATAGACGTCATTGGGCGCGACTATGGCGTGAACCATCTGCACAAATCGAGCAGGAGTCTGGATTGTGCGTCAGACTCAAGTTTTTCGCACTGTTTGGTCGGTCGAAATTTTTTCGCGATTTGCGATATTCGCATGTTTGCTTTTTGTCGAGTCGATTGCGGCGTCAGCAGCACCCGGGTTTTACCCCGTAGATGTAAAGGTATGCGGGAATACGTTCGTAAACCACCGCTGTTCCCGTTAGCGCGGGACGCGGCAGGGGCTCGCGAATGCGGCGCTACGTAAGTATTGTCTCTGTTGGACAAGTTTACTTTAACATCTATTTGCTTTGGGACTGTGGCCGATTTTTGATTGCTTCTGACTGCCGTCGACTTTTTTGTGTTGACTCTCGTCCCGTTGGACGTCGGAGTGTCCGCACTACCAGGTCTAGGTGGACCCTGTGGATTCCTACTAGATGTCCTGGTAGCCGTCGACTTCCGTGATTTGTTTGGCGGTTTACGCTGTGTTGTCGTACCTGTTGTAGGCTCGCACTCCATGTGAGCGGGTTTAACGCGATCTAAGGAGAGCGTCTCAACCTTGCCTTTAACTAGGATTTTCATCACTCTGCCACTCCTCGCGACGACCTTGTATGGTCCGTCGTAAGGGGCGGTCAGAGGCGGTGCAATTGCGATTCGGCGCAAGAATACATGAGTACATGTAGCGATTTCCTTGAATTGGAAAAAACTCACCTGGGAGTCTAAGGGTTGTCCCGTAAATCATCTCAGCAGCTGACCTGCCTAGTCTCTCTTTCACGGCTGAACGAACTCCTAACAGTACGGCAGGTAACGTGATAGTCCACGGATTCGGTGACTCATGCGCCATAATGGCGGCTTTCAATTGACGGTGGAAACGCTCGACCATGCCATTCGACTGAGGGTGATAACTCGTGGTACGATTCCGAATGATCCCGAATTGGTTACATAAACTATCCCACAATTTGGACTCGAATTGAGCGCCCCTATCAGTGGTGATAGTGACAGGGGTACCATAACGTGCTATCCACCCGCTGAAGAAGGCATCGGCGACCGTTTCGGCTCTAATATCTACCATAGGTATGGCTTCGGGCCAACGTGTAAAACGGTCGACGCAAGTCAGTAGATATCTAAAACCATCGGCATAAGGTAAAGGTCCGACTATGTCCATGTGGACATGATCGAATCGCTCGGTAGGTTCAGTGAACTTTCCGAAAACAGGAGTGTTATGACGTGAAACTTTAGCGGTCTGGCAACCCTTACAGGTACGACACCATCTAGCAATATCTATATTCATGCCGTGCCATACAAATCGGGTATTAATCAAAGGTCTGGTGGCTCTATGCGATGGATGGCCTAAACCGTGTAAGTTTGAAAAAAACTTTTCGACGAAATTTCGCGGTAAGGTACGGCCGGTTGTGTCCCGTGGACACATCACACCAGATCAATTGATTATCAAACGATTTCAATAGTTTGAAATTCATAGTTGATTTAGTCGAATGTCTCAAACGTGTGAATTCCGCGTCATTAGCTTGATCGAGACTTAACGCTTTAAAGTCTATCACTGGGCCATCGTGTACCGCTGACACTGATGGTCGTGACAGCGCATCAGCGACGAAATTTGTCTCTCCTTTTACATATCTAATATCGGTGGTGAATTCAGCGATGAACGCTAAATGACGTGTTTGTCGTAGGGATGCGCGCTCAGTGACGGATGACATTACGAATGTTAACGGTTTGTGATCAGTATTAACGAAAAAAATTCGTCCTTCTAAATTGTGTCTGAAATGTTTAATTGTAGCGTATACTGCCAAGAGTTCGCGATCCAACGCGCTATAGCGTGTCTCTGCTGGGTTCAGCTTCTTGCTGAAAAACGAAAGCGGCTGCCACATACCGTTTAAAAATTGCTGCAAAACGCCACCGACGGCGACATCACTAGCGTCACACGTGATGTTAAGCTGGGCTGTAGAATCTGGGTGCACCAGAAGTGTAGCGTTTGCCAGTATCTGTTTGAACTCGGAAAATGCTGACTCTGCTTCTTTATTCCACTTCAAATCGAAATTTGATTTCGGTGACAATCTGGTATGGCCTTTGTTGGCAGAAGTCAGTAGATTATTGAGTGGCGTCAGCTTGGCGGCGCAATGCGGTATGAAACGGTGGTAATAATTTACCATTCCCAGATACCTACGCAATGCTCGTTGCTTTTCGGGTTTAATAAAATTAACGATCGCGTCAACGGCGCTAGGTATCGGCGAAATTCCTTCGGCGCAAACGTGATGACCTAAGAAACTTAATTCAGATGTTCCGAACTGACACTTTTCAGGACCAATGATGATTCCGTACTCCGATAGTCGAGCAAAAAGAATTCGTAGATGTTTCTTATGCGTTTTATGATCTGGGCTGGTTACCAGTAGGTCATCCAAATAAACAAAAACGAAATCAAGTCCGCGTGTCACGTGGTCTATAAATCGCTGAAACGTTTGACCGGAATTTCTCAGACCAAATGGGGTTCTAGTGAAATTAAACAAGCCAAAAGGTGAGGTAACAGCAGTCTTGTGTATGTCGGACGGTTCCACCGGAATTTGGTAATAAGCCCTGACTAAGTCTATCTTCGAGAAAATTTTGAATTTTGAATATGCGGAATCGGATAACGGTCCGGTACGGTCTGTGCATTCAAACCACGGTAGTCCCCGCATGGTCTCCAATCGCCGTTTTTCTTTGGCACCATGTGAAGCGCTGAGGACCACTCGCTGTCGCTGGGTTCAATGACCCCTAATTTAATCATATCGTCAAATTCGCGTTTGGCGGTAACCAACTTATCGGGAGCCAAACGTCGTGGTCGAGCAAATACCGGGTGACCTTTAGTCACAATCTTGTGAGTTATGCCGTGTTTGACGGGCAACCCTTTGTCGTAGGGCGTGTCAGTTCCGGGAACTGGCCGAGGAGTTTAGTATATTCATTTTGAGCTGTATCAACTCTGTTTAATGACAGAGGTTTAATCGAAGATAATGCAGCGGCAATGGCTAAGCCTGTACGCATGTCTCGAAGACATCTGCTTCTCAAGTCTACGAGCAAATTGTAGTGGATTAAAAAATCAGCCCCGATTATGGGTTGCTGTACATCTGCCACTATGAACGTCCACGGATATTCGCGCTTTAAACCGACATCGACGACACGTTTACAATTGCCGTAAGTCTTTATAGTGCTGTTATTAGCTGCCACCAGGGGGAGACTGTCAGCGCCCGAAATCCCGTTAGCGCAAGATTTCGGCAGAACACTGACAGCTGCGCCCGTGTCGATCAAATATCTGCATTTGTGTCCTTTATCTGCGACATATAATAACTTAGAGTGAGATAACTGTGGAGGACTAGCCTTCGCGGAGTCATGTCGCGTCTCAGTTATACCGCCAGATGCAAGAGTCGCAATCTTGCTCTGGCTTAGCAGTTTAAAGAAAATGCGCAAGGGCTTCTGCACGTGCGTGCCTTGTCACCGAAAGTCTGGTGAAAATAGCAGACAGGTGCATCAGCCGGATTCAAAGTCTTAGCGGCGTCATTTCTCTGTGTGTTCGGCGGCGGAACGAAAGGTCGAGCGGTTGTTTGCAAATTCGTAGGCGGAGCGAAAGGTCGAGCATTATCTTTAACGTCTCTATATTGACTATGTTGGTTACTAATGAAACCTGAGGCCTGTACATTAGGGGCAAATGCAGGCGCGTGAGCGTAGTTATTTGCTCGTCCACGTCCTTTATTTCGTTTCCTCTCAGATGTTGTTACTGTTTCTAATTTCTTGATGCGTTTGGATAGATCTTCTAACAAACCAACTAATTTGCTGGTCTCGTCGACTTTGCTCTCTGCGACCCCCGGCTTACTCTCTTCAACGTCTTGTTCTGCAGCCAGTGCCCTGTCAGCCAAAATGGCCAAACTTTCGAGGGAGGCACTGTCGGGTTGAGTCGCCAAATGGGCTCTGATGGAAGCGGGCATCTGTCATATGAACGCTTGCCGAATTACAGCCTTTCCAACAACAGCTTTGGTGCCGAAACCTGCAGTCTTCTGCAGACGCCTCAGGAACCGCGAGGGAATATCGCTTCCAATCTTCTCGCCAGAGATAACTTTATTAACCCTTTCAGGTGTTGTCAATCCTCGCCTCTCAATTAGTATTGCTTTCAGGCTGTCATATTTGTTTGACCTGAAAGGCTGCAGCAGCACGTCTCTCACGTCTGATGCAATCTCGCCAGAAAGTGCAGCGCATGTTAGGCTATACCTCTCGTCGTCATCATCGATCTGGTGGAGGGCATATTGCGTCTCGATTTGATTAAACCAGAGCTCCACATCAGAGGCTTAGAAAGTTGCGATTCTAAACTTGGGCAAGTTCGTAGCTCGTTTCTGCGGCTGTCTACCAAGCGGTGAAGAACTCCTTGATGAGTCACTCCTCGAGTGGGAATTCAAACGTCTATCCCGAGCAATCCGAGCAAAATCGGCTTTGAGGCGTTGATATTCCTCGTCAGCTGCTCGGAATCGAACCTCATTGTCTTCACTGTCGGGATGATAGCTATCTTTTGGTCTAGCACCCGCACCTTCTAGAGGCGTTGACATGAATCCTTCGCTGTCGTACTGCTTTGACATGATGAAGTAGTGTTTGTAAAATTATTTAACTAATGAAGCATCTGGGATAGCTGGCCTATTGGCTCTGTGCCTATCCCAAATGTGTTTAAAATGGCATGTCGTATTAACACATGCCAACTATTTTTGACGCGCCGTGCGCGAACAGGTTGTGCAATGCCGAAAAAATCAGATGAAAAATGTCTGTAATATGTTGAAGCTAAAAGTGTAGACTGTAGCAAATGTTCATGCTATGTCGCATGGTGCGAGAAACGGGGGTTGCAGATTAGTTTCAGAAATATGCGTCGTTGAAGTTTCACCTAAGTGCTGTTCACAAATTCACAAAAGGTATGTATTGATTAAAGTGAAAACTGGAGGTCTATATGAGACATAAAACGTTTTCACTGAGTCACACACATGCAAAATGGTACCGTGAAAACCGTAGGTCGCAATGGTACATAAAAACAATATGCCAGATATAACTGTGATAAGCTATGCTAAGCTATGATAATAGTATTTTGTAAATCGACCTGGGTGAAAAAAAAAAAATTTCACACAAGTCGAAAAACACATTCAAATATTTGCAATGTTTCGCAATAGCACAACTGTCAACTCGAATATTTCTGTATTTATAAAAAATTTAAACTTCAGAAATAACTATCGTGAGAAAATTTCGTTCTCAAACTGATAGACTAAATGTGACTGCGAAGAAAAACAGTGACATTTGTGATTTAAGAATAATATCTGAAACGTGACTGACAGTAGTCTATGCTGATAAATGATAAAGTATATCATTTCGCTGAAAAATGATATCTGTGATGAACATTCCACGTTTTTTTTTTTTATAATGGTACGTTCATCACCGAATCACTTCATAAACGTCCGAATCAATCGCTCGCATCGATTCATTGGTTGACGTATAAACCGACTGTGTTCGGTGGCGGTTGGTTTATGTCGCCTGTGGTGGGTGTGTGTGTGGTGTATTGACGGCGCTCACAGCCTGTGCAGCAGGCAGCATGTGGCTTATAGTCTGTGACGGTAAGCTTTGAGCGGTGCGTACATAGTATACAGTCAGCATCCCCGTCATTCTGACCTCAGAGATTATTTCTCTCTGATACCACACGCTCATTTCGCCGTATACACGCATGGCGATTGACCAGATTTATCAGCCGTTAGTGAGCGTTACCACGTGATTTTATAACCATTCCTATAACCACGGAACTATTTTAGTGTTCACTTCAACTCATTACTTATCCTTTTTTCAATATTTAATTTGATTTTAGAGTTTGTTACAGGTAAGGGCTATTTATTCTGTTTAGTAGTGGATAAATTGAACCAGCACAATTCGCATGTCATTCAGTAATTTATATTTGCCAGTGTTTTGAAGCCGATTGTAAATTCTGTCAGAAAAACGTAAACATGGACCTTCTCACAGCAGCGCGTAGGCAGAAAAAGTAATCCATTGAATGTTTTCTATTTCTATGTGAATATAAACTCATATGTGGCGGAGTAGTGGTGTTTTATATTTGCCATATATATTCAGGACACTCAAGCGTGTTTATAAGCCTACAGTTGTTATATCAACAAAACTGCTCAAAATGAGCAGTTTTTGTCGAAACATGGCGTGTGGTTACAGAGAGCGAGCGGGGTTGACCTGAGCGACATCTTTGTGTGGAGAATGCATCCCCGTCTCGCCTCACATTAGCATATTCATCGGCTACTGCGTGCCCAAATAAGGCGCTGAATCATTGAATAGCCTAGCACGATTACAAACACCAAAAAACGTTTCAAAGTGAACAAAAAGATCTCGCACAATTAGTGACAGAATTTCGCTTTAGAAACTAATTATTCACACATTTTCTCCCTCAATCGTGTTGAAAAAGAAAAATTTACAAACAATTTAAAAAAATTTATTACAATCTGTCCGTGTAAAATTTGGAACACGTGACTAATAATCTCCACCAAATCAAAATGGCGGCTTACTTTATGCTAATGTGATGCGGCGACACAGGTTCACTGTCCCGATGCATGCCGGTTAGGGGGGAACACGTGGGTGCCCACGGCGGGCTTTGAGCTAAGTTAGGGAAACCAGCGACCAAGATGGCGCACACCTACCAAATACCAATACAATATTCAGCATTCTCTGAAATAACATATGATAATAGTACAAAATATTGACCTACGGTCCTGGGAATATTTTTAAACAGACCAAATAAGACCGTTTATTGACATTCATTTAGGGAAACAATTTATTTTGGCCCTAAACCTATTAAAGGTTACCCGAGTCGAAGCGGTAGTAAGAATTTCTGTCGATTTGTAGAAAAATCGTGAAAAATTTGACGAGATTTCGTCTGTGGACTTTAAGATCGAGAGACCCAATTATGGTAATCAACGATAAAAATGAGTTACAGAAAATACCCACTTCCTACTCGCCTACAGTGGCATTAGTAGGATGAAGGCATTAAACAAACTCTTACGATAAAAAAAATGATAGACTATGTCTATAAGAATAATTTTCTGGATTCTTCTAGAGAACCGGCAAGGCCGCCATCTTGAAAAGGCGCCAAACACGTGGGATTTCGACCAGAAGTTTAGATATTTACGCCGTTTTCGACGCAAAAAAACGTGCTTCTCGTCTGGTAACTCTTTCTGACTAATTTAAACTGGCATATATATATTTTGACCTACAGCTTTCACGTACCTTGTGAAAAAAATGCTATTGATTTTTTTCAAAAAATCCCCTAAAATTAATGAAACTATCCTTGAAAACAGCGGTTTTCAACTGGAGTCTAGGTGAAAACACTGTTGCGTAAACTATCAGTCGTCAGGGGTCACCAATATGGCGAGTTGGATCACGTCGGATCACCAATATGGCGAGTTGAAGGTCGGATTAACCAATATGTCGTGGTAAACCTACACCGGGAGTTCCGTTATGGGGTCACAACGGCCGACGAAGGACTCCGCCCAATCTCGCCATCAAAACTCAAATATCCTCCTCATCCGTCTGGTCGACGGTATTAAACAAACCAGGAAACTGTCTTCTCTCTTGTCATGTTTATTTGATTAACATGCGATAACAGCAAAGCACAACCATCCGCGCACGGCACGTCTCTATGGACTTAGCGAGAGCGAGCTGCGGCACGTCCGCAGTCGCTGAGTATTACGCTTGAAGTGGGTGAAAAATACCAAGGCCGCACCACACTGCTCTGTGTGCGCACGTCACCACGGTATGAAAACGAGGCGGTCATCCCCGTCAGCCCGCGTCCAGGAATCTGGGGATAAGCGCCACATTGACTAAACGATGTCAGGATCCTACATGTTCACAGTATCATATATTTTGTATATGCTAGCAAGCATACGTATAACTATAAGAACAATATAAAATATACCTCATAAAATCTACTTGGCTAGTATGATCAAATTTTATCACGTAGGCCTACTACTTTAGTATGAATATATATTTAAAGTAACAAAAAAGTTTCTGAAATATTACACAACACTTCATATTATCAATAGTTTCGATGGTGAGTTGTAGATAATTATTTAATAATCTATAATTATTTCTTGATCATTTAGTATTCCCAGACACAGATAACGATGAAGTAATATGACAATGCAAAAGACCACACTTTTTTTTTAAGTGTTTGTTATGAATAAGTCATCAAAATATAACTTTGGTACATCCAGCCTTCCCTTTGCGGGCATATTACCCAACTATGCGTCTTTTGTCCATTGCCAGCAAGTCATCATATTGTGTTGACATCAATGAGCCTCAAAATGCCCATTGAAACCAAGGAATCTAGAATCCTTGTTCAAATCTATCAGTAAGACAGATTTGCATCTGCTACCATTGACATTTAATAAAATAAATAAAATATGGCTAACAATCTAAGTAGTATATCAGCCTGTGATTCAACACAATCCACAACATATTAATCACAAAGACAAATTTGTATGTCACCTAGTGGTGAAGAATGTCTTTAAAACACTTTCTACCAGTGATTGAGCTGTGTTCCTTTTTTTAAATATCGAATTTAAGCGCTCTAAAGGTGTGTTTGAAAACACAAAGCTGTTTATAACTATAAAAATGAGGATTCTGTTATTACATAGGGTCGAAAAATGTTACTTGTGAGAGTACCCTATCCGTTCTTTTTCTGTCCTTCGTGCAACAATGTAGGGTTTTCTAACTTGATATGGTGGAGCCAGATGACCGATATACCAAATGAAGTCAACATACATTAACGTGCTCATAATCATACACATGTAGGGCAAACAGGAAATAATTCATTAACATCAACAGAAATGCATAACTGGTAACTGCATTTCTGGTAATAAAAAATTCTACGAGCTTTGTGATTTTTTTTGAAAATAGTCACTTTTAGCGCTCTAAGGGTGGGTTTGTGTTTTCTGAAACAAATCATAACCTCACCTATGTTTCGTCCTCAATATATTCCATGACAAAATGTGACATTATTACTATTACAAAAATGTGAAAAACATTCTCTAGTTTCGTTTTAATGCATTTGAGGCTGCCAATATGTTTTTTTATTGTTATTGAGTTGAGGATGCCCTTGAGGCATTTGGATGGGTGGCTTACTTGCTATTATACACAAAATCGCACGGGACCTTATTCTGGTGAATTATGGTCCCTGACTATAAGCTTAACAATTAACGTATTGACAAATTTTAGCAGATATGACATGTATATCTAACACAAAGATCACCACAAAGTAAATATATATTGATGCTTTGCTTCGATCTATGGGAAAAAGCATATGGATAGTTCCAGGTCGTAAAAATTGAAGTTTGAAGAGACATAATCAGGCTACAATCCTAAAAAAATCAGGTTTCTATATCCATAGACTATAAATGCGCAAATTTTGGGTTGCTGTGGCAACGTAGCGAGTGTGCCGGAAGCCCTGTTTAGCAGTTATTCCTGTTTTTCTTATTTCAGACATGCGCATGTCTGAAATAATTTTCGTCCTTATTTCCCGCTTAACTGGTGAATGTGCAACACAAAATTTAAAAAAAACTAACACAATTCTAGTCTATGTACATGTTCACATCTTATGGACATATTTTTCCCGCTTAACTGGTGAATGTGCAACACAAAATTTAAAAAAACTAACACAATTCTAGTCTATGTACATGTTCACATCTTATGGACATATAAGAAGCCAAAATAAAAATACTGATTTTTTTATGATTTTAACTTTATTGTGTCGCTTTAATTGATTTCAAAGGTCCGGAGCAATGCACTTACAGTCTAGCACGCACTTAGATAGAAAAAATGAAAAAAAATCCTTGTTATGAAACTTGCACGCGTTGCATACTTTTTTCATACGGCCGTCTAATATTAAATTAGTTAGAACAAGAATATTTATATTTTTAATAATGTTAACAATAATTAAAATTACAGGAAGTTCTCAGAAAACGCTGTGCAAATTATGAGCAAAATATAGTTTGCAAATTTTATAACGATGAAGTGAAATGCGTTATTCAAGTTACAATAGTCTTTTCCCATCAAAAGTAATTTTAGAACATCTTCGCAACTCATGAAAAAAATATTTAAAATCTTTTATTTTGTTTAAACCATTCAGTGCCAGTAACACATTAAAAGCGGTAAATTGTGTTTGCAATTCCTTCCATTGAAATGAAGGGAAAGGATTAAAGTAAAATTCAGCAGCTAATAAATAGATTGTTAGTGATCAGCAGATGGTGTTGAAAAATGGTTTTATTTTTGAAATCTGGAGTCCTGCACATCGTTTTTAAGAAAAAACTGTCGCCTACACAGTAAACACAAAACATTTGTATAACATTATACAACGTTGGGCCTACGTCTTCGACGTTGGTCCAAAATTGTATAAAAGCTAAATGTTATTTTTTGTTCATCATGTTTACTGGGTACATATCGACTATCCCGTGAAAAACAAAAAAATTGTATAACTTTTATACAACGTCGGCACAACGTATTCGACGTTGGACAAACATGTCTAAATGTTATACAAATGTTTTGTGTTTACTGGGTACACATCAAAATAAACACCACATGATCATGATGATAATAACAATAGAGATTTTATTCATATTGTAACATGTTACATATTATTCAAACTGCAAAAACTAAAACAATGCATATATCACAGCCATTATTATTCAAAAAGACATTAAAATCAGTATGAGTGCATGTTTGTCCAGTAATCATTACCCAGTACACCAGAACCAGAAGCTTTATCTCTACCACAGTAAAATATAAGCTAGGAGTAGTCATAGGACATATGCCTATTCCAAACAGAAGTTGTGCATGTATGCATCAGTGAATCACGTATAACCTTGTTTTTGCCAACATATACGACATAGCTGTAGCTGAAAATGCTTTTGTTCTATGGATAAATTGATGGCATGTATTCAACTAGAAATGCACCAATTCAATATGTAAAACTATACATAACTCTTAAAGAGGTGAGAATTTTATTTTCACCCACTTGAATTTCTAACTACTGCGACCCACAACTGCAAAGTGGGTAAAAATTACTCATATTTGCCTTATTTGAGACCAAACATGATGTTTGAACACTCATTCCATTACCAATGAGCAATTTATCCTGATAATAAACAGACTAACCCTTACAGCGCGGGGATCGACTTTAGTCCTCAGAATCTGACGTCTAAAGTCGATCTCCACACTGTAAGAGTAAACAATATTTATAATGGCCATAGACCCATAACATAGGTATTCAAATAAATCGGAAAGAGCTAACTAAGACATTTATGATGATTTCGAATTGAATAAAACCCTTTGGTCTCCATGGTTTATATAAAAATATTCAGCGCTTCAAGGGCTGAAAAGAATTATAGTCGTGCTTAATGCTTAACCCTTGTCCTGCTGAATGCTTTGCTTCTATTTTTCATTCAATTGAAGCTGGAATTGCTAACGCAATTTACAGCTTCAAATGACGAAAAATATGCAAAAAAATAGACATCTCAAATATTTAATGATTGGATTAACTGAGCCTCTACCAAGAAATATTTTATCAAACTTAGTGATATTTCTATTGATCTGAAACATGCCTGAAACCGTATATATATATATTTACCCTTGAAGCGCTGGATTAATTTTATAAAAACCATGGACACCGATTTAAAATCATCATAAATGTCTTAGTCAGCTCTTTCCGATTCATTTGAATACCTATGTTATGGGTCTACGGCCGTTAAAAATATGTTTACTCTTACAGTGCAAGATCAACATCAGACGTCAGAATCTGACGCCTACAGACGTCACATTCTGACGTCTAAAGCCTATCCCCGCGCTGTAAGGGTTAGAGGGTTAGGAATGCACACATCTAAAACTTGACAAAAATAGAAATGTATCAGTGAGTTCCAGCATCACTTGTTCAGAGAAAACATATGTCCGCGAGTTCCAGTATCAATTCATCCCTTTGGATATGAAAGGGTGTATCTGCCACTTTGCAAAGTAGCAGATACACCCTTTCATATCCAAAGGGATGACTTGTTCTGAGCTACTCGGCTGCCTCCTCTCCTTCAGGATCCTCGGGAATAAGGCGCAGAGAAGCTGCAGAATCTTGTTCGGCATCCTCTCCGAAAACAACCTGCTCACTCTTCTGGGACTGTTGCTCAGCATCTGAAAAAGAAACATTTATACATGTAGGAAACCTAATTGGTAGTTTTTGTTTCCTCCGTGATAAGCATGATAATTTTTTGTGAATTTCCGTTTCTCACTCCACATGAACTGCAAGAAGAAGCACTATTTGAGAAACAAGCCATACTGGTAAAATCCAAGAGGTAATAATAATGTACAACAATTTTAAAGCTCATCACATTTTTTTATGGGGGTCATCCCGAAGTTCCCCAGTTTTTATGTTCCCCGATCTCCATGCTCCCCAGTTTTTTGCAAAACCATGAAATTGCGACATAACATGCAAACACAAAATTATACCTCTGTTGTTAGACAAATAACAACTTTGCTCAAATTTTTTTTTATGAATTTCTTTATTCTGACTGCTATTAATAATATATATTCACAGTGCCACCTAGTGGTAATTTTTTACTATTTTTTCCTACAAAATGATAGGTATTTTCAATGTTGATGAAATATTATTATCTGAATTATTTTACTTAGTTTAAGGATAATAGGTGACCATGGGAAGGCATGCTTTGATGCTATACAAAGAAAACAAAAAAATGTCTTGAACGTTTGGTTTATTGCGAGATTTAAGTGTTGTGATGTGTGCAACGTTGCGTACATCACAAAAAAATGTAATTTATTTGATTATATTCCCAATATATTTTTATTAAAGTAACAAGTTTCCTGTAACCCATATTATGTACAAATGATATAACATTTGTATAATTAGTTAGGCTGGGAACTACCGCACAAAGATGAATATGTGATGTACGCAACAGGATTGTGATGTACGCAACATGTAATTTCATTGAAACTGTATAAAACATAACAAACGTTTACAATGTTATTTAGGAGCATCATAAAATTAATGTGATTATCTTTAGAAGTACATTTGATTGCATAGATGTGTTAGAATATAATGTTATTAGTGATAGAAGGTCTTTTAAATTATATTTATATATATAATAATTTCATGTTAATCGGGGGTGAAACATGTGAAATGGCTAGATTTGACAAAAATCTCGTTTTATAGATTAATTGCATGTTAAATATTATGTCTGATAATTATGGTGTTATTAGAAGACCATAGAATATCATAAATATATTTCCAGCAAAGACAAGTACTATTGATGAATCTCAAAACGCAGCACCACCCCCCCCCCCCCCCAAAAAAAAGAAAAAAATAGATTCAATATTAGATAGCTTACATCTATATATCTATATTGTAAACATCAATATATGTTGCAAAAAATGCACCCAAATATGAACTGTGTGTATTATATGTAATATATTACACCAGAAGGGATTAATTATCACAAACAATTCATCCTTGTCATCACAAACATGATTGCTGCTGTCTGTGATAGTGGAAAATCTTTAACAATTCTTTCGGAGGGGTGATATAAATTAACTTCAGGACAAGGATTGGTCCCAAGGGCCGGGTCGGTCGGGCATGTAATTTAAATAGTGACCGATAGTCAACAGGATGCTGTTCTAGATATTGTCTAAACTGGTATCTATGTATTTCTATTAAAAGTTATCATTACTATTGATCACACAAATATTTTACATAATTTGAATGTTGAAAGCAGACATTGATTTCTAACCAATTTAACAACACAGAAGATTACTTATCGGGAATCTGGGCATTTATTTATGTAAAAATTTATATAAATTAATGTTATACTGCTGCTGTAGTTTTTATGGTGACATAGCCATGTGCTAAATGTGTGGCAATGTTTCCTGTTTTAACTTCATAATTATCATACATAATTTCAAATTAAAAGTGCATGAGAATATTCTACATTTCCAATTTAATTGCTCCTTCTTTCTGACATGTTGACAGACCGTTGCATACATCACGGTAAATATGTTGCATACATCACATTTGTATCAACAGTTTCCAGAAAAACTAGAGGCTAGCGGATAAAAAATATTTTACTTTTGAAGATAAATTGAGGGCATTAACATGATTAACTTGATAGAATAGAGAGTAATTATAAAATATATTTACTGACAGGATATAGGCTAAAGTTTTTCTAAAGTTCAAAACTAGTGTCACAACGATGTTCCACAATATGACCAATTGACCATGGATCATATTAGGGGTTTCACTCTATATTTTATATTTCCAGCCAACACAAAAAAAAAAAACTGTCACATTGTTGCATACATCACGATGGTCTTGCCCTCTCATAAGCAAAATAAAAACATACCTGAAATTAACGACAACAGTTTTCTAACGTCTTGAGAGATATTACACCAAAAACTACAGAATTCTCAATTTTTTTTTTAATTATATCTTCAAAAAGTAAATTAGCAGAATAAAGGACTGTTATGATGAGTGTTTATACAGCAAGATTTAAAAATGTTTGGTCTCAACTTAAACAAGTGGGTGCCAATTTAAATAAAATACAGTAACTTAGCGTTTTAAAGGTTCTTAACGCTTTAACCGCCGGTGCCGCATATATTCGGGTTTTCATTTTTATTAGCACAATAAGTACCACATTTTGAATATGTTAAAGATAAAATGTGACATCAACAAGCAAGATTTGAAAAGAGTCAAATCTGAATAATTTTCACTCACTTGAAGTTGTGGATCGCGTCAGCGAGACACAACTTCAAGTGGGTAAAAATTCAAATTGAATACTTTGGCGGTTGAAGGGTTAA
This sequence comes from Flabesymbios commensalis, assembly GCA_964017125.1. Classification (NCBI taxonomy): domain Eukaryota; kingdom Metazoa; phylum Annelida; class Polychaeta; order Terebellida; family Flabelligeridae; genus Flabesymbios; species Flabesymbios commensalis. The sequence goes on from OZ024918.1 coordinate 41,133,295, forward strand.
AGTTGTGGGTAATGAAAGCAGCGCACAACTTTAAACACTTAAGTATAAAATCAAAATTAATTAGCTGATTTAGAATTTATAGATAAGCACTGTGTGGCATTATCACCTGTGTCTGACACAGCCTCGTCTGACGTAGTGGCAGAGTTGTTGATGTTTTGTTCTGCAGCATCATTTTCCTCTTGCGATGTGGCTGACTGCTCTTGAATCAGTGGTGTTGGGGGTTTTGACGGTGGATAGATCACCTCCCGGTCAGCAATCAGATCCTGATTCAATTGGAAAAAGGCAGTGATTTACAATGTGTTATCATTTGTCTGCCAAAATAGACTTTTAAGGAGATATGACAATCACGATCCCTCAAATAGTGCAAAATAAAAAGTATGTTTTTATTTCATGTCCCTCCCTTTAAAGATTTGTATTTACCATGTTTACGGTATGCATATTTGGCTGGTTGGCATTACAGAATCAGTTAAAAAAACTTTATGGTATTGTTTTCAAAATACAGTGCCTAACACATTTTACTTTCTGACATGTTTAACCTTTTCAGCGAGGGGACCGACTCCTATTCAGGAAAGTGCTAACTAAGACATTTATGATTTCAAGTTGAAAAAAGCTTTTGGTCTCCATGGTTTATACAAAATATTTCTGTGTTGTAAGGGCTAACCCTTTCGGCGCGGGGACCGTCTTTATACGTCAGAATTTGATGTCTGTAGACGTCAGATTATGACGTATGAAGTTGGTCCCCGCGCTGAAAGAATTAAAATAATTATAACAGTCGTACACCTATAACACCAGTATTCAAATGAACAAGAAAGTGCTAGCGAAGACATGTATGATGATTTAAAATTAAAAAAGAAAACATTGCTCTCCATGGGTTATACATACATGTACTAAGTTATTCCAGCGCTGTAAACTTTAAACCCCTGCATTTACGTAACATGTACAACATGGCAAATTTTGAAAAAAATCAATTAATTAAAAAATGGCATAATCCTTGGCAGCACAACCAGCAAAGTTAAATTATCATAATTATTGGTTCTTTTCTATAAACATGATAAAGTCAGGTCCTTTACATTCACATTGAGCAGTGTTGATGTGAGAATCACCTCACATTGCGAGAAAATGAAAAGTTTGAAGCTAGGCTTAAAGCATAAAGGTATCATTTTTTATCTATGCATCATAAAACACATGTAGGTGTACCATGTGTAGGCCTACCGGTATGTGAATCTTTGTACTGCTCTGCAATACAGAAAAGGAGTATCTGCTTACTTTTAAAGGAAGCAGATACTGCCTTTTGGCTTTGCAAGGCAGAATGGCCAAAAAAGAGCATCTTTGAAGCTATTCAATTTTGCAGAAAAATAAAGAGGTTGAAGACATACATGTAGCACCTTTCAGTCTTTTAAGTTCTAATTGCTGATATAGCAGTTTTCAACACATTTATTTGTCATTAAAATATGCAAATTTGATGCAGAAATGAGCATTTAATTTGCTACATTGGCATAGGTTTTTATTCAAACTGTACTGTATGTATTTTTTACACACTTGAAGTTATGTATCGCGGTAGCGATGCACAACTTCAAGTGGGTAAATAACTAAATTCTATACCTCAGCGCCTCAAGGGTTAAAAAGGTGAAAAAACACAAAGAATATCTTACTTTAATAACTTCTTGTAATTTGTCTTTAGATTCTCCATCTAGCTCAACATCTTCTTGTACATTCCAGTAACCCTTTGGAAAGAATGTCACCGGTAAAGAGCACACTAGTCCAACCGGAACGCCATATAATCCTGCAAAATGTAGAGAAGCAATGTATGAGCTGTGTGACAAGAGCATTGTAATTGAAATTACTCTCACCAGCCAGATTTTCATTTTATAATAAATGCGGCTGCACAGGGATTAAGGTAGGAAAAAAATCTGCCTGCTAGATTTCACCTTGTTGCACGAAGAAGACTTAGCGAAAGGGGGGTCTGGGGAAATAAGTGTTTACACATGTATCAAGATTTCAAAAAGTTGGTCAAAAATTAAACAAATATGTGTAACACCCACTTGAAGTTTTGGGTAACGATAGCAAGACACATTTTCAAGTGGGTGAAAATTTAAATAGACTTTAGATAGACTTTAGATGTCTAAACTCTATCCCTGCATATCTATGATGGCCGCAGACCCATAACACAGGTATTCAAATGAAGTGGAAAGAGATAGCTAAGACATTTATGATGATTTAAATTGAAAAAAGTTGCTGGTCTCCGTAGTTTAACTAAAGTAATTCCAGGGTTGTGAGGGTAAAAAGAGAAAATCACCAATCAATTGTTTTCTAATTATAACACTACACAGACTATTGTACCGAAAATACTATTGTGAAACAGCTTTTAGAGATTAGGTATTCCAATAATATCAACTGATAGAACCCTATTAAGGATGTGACATGAGCACAGCAAACATGACAAGATTATTTTCTAAAATAATGGATCTAATACATATGTACATTACAGTCTGGGGATTGACTTTAGATGTCAAAATCGGACATCTGCAGAGGTCAGATTCTGACGACTAAAGTCGGTCCCCGCGCTAATAAAGTAAAATATTTATAATCTGATAATGGCCGTAGACCTATAACATGGGTTTTCAAATGGAAAGAGCTAACCAAGATATTTATGATAATTTCAAATTGAAAAAAAAACTTTTGGTTTATTGATTTGATTAAATATTGATTTGATTAAATATCTCAGTGCTTTAACCCTTTCACCACTGAAGCCCGTTTTTATGTGCTGAATGCTATGGCATTCAGCACATAAAAACAGGCTTCAGTGGTGAAAGGGTTAAGGGTTGAAATGATCAAATTAAATTTACCATTGGAGCAGACACCTAGTGAGAAAGTCTGCCCAGACGGAGCACCTGTGGTCCAGTGTCTGATCAAGCTGATCAAAGCCGAGGCATGGGACATTGCAGCTCTGTGACTCAGAGCCTCCTCCACGGAGCTTTGTCTTTTTTCCACCAGGTTAAGGAAATCATTTTTAAGCCAAGCTTTATCGTGGATCATCTCAGTCACGGGCAAAGAAAAAAACGGTGGTCCCCAGACTGCACCATCAAAATTATGTACACGTGCTTTGCTGATGTCGATGAAGTGTGAACCATTTGTGCTGCCCCAGACTATCACATCAACAATGCTGGCAGAATTCACAGATAATTTCTGAGCAAGCACAGCTTTTGAGTGATTCTCTGGAACTCTCGATAAAGCCACAACATTTTGGCGAGGGACATTAGACATGTTTTCTATCATCATGTGGGCATTAAAGTTCACAGGACCTCTCCCTGCAACCACCACTTTAACATCATTCTTGGCAACTTCATCAATGACTTTGGCATAGTGAACAAACAGCTGATGATTTCTTCTGAGCCAGTCATCCTTTCCCTCATCTTTCTCCTGCAATAACTCATCCAAAAGGACAATCATGCTGCAGTCTGAAAAAGCCTGGTGTAGGTTAGAAGTCACAAGAGTGTCTCTTAACAGCGGGCACGCCAAATCCACTGCCTCCATCTCTATGCCCTCCAGCGCCTCAAAATCATCTGTTTCCTGGTGTAGCCTCAAGGTCATCTCTGTATCGCATCCCAGTGCTTCACCTGACGCAATGTCTTGGATCATGTTATAGGCAACAGGAGATCCTGCATTTGTGATACAAACATGTTGAGGTTTGCTTTGGGCTTTAAACAAACGCTCCTCTTCAGCAATCTCCAGTGTTGTATTCAGATTTTCTGAAGCAATCTTTGTCATGTCTTCATGATTAAACAAAGATTTAAGGTCGTAATAACCCTTCACATATTCTTGGAATTCATTCGCCCCACCTATTAGTTTACCCTTTCCACCTCGATTTATAAGCTCCCTCCAAATTAGCGGGGACTTCTTGTGATTCCAAGTATGTTTGGAGCATGTTTTTTCCAGCCATTTCTGAAAGAAAAATGAATTAATAAAACAATCTGATCCATCAAGAATAAAAAAAACTTCAACCCTTGTACATCAATCAAATATTGAATACATGACACACTTTAAAGAAAATTAAATGTGTGCATCTTTATCATATTATTTGTAGGATTATTGTGAGTCTTGAAATAATTTTCAATGACAGCCAGTTGAGATTAGGATAGTTTGAAAAATATAGCTTATATATATGAGAAAATATGAAAAATATGAAAAATGGCACAGATAAATTACCTCCCAATCTTCTGGTTCTTTTACAATTTTATGAAGCTGGAAATCTGGTAAATTTTTCAGAAGTGTGTCAGCTAGCAGTTCTGTCTTGGCATAATATGGACAGTTGGCACTACCTGTCAACAGATCAACATGCACACTTCAAATGCTGGAGTAAATACCTACATATTTAACCCTTTCACCACTAAGCTCAACAATATAGTTGTTTTAAGCTGTTTAATAAGCGATGAAATCAATAATAGTGAATGAAGTGTGTGCTTAAACATCAAGATTTGAAAATGTTTTGTCTCAGATTGAACAAATGAGTAAATTTCGCCCATTTAAGGTTGTGCGTCATATGGTAGCAAGACACTACCCGGCCAAACCAAGCTACTCACATTGCATCACATGTCATCAGGGTAGCGAGACACAACTTTAAGTATGGATGAAAATTAAAATAAGACAACTTAGTGGGGAAAGGGTTAAGATTAGTTATAGACAGCCATTTTTCCGGCAAACACGGGGTATTCACCAAATGTTGTTTCAATGTTGGGCCAGCATCGAAAAAAGTACTCCTGAGGTCTCCAAGTTCAGAATGACATGCAGTAAAACCCAGTGGCATAATACTACAGTGTATGACCAGAATCATGTGTACAACTCTGATGCTTTTGTCAAATTTCACAAGATTTAGTTTATATCATGGACATTTGAATGCCCCATGTAGTCCCCGGACTTACTCTGCACGATGTCATCTTTCTTTTTAGATTTATAAAACACTGGGATCGATTTTGCCGAATGCAGAAGTAGGGGCGGGGCTAATTTGTGACGTCGCAATATGTAGTCATGCCTGGATGGTTATAATAGATTATACATACATGTATGTAGCTTGTATTGTACTGTACGATTCTATAAAACTGACCAAATAAGTCAACACGGAACGCCGGTCCAAGGATGCCTGAATGCAGGTATGGCACTAGAATTGCTGGCCATCATCGCGACTGCAGATGGCCAGCTACTAGCATTGACTCACCCCTTGCTCACCCTGCCGATGCGGGCATATTGAAATGATTGGTAATCTAGTTTAGTTAATGTACAAATTTATACAAGAAACATGGAACATATAACTGATGCAGTTTCAATGTTAATTCAGATTCAATAATGGCTGTTTTTTGTGTGTGAAGGCATGAGTTGTGAGATCCGCCCAGCACCCCAGAAAATGTGTACATTTTCAGGGGGTTTTTTTTAATAACTTATAATTAGTGGAGTAAAATAATATGCTAAATAGTGGTGTCACCAGAAACTGTTTTGAATGGGAACTCGGTGAAAACAAAATTATATAAGAACCCCTCCACCCTACTACATTGTATTGGCTAGCTCGGTGACAACAATTTAGAGGTCAAGGCTATTGAGTTTCACAGAATACGTAAAGTCTGTACTGCTCAAGTAATATCAATTCACAGTGCCTTTAACAACTGTAGGCCTAGCTGCTATCATATCAGGCAATTATCAATATCATCTGATTGTCCTGAAATTTGGCAAGCATTAGTGTCTAGTCCTACCACCTACGGCAATTACAAAATTACATATAGCCTAAAAATTTCAAGTAAAAATGTTATAATGTATCGGTAGTTTATAAGTTAGACCTTAAATTGACTGAGAAATAGGTAAAAAACATGCGCTACAGGTTAGTGACATCCACTATAATTGTGCTCCTCTCACCTTTGTTAGCCAAAGATCTTCAACTGAGTGTCTCCACAATAAATTTCCCACAAAGTTTCAAACCTGTACCTAAATCTATTTGAAGCACTTTGTTCTTCATTGGAAAACCGAAAGATCTTCCTAAATACTAATGAAAATAATAGAAAGCTAAGATGATCTTAATTTTAAGATTTTTAGTGGGATGGACACCGGGCCCTGCATGGTTCAGTCATCTATTTAGTCTAAAATTTGTTTTTAACATGGATATTTTTTGTTGCACTAAGTCATTTAAAGTGCTGCAGATCGAGGTTTTTCCTGTAACAAAGACTCAAAGGGTAAATGCAAAATTTATTTTGTAGGGCTTTTCATGTGTGATGACTAAAAAAATATTTGCAAGCATGTCCATGATCCAATTTTTCTCGTTTTCCCAAAATATATTATAGCTCTGGCAGGCCCTCAGGGTTTCCTGGAGGCCCTTTTACAGGGGTGGAGCAGGGGAGTGGACGATTTTCAATACGGTATATCACTAAAAATACCTTGGCACTATCTAGGGCCTACATCAATAAGACATGTAAGAAGGTGACACGTGGTGAATCAGATCAGTCATTCAGTGTATGACTGATCAGTGATTATCATCATGCAGTGGCACTGCACTGCCAGTCACCCAGTCAGTCACATATTTCAACAGAATCATAATACTCCCTGATAATTTCGAAAAATTATATATCGTATTTCAAAAGTTAGCTAGACCATTTGACATGTAATAATTTGAAATTACGACGTCCCTCTATAAACCCATTAAACTAATTCTAGAGTTTTATTACATGTCAAATGGTCTAACTTTTAAAATATTAAATCTAATTTTGGGAGTTTTTTACCGCTGTAAGGATTTGACTAGAAAATGGCCTTTGCAAAATTTCAAGAAAATCGGTTCAGAATTGACGGAGAAATCGCCGAAAATCATGCGATCCTGGTTAATTTGAAGGCGAATATAACTGTCACACTCACAGACACAGTGACACTGACCAGTGCCGTGGGCGTGGCAGTGCACTGCCACTGGGCTGTGCCACCACCAGTGACACTGTCTCAGACTCAGTGTCTGTGACAGTAACGTTAGTCTGTCAGTAGACTAACTGTGACTGTGGCTGTGAGTGTGACACTGTCACTGACAGCGACACAGTCCCACACCCCAGTGACAGTCACAGTGTCACTGTCAGTGTGTGACTGACTGTGAGTGTGACTCACTGACTCAGTCTCACTCAGGGTCAGAGACGCAGTCAGAGTGACTGAGTCAGTGAGCATGGACATGGTGAGTGAGTGTCAGACTCAGAGACGGAGTCAGAGTCACAGACACACAGACTCACAGTGAGTCACTGAGTGACACTGACGTGACAGTGTCACTGTCACAGTGTCAGTGAGTGACTGTCTCCAGACTTGCCTCCAAATTTCAAGAGTCGTCAGTCTACTTCTACACGCAAAAGCCTAGATTAAACTTCAGTTATTAATAATCTATTATTATTTCTACTGAAAGGTATAGTCTAATAATATTTTTAAATATTATTTGTAGGTTAAACAGCGTATTTTTAGGGCATTTTTTATTTCACCTGCAATCACAATCTTCGCCATGTTGTTTACGGCTACCTAGCAACAGGAACGTGTACATCGCCACTTGACGTCCCTGCTGTAGTCGGGTCTTGTTGATCGCGATGCCTTAAAATTGGTATTAGTCCTTGTGCCAGACCAAAATTTAGTACAAAATAAGGGTGACTAAACTTTGTTGTGTTTATCAGTTAGATACGTATATGAGGGGTCTAAAAATGCATGATGACTTTTCCAGAACGGTAGCTTAAAAGCAGTATTCTCAATTTCAAAGAGGGGGGGGGGCGAGGGTCTCGGAATCAGAAAGTAAGTATATGGGTAAAACCAAAAATTGGGGTCATTTTGTACCATCAAAAATGGCAGTGAGGTGACCATCAAAGAGGAGGAAAACCATTTGATGGGATTGATGCACTGATCTCAACAGAGTATAAAAAAGTCACTGGCTGCGCTATAATTTTTTTTTCACCTTAAAAAACGTCATTTTAAAAAAGTTGCAACATTCCTCTTACTACTCTGTTACCAAATCCAAACCATTTCAAAAATGATGTCACTTTGTTTAACTTGACATCACAATTTTAAACGTCATATCCTTATTGAAGCATAATACTAAACAATCGTATCTTAAAACTGCTAAAAATTATAAGAAATTAATTGACGGGATAAACAAAACTCCTTATTTCAACTCCGTTACCAAGCAAAAAAATACTTAGCTCCGTTACCAAATGTTTGGCTTGACATAAATATAAACTGTATATTGGCAGTTCTCATTAGGTGCGTCGAACAAGTGGGACATTTGGTCTCGTTTTTTTAAAGCAAAATTTTTACTTATTTACTTAACAGATTGATTAAATTAATGATAATTAGTCACACAATTCAATTTGGAAGCAGACAATGCAGGATGAATGTGAAAAATACGTGTTTTTGAAACGGTCGGACAGAGGACACCAAATTATGCTTTTTGGTGTCCTCACAATTATAATGCCATGTGCGACCGCAGTGAATAATTTTCTTGGTGTCCTGTGTGCGACCTTTGGTGTCTCATGTTCGACCAAATGCTCGACCATGTGGACACGAAATTTTTTCGTGTCCTCACTTACATGTCGAATTCTAGTATAGATTTTCAATGTTACGACCATTTCGTGTCCTATGTTACGACCACTTTCGTGTCTCACAATGTTTTGTGATCATAACTTTTCATGGTTTGTAGGTTTATTCTCCAATGTTCACAAAACTATATAAATATTGATACAGACGAGATCCAACATTGATTCTGCTATTTTGTAGTCATTGTGAAATAAAAGCACTATATATGAGCGGTCGAACGGTCGCACATTTTACCATATTTTCATCCCCTATACAAATACATTTTTCTTTCTGTTCCATAATGTTTTCTATACAATTATGTAAAGCACATACAACTCATGTACACATGGATGTATACACGCCAATTTAAACACTAAATGGCGACTACTGTTCAAGAAAATAGAGTTTTCATAAAATGAAAGCTCAAACACAAAATGGACTTTTAATCTCAGGCGAATTCCAAGATTTGCAATTCGTGTTTGGTTCGGTTTTTGTTTGTTTTTTAGCGACCTCTTTTCAGAAACTCTAATCTGACTGAGCTGTCCCAGCCATTTAATGGGATAGAAATATACATTTATATACCAGATTCTATGTCTATTAAGAAAATCCCACCTCCTCCCGCTTCCATCCGCAGCAAGCTTTTTGTTTATTGTTCATTTTTCTTATGACCGTTATCATACCCTCCTCAACAACAGATAATCTTGTTTTATAATGGCATTGATAGATTTTGTCAATATTATGTAATTTGTATGTAATGATACAAGAGTCAAATTTCACTTTAATATATTAATGTGAACAATTAGTAGATTGTTATTTATATGTTTTGTTTTCTGTGAACAATTACTAGATTGCTATTGATAGTTTTTGTTAATAATATTTTATGTAATTTGTTTGTAATGATACATGAGTCAAAGTTCACATTTAAATAGTAGATTAGATCAATTACAGACATGTATAAATATTCATAGTAGATTAGATCAATTACAGACATGTATAAATATTCATAGTAGATCTGATCAATTAGAGACAGTAGATTAGATCAACTAGAGACATGTATAAATATTCACTGACTGTCAAGTAAATTTATACCTATTTTGGTATTAGGGCTTCACTCTGTTACAACCACTTTTACATTAACAACATTTGTAGTGAAGCCATTTTTATTTGTAGTTGTTAATTTTGATGTTTATTTTTAATAAACAATTTTTCCCCATTTTATGTGTCTGTTTTGTGTATGATAAATGACATCAGTAGAAAATGCATGTAGGACACGAAAAATGTATGTTCAGTAAAAGTAATAATTAAACCCCTTTACTTGTTTTTCATTTGTTTTCAACTATTATTTCTGCATCTGCATCATATTATTTGGCTTTTTAGTTTACTTTTCATGCGATTGTGGCAAGGTATTAAAACTTATGCCACGATTTAGTAGTAGCTGTCAATATAACACGAAATGTTACGACCACCATAGCTTAATATATTTTATAAAAAAAAGGCTCTAATTATTATAATTTAGCTGCTAATAATATTTTTTATATAAAATTAGTTCTTCCTCTACAGATTTGTCCGTAAATTGATTAGAAAAAAATAATTAGAGTCCTGTGATGAACAATTGTTCTGGGTACGGTTTGAAATGTCCCATTTATTTGCATCAAATAATGCATCAAAAACAGTAAAAGTTGTCATAATTATTAAATTAAATGATCATATTTAGATTTAAAAGCTCTTCCAGCTTCTTTAGTTTGTTTACAATTGAAAAGTATTAATATATTCCCAAGTTTGCATAGAGAAAAATCATTTTTGTCTATTTAAAAAAATACCCCATTTTCGACGCACCTTTTGAGAATGGCCCATATTCTCTTGTCATAACATCGATCATAAATGGGTGCTCTATTTATATGGGGACAACGAGCCATGTTTTAAAAGACTATATCATCAATCATAAAAATGGGCAATTCACTACTATGTTCCCTTTTCTTGGTAGCGGAGTAGAGTGTAACGGAGTAGTAAAATTGAAAGTATTCTTGGGATTAATGAAAATATATGAGCAATAATTCCAAGATATATCATTCAGGTGGAAATAGTCCCCATAGCAACTGTTCTAGGCATGCAAGCATAAAACCGAACTTGTTTTTAGACCCACAAGGCTAGGAACGTAATAGTAAAAACAAAAGCATATTTTCTAACGTTTTGGTAATACCTGTTTCGAATATCTTGTCACTCAACAATTTTATTGCTTTCAAAGTGAAAAAATACACTTGATATAATATTAGTTTATGATTATTCACTTGATGGGGCATGCTACAATGATGGTAACGGAGTAGAATGCAAATGTGGGGACATGTATATTCATCAAAATTATATATATCGATATCAATTTTAAGTCAAATTTTGATCATTAATTAGCTTAAGTGAACAATGTCTAGCCATGAAATGTAATTATTAGAATTATATTGTGTAATAATTCGTATCCTACAGTGAAGTTTCAAATAGTGGAATTTTCTCTGGGGACCTGCCAAGTAATAATGCTTAAACATGAAGTTGAACCATTTATTTTTAATATTATTATATTTAAATAAAAATGCGGACCTTTTAAGTCCTGGGGACACTAATTTTATGTTAAATTACCTCAATTTTTGGTTTTACCCATATAATTATATATTTTCTTCCATAAGTCCTACAAAAATCCGTAATACATCGTTTCTGACATAATTTGGGTCAATGATTACGTTTTTGATGTTTTGGAAATGATCTAACCAATATTACACCAACAAATTCAAGATGACCGCTAATTTTAAGGTCTAAAACTTGTGTATTTCTTAACTTTATGGTATAACTGGTTTATTTGTGTCTATAATGATTGGTAAGGTAGGTAAGTACCTCCGAGGTTGTGCCATATTTACCCCTCGAGGTGTACAGTACTGTGCAAATTAATAGGGACACTTAAGATTCACGACGTTATTTTTGCGTTGTTTTACATACAGAGTGTTTGATTATGTTGACAAAAATTGTTAGGCCTAAACGTCAGTATATTATTTCTAGGCGACTGTAGAAACTTGTGATTTCATAATCTATGCTAATACTATGAGAAGTCTTCTTCTATGAAAATTATACAGAAAAAATAATTTCACAAAACTATCTTCACTTGATGTTTTATCAATGACAAAGTTGGTACATTGCTTGGAAATAATGATATAGAGCTCATGAGCATCATGAGCTCAAACTAACTAACGTAAGGTTGTATTTTATTATTTAATTGACGTGGCATCGACCATTAACATCGTGTTTTTGCAGAGCCGTTTGTACCAAATTACGACAAATGCGATATAATATACAGTATTTCATAGTGTACATATTATGTTCTAATAATTTCACCGCCATTCATGACTGTAATCGTATTTATTTTTGTTATCACCCTATCCAATACTGTTCATATGAACACAATTCGTGTTTTATCAACAATATTGCAAATGTTTGTTCGAAATTAAAGAAATAATACATATTTTACTTATTTGCAGCTATGTCGCATAGCTAAGACTTGGTCATCTGCACAAGTCCAGTCTTAATACACGCAGAGCATGGCTCTAGCCTGGACAACTAGTGTGTACGGGAACTGTATATTAGAGAGGGGTTATCTTAACATGAATATTCATTAGTGCCTGTGAATGACGTCAGCGGTGACCACTCACAATGCGCGGCACAGATTTCCGAGACAGTCACACCCGGGGTCAGACGATTTGTTTACGTTGCTTACCAATGTGATTGGTCCGAAGATATTTGTATCAGGGCAGATGACAGTATAACGTGAGGCCATGGGATTGCGTGCCGCAAATCACATGGCAGAGTGAAGATGAGACTTGGTATACATTTTAATTAGATGCCATAGCGGTTAAAGAGCTAAAGCTTTTGCATTCTGTAGATCTACTATAGGCCTATAGTCGAAGTCACATTAACTTGTAGCACATGTTTTTTGCCTATTTCACAATCTATTTTCTTGAAATTTTACATACAATAATTTCTAATCCTCGTCTACCCTACCATGAAATAATGGCGAGTATATTACAAGTTTTGGCATGTAATACGATTCAAGGCTTGAGACGGACTTCATTTTGTATTTATTTATAGGGGGACGTCGTAATTAGCAATTTACCAAATGTGTTTTTGGTATTTGACGGGAAACTGGACACTAGTCATGGAAACCAGTTGAGAAATAGGCAAAAAACATGCACTACAAGTTCATGTGACTTCCATTATATATTCAATTTCATGAAATAACTATACATCATACAATTAGTAATTATCAAGCTACGTTTCCATTTATACGTATTTCATTCGTATTCCGTCCATATTCCATACGTAATAAATCAAAATTGCTTTTATAATAAAACGAAAGGTTTATCGCCATGTGCATTTCCGTAGGCCTATCTCATCCGTATCTTATCCGTATGTCATCCATATCTGAGACGTCTACTTCCCGATCGCGATTTTCGATGGATAAAAATAATAATAATAACAAGTTCTTCTATAGCGCACATACAGTGCTCTGTGCGCTTTACACACAATTAAAGGTAGGCGTTACAGAAAAGATGCTTCTTCAAGGCGCTTTTGAAGACTTCTAAGGATTCGCACTTCCGCACTGAATCCGGGAGTTCGTTCCACAGCTTTGGCGCTGCACTGAAAAAACTTCTGCCTCCGTACTGTAAGAGTTTAGTCTTGCGCCGACAGAGAAGGTTTTTTTGATGATGAGCGAAGGCTTCTGCTTGGAGTGTAGCTTGAAACTAACTCAGATAAATATGATGGCGAGCTGCCATGGATAGTTTTGTACGTGAGCAGCAGTATCTTGAACATGATTCGCTCTTTCACTGGTAGCCAATGGAGGCCTTTACGCATGTGGTGTTATATGATCATCTCGATTGGTGCGTGTCACCAGGCATGCTGCGGTGTTCTGAATACGCTGTAAGCGCTGAATAAGCCTCTTGGGGAGGCCGTACAACATGCTGTTACAATAATCCAGTCGAGCAGTGATGAAGATATGCACCAATTTTTCAGTGATAGATTGAGTCAAAAGATGACGAATCTTTCCAATGTTTCTGATGTGCAGAGAAGCAGCACTGCAAACGGCACTGTTAAGGGTCAGACAGCTATCCAGTGTCACTCCAAGACTCTTCACATTCTCTGCAGGAAGAATGTTCATTCCACCAATTTGTAATGGTCTCAGAGAATGTTTGGACAAAAATCCAGCCTTGTATGTGTAGAGGACCTCTGTCTTCTCCTAATTTTGTTTTATTCTGTTTTTTACCATCCATATATCTATGTCACGAATGCAAGCTTCCAGTCGCTGCATGAATGTTTCCGCACCGTGAGCGAGAAAGAAATGTACAATTGTGTGTCGTCTGCATAAATGTGATAACTTTGTCCGTGTTTCTTGATGATTTCATCTAAATCAGCTGTATACAGTGTGAAAAGCAAGGGTCCAAGAACATACCCCTTGCGGAACTCCGTATTGCAGTTTGAAATTACTTGATGTTTCATCTCCGATCACCAACTTCTGGTACCGGTCTTCTAGGTACGATGCAAACCAATGGACTGCAGACTTCGATAGATGTAATCGTGATGACAGCTTCTGCAAGAGAATACGGTGATCGATGGTATTGAACGCGGCGCTAAGGTCCAAGAGTACAAGACATCCGACTTGTCCATCATCCGCAGCAAGTATCAGGTCGTTCGTGATACGTAGCATAGCAGTTTCGGTGCTATGGGCTGGTCTGTATGCAGACTGATACTTGTTATGAAGGCTGTAGGTCTTCACATGATCCTGTAGTTGGGATGACACTACCTTCTCAAGTGTTTTGGCAAGAAAAGGAAGATTAGACATAGGCTTAAATTTTTTAAAGTTCTCCGGGTCTATTGAAGGTTTTTTCAAGATTGGAGTCACCCAGGCCTCCTTTAAGGAAGCAGGGACAGCTGATAGTGCGATGGATATGTTGATTATGTCTGCGATGATAGGCGCCATTGTGCCAGGAAATTTCTTAATTATCCATATGGGCACAGGGTACCATCCGACGTCGTAGACGGCGAGCCAACATTGAAACAACATTGGTTCAACGTGTCGTGTTTGCTGGGATGGAAACCCCTCTGGAGCCACCCCTTTACAATAACTATTTTATATTTTCAGGTTTGGATGGCCAGTTTGTCTCTGTCTTTGTTGAGATGAGTAACTGCTCCGCGCCTCTGAGCACCTGGCAATATGTGACGGACGGTGGCCTCCATAAATTCTGCTGTGACGAGAATGGCATGTTTTTGCCGGACGACCCAGCCTGTGCATAAGATTGAAAATGTGGAGAAGTGCATTAATAAAATAAATACATGTACACAAAACTGTACTTCTTTTTGTTTGAGTTAATATTGACATCTTCTTTGCCCACGAGGTAGCGTATTTGACTGACTCTAAATATTCCCAGAACACACGAGACAATGTTGGAAATTGCGTTAGCAATTCCAGTTTGAAACTAAATAAAATATAAACAAACAATTTTGTTAAAAAATGTAAAGAATGCAAACAATGTTTTATAAGCATGATAAGAAAGTTTTAATGTAGACCATCATTGAGACTGTCCTGATAAATCAAATTGTATCTCCGAACATCAAATTGAACCACCGATTATACTCATTATTTTACCCTGTCAGCGCGGGAGCTGAATTATCTGACGTCTATGGACGTCAAATTCTGACGCCTAAAGTCGATCCCCACACTGAATGAATTAAACAATTATTATGGCCGTTGACCCATAACGACCGTATTCAAACGAAGCTGAAAGAGCTAACTATATAGGCTAAGACATGTATGATGATTTAAATTTTAAAACCCTTTGGTCCCCATGGTTTATACAAAAATATTCCAGCGTTTTAAGAGTTAAGAATAGTGACATTTTTATTGAAATAATTTCATTCAAAATATCGGATACCGTAGGTTGAGCTAGAGGATTAGGCCTAATCAAAAAATATGTCAGAGATCATGATATGTTTTTTTGTCGTCAGTAACGTTAGTGCCGAACTGGCTATTAACACAAATATAATAGTTTATGCATAACCTACAATTTGTAATCCCGAAATAATATTCATAACTCAGAATCATGTAGAGATTCAGATTTCATGCTCTAGCGTCTCCTATTTGGTTGATGCCGCCTGACTAGCCCTATAGACCATGGCAGTAAATATTAGGCCATGAGTCAAGAACAGTCCCGCATTATTTATACATAGGCCCACAACAAAACTTTGATGGTAAAATTTTCTTAAAGGTTTAAATATTCATGAAAGTGCACTTCGGGGAATGGTGCGCTGGGCAGGAAATGAAATGAATCGGACTTCAGGCCACCTTTGTGCACATATAGGCTAAACTGGGCCAGGAGAACCTCCTGAGGATGGTGAGATGATTGAGATGACACTGTCCTCCAGACACAGGATTCGAAATTTGAGCCCTGGCGGTCTGAGGCCGAGCACGCTACCTCTCGGTCACGGAGGCTCCCCACAATACTGACTTTCACACGTGGATGGGGAAGAAATA
This sequence comes from Flabesymbios commensalis, assembly GCA_964017125.1. Lineage (NCBI taxonomy): Eukaryota > Metazoa > Annelida > Polychaeta > Terebellida > Flabelligeridae > Flabesymbios > Flabesymbios commensalis. Next base: position 41,149,421 of record OZ024918.1, read on the forward strand.
TTTTTTGTTTCTTTCAAACCGCCGAGACCGGGAACCGAACCCCGAACTTTGGCGTGAAAGGCAGCGGTGCTAACCACTACCCTAGGGCCCCCGCCCTTGCTGGGCAGGAGGACTTCCTCTCAAACATTGCACATTTGTCCAATGTTGGTTCAATGTTGGGCCAGCGTCGCCGACGTTGGCCTAACATTAAAACAGCGTTGGGTGAGTGTCTCGTTGGAGTAGTATTCAGTCTTGTAATGAGGTTACTGAATCAACCACACTGTACTGTGGATTATACATGAATTATACAAAATAAATTCAGTGTTGTAGGCCTAAGGGTTATATCTCGATGATTGAATGTAGGCCTACAATCATTTCACCTTCAACACTTGTCCCGTTATCTTATATTTAAATTTTCACCCACTTCAAGCTGTGTCTGTAAACGTCAGATTCTAACGTATAAAGACGGTCCTAGCTCTGAAATAATTGAAATAGTTATAATGGCCGTATACCCATAACATAGATATTAATTCAAATGAAGCGGAAAGAGCTACTTATAAAACATTTAGGATTACAAATTGAAAAACCCTTTGGTCGCCATAGTCAAAAATATTTCAGCGTTGTAAGGGTTAAGATGTGTGTTGGTTTAGGGTCAAGCTGACATATTATGTCCCTGTTGCAGACTGCGGGTTCACATGTAGGCTTATCCCCATCAGGTTGATAATGATTTGCGCTATTATTTGCAGTATATGCCATTATCTTAAACATCTGTACAACTTCCCATGAGCATGATAAAAACGCATGACAGAAAATAAAAAATGGTCGATTATCGGTACTGGTATCTATTATTTGAAAGATAATGGAAATGAAATGGGTGTTTAAATATCAAGATTTGTAAATGTTTGGTCCCAAATTAAACAAATATGAAGTGGTTGAAAGTTGAAACTTTAAATGACTAAGCAGGAATCCTGCTCCTTATCCTGGATAAGGGTTTTTCTCAGGTGGAATAGGCCTACCAATAGACTGCTTGCACGACTTTGCGCAGTGAACAATTGTCCGATTAAAACAGTTCCGAGTTGCTCACTGTGTGGCGTGTTGTCATTGATAAGTGTGTAACAGTTGTCTGATTAAAACAGTTCAGCGTTGCTCACCGTGTGGCGTGTTGTTATTGAAAAAGGTGTATTGATAAAAAATAATGAACGTTAACGCTAATTAAGTTATCGTCGAAAGGACTGGTGTATCACCGCCGCGAACCATAGCCCAACTCAATAAAATTTAAAATATCCATTTAAATAATTATTTAAATATCGACTAAGAACCATATTTAGGTCGTTTTGAGCACATTCTTACATCACAAAAAAGTCATTTCGATGTTTTTTCGTGTTTTTTTAGGATTTATGCGAATTTGTGAAACACTGCAATTATAGGCATTGTTTGTTCTTTTTGCTCACTACATGTATTACTGGTAGAATTTCGCTACTTTCTTAGTCAACTTTTTTCATGAAAGTTCAAACCACATGTCTTGTTTGGTGGATACGGACGGAATACATGTGGAAAAATCTGAAGTTGGCTGACGAGTCTCCCTTTTACATGTATAAAAGGAACAAATCGACGTAATTGTCTGTAGACATGATAGATGAAATTATTAGTAATTCATTTCGCTGCCATAACAATACGCAATATATCTGGCTTGAGCGCAATGGTAATTAGTATGTCTATGTCATGTGTGAGAATACTGGTAACACTCTAGTTTTTGTGCATAAATGTACATGAGCTGTAGTTTCACCCCCTCCCGACCACTGCACGTTGTGAAACCGAGTGTCAATCCCCTCAAACGTTACATCAAACTGCTGATACCAAAGAGGTTTTATAACCTCCTTGGTGATACTAATGGTACACATTTCTCATCTTCAAACTCTGTCTGGCTATGCACACAAGACAGCACGATAGTATTCTATATTTAATCACCGACGTGAACTTAATTGTCAGAAATATTTTAAAACTTTGTTGTAAAAAAGCAGACGGACCATTCGAATAGGAAGCATGACGAGCAATATTCTAGAGCTTGAATTATATTATTATAATATTCGGAAAATGATTGATAATAACTAAGGCTATTTCCAATACATTGCGAAAATTAATATCATACTTTAGAAATATTAGGCCCCTATGCATTTATTAAAGATTTAGTTAGCTCAAGTTTGTCTTAAAAAACACATTTTTAGTCACCCACGACTTCTCTCGTCTTGCGTCACCTTGCTTTTCAGCATGACTAGTATTGAATTGTATTCTTCATGGTATTTTTCTGTCGACAACCTCTGGCATAAAATTCACATAGGCCTATCTCTTGGGAAATTTTGAATATTTGGGATGCGTTTTATTTAAAGATGTTTAGAGTAACTCCACTGGTGTCTTCTCATTGCATTACATATGAGCAGAAATGCATTGTCTCTTATGCGTTATGGTATGAAGCATGATAAATAAATGACGCTCAAATTTCCACCTCTCAAAAGCACTTTTTTCAATATATTTATGCACACATCAGATTAGATTGCTAAAATAGAAGTTCAAAGCCCCAATTTGCAGTCTACCACAAAGCAGAGTCAAAATGGATGCTACAACGTCAGCAACGAAAGTAGGTCTCATCATCTAATCATCGTTTACAATCGAAAAAACAGGTATAATTATAATATTTACAATTAAGACTCTACTATCTCATTACCACTTATTTATAATTAGTCACGTGAAACACATAATATGACAAATATAATATAGACAAATTTATCACAGCTTTTGACAAATGTCAAAATAAATAATGGTCGAAAGTCGTTTATTTTGAATTTGATCGAGTTGAATTGTTTGAGCTTGCATCCTTCCATGAAGCTGCACACGTTGTTTTATAAGGGTATGGCTATCTGACACGGTTTTCCAGGTATTACTCATATTAAAAGTCAATAATGGCCACAAGTGTGCCATTTTCAATTTTATTGGGTTGAAATATGTCAGCATATCAATCCCTGAAGCCGCACATTTTGTTTATAGTATTGGTCTAGCTATCTGCCACGTTTTCCAGTGCAATGCATATTATAGTCAATAAAGGCAGCTATTTGGCCATTTTTAATTTTATTTAAGTTTAAAAAATCAGGGCATGTCTCTCCATGAAACCGCACATTAGGAGGCCAAATGGTCTAGCTATCTGCCAGATATTAGGCCTACGCATACAGACAGACAGACAGATATTTTATTGACAGAAAGAAAGTCAATCCAGACTTATTTGTCATAGAAATAGAGATATGTACATGTATATACAACATTGTTAATTTGTTAAAATCATATGACAATATACATAGTATGACATACATAACTAAAATCATGTTAGCTGGCATTGCCATAAGAAACACTGGGTATAAACTTAAAATAAAATGGAAAGGCTTTGCTAGGGTAACATAAGGTCTATCATTTTGTTTCCCGCACCAAAACCAGAGATAAAATAGCTACTATGTATGACATGCTAATTATATATATAGTAGCAAAAAAGACACTCTGGAAAGCGTAGAAACCTAGAATATATACAAGTGCATAATTATGCTACAGTAATTTGAGAATGTATTAAGACAATGTTAAAAATTACACGATATTTTTAAAAAATCAATTATTATATCATGCAAGTACAATCAGTGTGACAATCTGCGACACAGGTAGCTCCGAGCCATGTGACCATGCAAGCACAGTCGCTATGAACTCGGCGATTCCCTGATATAGACTAGTGATGCAAATTTAACAACGTAATAACAGTAATACCACCGAAACACAATATATACATACTAATAAAAGTCGGACATGGTGGTTCGTCGACTGCCAACAAAGTATAGCATCAGAACCATCCATATTATCGAGTGTTGGAGACTGAGTGATGTAATAAGAATAAAAATTACGGATAATAATTATGCGTGCCATTCACGCAGGACATGGCACTCACACAATAGCAATAAAGTTTGTTTAATTAACTAGTGATTTATTATCTATATGGCCCTCGCACAAAAACATTACAGCTTATTTTAATTCACTATATTGTTTAGTTCATACCATTTCACTCACGACCTAGTTAGTATCATATACTTTGGAGTTACAATCGAAGAAAAACATTCCCGACCTCATAGAGAAAATCAGTTGACTTAGCAACTCTGAAATCCTCCATAAGGCCCCACCTCGTCTGATAACAAAGGCGACGGAAACGTCCCTAACCGGCCCTAAAAAGCCAAATAATAAGATCCGAGAGCAACAGCCGTCCTGATATGTGGTAATACCCAAGTCAGATCACGAAGGCATGATAATATGGATAATATAGCGACAGGTGACTTGTGAACGATAATAATGATACATAATCATGATCATGATGATAATAATTAATCATGCTAGTCACGCACGGCACGACACACATACAAAATATTTCAGCTTGAATATGAATTTACATTTATCATACTCAATATTTTTAACCCTTAATTTGTTTAAAACAACCACAGATAAATTTTGCTAGCGACTTCACCACTGTCATGTCTTTAGATGTCTTAATTCGTAGAAAAATATCATTTGTTGGCTGCATATTGATAATTCCGGCTATAGAATTAAGCAAGATTTCGCGTTCATTGTTCATGGCATTACAGTGGAGAAGAAGGTGTATTTCGTCGTCAATTTCGTTTGATTCACACCTTGTGCATATTCGTTGGTTTATTGGAGTTATTGGATTATTGAATCGTCCTCTCTCTATTTTTAAATTTTTAAATATTAAACACATAATTGTTGAACGTCATTTTGGCCACCGTGACCTAGTTTTTGCCTGATACGCACCATTTTTGAACTCACCCGAGCTATTTTTTTGTTATTTAATATGCTTTGATTTCAAGTTAAAGTGTAAATGATAACTTTAATATGTCATACTATATAAAATAGATGTTTCCCGCGCCAAAACCAGATGTAAAAAAGTTAAATATTATTCTAAATAGTAGCAAAAAAGACATTCTGGAAAGTGTGGAAATTTTTAAAACAAATACAAGTAGAACACTTACAGAAGATATAATAACTTTAGTGATTTCATGGCGGCCATTTGGAATTTTGCGTTTTGAAAAAAATCCTCAAGGGATAGAAACCCACATCCGCCGAGGTATTATCACAAAGATGCTAGTGATGCATAATCAGTAGAGAAAAACAATTATCAGCCAAGACAAAGATACCCTTCTTGGCTGCCTAACGAATAGTGCTAAAAATGGCGGACAGACGGCGGGCGGACGAACGGACGGCATTACGACAATGGGCATCCGCCAAAATTAAAAACTATATCATACTATCTATAACTCCAGTCTAATTGTTATAAAACAGTAGAGCAAAAATGCTAAACAATTAAGCTCACAGGCTGCACATATAGTCTTACATGATGTAAGATCAATGCTACAAATTAATTCTTCAATCGACACATGTGCGGCCATTAACAGTGATTAGGAACTAAGAAAAAAAGAGCTAAATGGTTTTAATTTTCTCACCGTTGTCTGGTGTTCAGAGGAAATGAAATATTTAAATTATATTTTGATGGACAGTGATAATAACAATGCGCTGAAATATATTGATCACAAAGGGTGTTTAGCTTATATGCCTAGACTATATTATAATGTAGTCGTATTTCTAGCTGATCAGTCAGTGGAGCGATCTTTTTAGCCCTTTCAATAAGGGCGGTGCTTTTAAGCGTATTTGAACTGCATTCTACATCTAAAATATTCCCTAATATGTATCAAATGTACACATGCAATTCCTAAATATGCCATTAATTGTGAGCTTTGACAGGTACCATTTTTATATGTATTTTTCATTCATTTAAAACTGGTGGTGTACGAACGAACCTAAAATTAAAGGGCACATTTGATCACCTCATCCAATTTTCTGCTATTTTCAAAAATTATGAACAAGAAAGTGAATTTTACGGGATAATTTCAACTTATTTTAATTCCTATTGAAACGTAGGCCCAGCATTAAATAACAATTTTGGTTTCACAGAAACCCTTTCAAGGCCAATCTTGAATAAGAACTACTATTTCACATTTATTATGGCAAGAACTAAATTGGCAGCCAATTTATCTTGACGAATGTGTAGATAATTAATCATTGCTGAGTATCGGGGGATTGACAACTGTTCTTAATAATTGTTGTGAGTATTTTGTCACAGTGGGTAGAGTAATTTTTAAACGGTATCCAGAATTAGAGTTTATAACTGCACAGTGCAAATTTCTTGATCCAGAAAAAAGGAAGTATTACGAATGTGATGTTGCAGCAGTAGTTAACAAATTTGATTGTCCACGGGAATCCATTGACAAGCAGCTGTGCGTTAATCAGTGCTAGATGTTTAGGTATGACGATGGGCTTGATTTCATGTAGGCATACAATGTTAAAGCAAAGAGAGATTTGTATACATTTTTTTGTGAATTTATATAAAATGCCAGAATATACATAATTTGCTAAAATTTGCATTATATGCTTCTAAAATTCAGTCCGGACACTGTTGAAGTCGAAAGGGGTTTCAGCTCTTTAAATTACATTAAAAATCAATTCAGAAATTGTTTAAGTGAACAAAATGCTAATGCGGCTATATGTCACTGTCCATGCATAGAACATCAGTTATGGATTTCCCATTTAAAAGACTTTTAAAGTGGCCTCGAATATGATAAAAGACAAAATCACAGAATTTAGTAATAATACTACTAATAATGATGATGGTAATGTAGACCCACTTGTTGTTTATTTTTTACAGTGCGAGAATAAAGTTGTTTATATTATGTTGAAGTAATACAAATCTTTACATTGTCTTGTTTTTTTATTAGCCTATTATAATCAGTTTTCTTGTAACGCACCTAGTTTTAGCCCTCCAGAATGTCTCCAAAATGCACCAAATGCGTTTTCGTAATGCAATTTTTTCAAGGGGGACCCCCTGACGCTCAGGATACGCTCAGGATACAGTTGCTAGAAGCATTTACAGCAGTGCACGACCGCAAAATCAGAAACTTATCGATGTATCACTCGACCACAACTTGGAGCAGGTAGTCGATAAGCCAACCAGGGAAGACAAAATTCTTGACTTACTTTTTACGAACAACAACTCTAGCCTCCAGAAAATCGAAATTCTTCCCGGTATTGGAAAATCTGATCACGAAATTGTTTTTGCAGAAATTGATACCCAGCCTTGCCGTATTTCAAAACCAAAACGTAACATCTTTCTGTATAGAAAAGCAGACTGGGATGGCATTAGATCAAACCTAAATTCTCTCTATACTAGCATAAAAAATGCCAACCAAGGGTATTCAGCTAACGACCTTTGGACAAAATTCAGATCCCCTTTAACATCAAGCATGGACGAGTACATTCCACAGAAAAAGCTCAATGGTAAACACCACCTTCCCTGGGTCACGCCAAAAATTAAGAAAATGATTCGGAAAAGAAACAAAATTCACACAAAATCAAAGAAATTAGCCAAACCATTTGCCAGGATTTCAAAAAAACTCAAAAATATTCGGCACAGTTTACAAAAAGAAATGAGACAGGCATACTGGCAGTATATAGAAAATATTATAGACTATTCGGAAGAAGATAACAACTCTGAAAAAAAATTTAAACAAAAGAAATTCTGGTCCTTCATTAAAAACATGCGAAAGGACTCGGCGGGTGTTGCCCCATTGCGTAGCCAGGGAGACACTTTCAGCGATGCCTCTGACAAAGCTAAAATTCTAAACAATCAATTTAGCTCTGTGTTCACTCAAGAACCCATCGGATCCATGCCAGACAAAGGACCCAGTTCCTTCCTTTCTATGCCCCAAATTGAAATTTCTACTCCTGGCGTTAAAAAACTTTTGGATAACTTAAAACCTCATAAAGCTTCAGGCCCCGATTCAATACCTCCGACGGTCTTAAAGGAACTTAGTAATGAAATCGCCCCCATACTACAAATTATCTTCCAAATTTCCCTTACAACTGGACAGGTGCCGGACGACTGGAAAGAAGCTAATGTGGCTCCAATTTTCGAAAAGGGTGATAAGCACAAGCCAAGTAACTATCGCCCAGTCTCATTGACATGTATAACATCAAAAATTATGGAACATATTATTGTAAGTAACTTGATGAAACATCTCGAAATTCAGAACATTCTATTTCCTCTTCAGCATGGTTTTCGGCGAAATCATTCTTGCGAATCACAGCTTCTTTCCCTCTTTCAGGACCTGGCCAGTAGTACAACTCAAACAGACATGCTTATTATGGACTTTAGCAAAGCTTTCGACAAGGTTCCGCACAAACGTTTAAATTACAAACTCAACTGGTATGGCATCCGAGGGGATACACTTGAGTGGATCACAGACTTTCTCTGTTCCAGATCCCAGAGAGTAGTCCTGGACGGTGCTACCTCTGACAGTGCTCCTGTATTGTCGGGGATGCCCCCAAGGGACTGTCCTAGGACCCATACTCTTTCTTATATATATAAATGACCTCCCTGATGGGGTCGTGAATAGTACAGTCCGCTTATTCGCTGATGACTGTATTATTTACCGTCCCATCAGATGTAAAAAAGACACCGAACTACTCCAATCTGACCTAAATTCTGTCGGCTCCTGGGAAAAGACTTGGCTTATGCAGTTTAATGCAGACAAGTGTTTTACCATGAGGACCGGCAGAAGCAAATCTAAAATCAATGCATCTTACAATCTGCATGACCAGCCACTACAAAGTACAGATTCTGTTAAATATCTTGGCCTAACACTTACTCCTGATCTTAAATTTAACTCCCACATCAGCAATGTTACAGCAAAAGCTAATAGCGTTCTTGGCCTCCTGCGCAGAAACTTGAAAATTTCATCGCAGGCTGTCAAGACCCAAGCATATCAATCTTTAGTCCGACCTCACCTGGAATATGCCTCCACGGTTTGGAGCCCACATACATCTGATAATATCAAAAAAGTGGAGATGGTGCAGAGACGTGCTGCAAGGTATGTCTGCAACCGCTGGCATAACACCAGCAGTGTTAGCGAGATGGTTAGCCACCTTGGCTGGGAATCCCTTGCTGTGCGTCGCAGTAATATGAGACTGCATACAATGTACAGAATAGTGCATACTACAATGGGAGATCCCTGGCACAGGTGGTTGACCCTATCCACCAGACAAACACGAGGATTCCATCCGTGGAGGTATATTCCACTGAGCCCGTCAAATGACCCTTACAAATTTTCCTTCTTACCCCGCACTATACCAGTCTGGAACAGCCTCCCACTCCATGTTATCTCCTCTCCAACACTAGACTCCTTCCGCCTACGACTAAATACTATGTAAACCACAAGGGTTTTTAATTCACCTTTGTTTTCTATGCACAATTTTTGTTTTGCTGTAACCTCCTGTTTTCTCTTTAGGTTACAACTAGCACTCTTTAACACGAGTTTCCGACATGTAATATGTGCACACACACCACGGCGTGCAATGCTCCAAGAAAGGAGCGAACGCTGTTCACACAAAGAAGAAGAAGAAGTGCTACAAAGGCACACCCCGGAAAAAAACAACATTTAGGCCTATTATAAATGTTTTTTTGACATTATAAAATTCATAAATTCTAGCGAATTTATGAAAACGTGTTGTTTGTTTATTATGCGAAACGTCAAAATAATAATTTAAACTATTTTATTTTTAGGTCCACTCGGTAGGTTGGTGGTACACATTATCGTGAACCTGCCTATAGTCTTTTAAACAGGGATGTCCGTTTAGAAAAATGTTATTAGGCGTAGCGCACTACTAATCGGTAGGCGGCGTGAATGCATTGCACGTGTATTCTAAAAAATAATCATGTCTTCGGCTAAATTACCAGAAATGATGTCTTTAAAGGCAGAAGATCAAAGGAAATTTAAAAGCAAAGTTGATGCAATGAAGAAAAAGGTATAGGCTATGGGTTCATATAAGTATGACGGAATGATTTTCTAAATTAAATTGGATTACCCCTCTTTCTTTCAGTTTCACATATTATCGTCCACTGACCACAGGCGGCGTATACTGAATCACGGAACGAAACGAAACGCAGCTGATGTTAACTTACTCTCAACTAGGGCCCAGGGCCATTCATTTTTGTGCTTGGGACTACGTCTTCACGCGGATTGCAACATATCACGTTACCACCCACTCTTGTGACATTCATTTCTTGCCACATAGATCTAGATCCCAGTTACAGTAAACATAAAATATTTGTATAACATTTATACAATGTTGGACCAACGTTGAGACGGCGTTGTATAAATGTATATCTAATTACAAATGTTTTGTGTTTACTGGGATGTTGCTCAAATCAGATCACATTCTTTCAATAGATGGCCCCATGGCCACACACCTGATACGTGGATGGCCCCAGGCCACACACTTGATACGTTGGATGGCCCCAGGCCACACACTTTAAATAGATGGCCCCAGGCCATATACTTAAACTTAGTGCATGCGACCTGCAGCCACACATTTTTTTAACTGATGGCCCCAGGACACACACTTCAGGTTGATGGCCCCTGGCCACACACTTTCAGTTGATGGCCCCAGGCCACACACTTCAGGTTGATGGCCCCAGGCCACACACTTTAGGTTCATGGCCCCAGGCCACAGACTTATAGGTTGATGGCCCCAGGCCACACATTTTTAGTTGATGGCCCCAGGCCACACACTTCAGGTTGATGGCCCCTGGCCACACACTTTCAGTTGATGGCCCCAGGCCACACACTTTAGGTTGATGGCCCCAGGCCACACACTTAAGTTGATGGCCCCAGGCCACATACTTTAATAGATGACCCCAGGCCACACATTTTTAGTTGATGGCCCCAGGCCACACACTTAGGTTGATGGTCCCAGGCCACACACTTCAGTTGATGGCCCCAGGCCACACACTTTAGGTTGATGGCCCCAGGCCACACACTTAGGTTGATGGCCCCAGGCCACATACTAGATGACCCCAGGCTACACATTTTTAGTTGATGGCCCCAGGCCACACACTTATAGGTTGATGGCCCCAGGCCACACATTTTTAGTTGATGGCCCCAGGCCACACACTTTAGGTTGATGGCCCCAGGCCACACACTTAGGTTGATGGCACCAGGCCACATACTTCAGTTGATGGCCCCAGGCCACACATTTTTAGTTGATGGCCCCAGGCCACACACTTTAGGTTGATGGCCCCAGGCCACACACTTAGGTTGATGGCACCAGGCCACATACTTTAATAGATGACCCCAGACCACACACTTTAAATAGATGGCCCCAGGCCACACATTTTTAGTTGATGGCCCGGCCACACACTTCAGGTTGATGGCCCCAGGCCAAACACTTTAGGTTGATGGCCCCAGTCCACAAACTTATAGGTTGATGGCCCCAGGCCACACATTTTTAGTTGATGGCCCCAGGCCATACACTTTTAGTTGATGGCCCTAGGCCACCCACTTTATTAGATGTGCTCCCAGACCACATAGTTTCAGTTGATGGCCCTAGGCCACATACTTAAAATAGATGGCCCTAGGCTACACATCTTTTAGTTGATGGCTCCAGGCCCCACACTTCAAATGCCGGATGGCTTCAGGCCATATACTTTAACTAGGCCCAGATAACACCAAGTGTGTGGCCTGGGGCCATCAACTGATAGTGTGTGGCCTGGGGCCATCAAATTAAAGTCTGTGGCCTGGGGCGATATATTTGAAGTATGTGGCCTGGAGGCATCAACTGATAATGTGTTGGCTGGGGCCATCTACTTAAAGTGTGTGGCCTGGGGCCATCTATTTAAAGTGTGTAGCCTGGGGCCATCTACGTAGGCCTATCAGGTGTGTGGCTGTGGCCCGAGGCCATCTAAGCATGATTTATTAAAGCTTAAGTAATCCTAATTTGGATGGCCCCAGGCCACACACTTTGGAATTGATGGCGAAGTAGAATATTGATTCGAAAGTAGTTCTCAGTTTATAAGTTGGCCCTGGGCCCTAGTTGAGAGTAGAAAAACAACGACTGCCTACGAAACGCCCGAGAACGGAACAAAATATCAGAATCACGGAAAGGAATGATTCCACCCAGATATGAGCAAGGTTATTGATATAAGCTGACTACAATATATTAGAAAAAAATATATAGACCACAACAAATGAACAATGTTATTGTTGACTTTGTAGACCATTTCTACACTTTTGAAATTAAAATCATAGCCAGAGATAGGCCTACTGTATAAATAATATGACAGCCTATACTGAGAGCACTCAGCTAATGCACTGACAGTCACACTCACAGCAATAACAAATACGATACTAACTTTTAAACCTCCTACAAATAGGCTAGTCTGTTTTTGTAGCTCGGCGTCTGCCCAGGTACATTATTATCAGAATCTGGTCTCTGAGACAAAACGTGACGTCATTTCATTCATAAAACTGATAGATGGGTGAATTCCATTCATAAATCTGACCATTGGCCTTAGTTTTGGGGACCCTATCAATAGATACATATACACATACAGCTTCTTATATCAGTTTGATACAAACCAAGACTGTTCGATGTTGACGGTCCCTTAACTACTGGTAGTAGGTTAGTTCTCAAGTCTTTCCAAACAGAAATGTTATTGGCTGATCAGCAATGGCCCTTGTCCAGCATAATTAATCAGCTATGTTCTGATTGGGCGCAACTCATGCAAATTACAGGGCCCGGTAACAAGCATTATTCTGGGGAGAGGGGTTTGTATCCTGATCAGTGATTAGCCAGCGATGACAACATTTAAGATGTGACACAATAGCTGACATCCATCTCCAAATATGGTATGCCCTATTGGTCTCAAGGATTTCCCCTCCTGGGACATACTGCATGCTGATTGGCCAGCAATGACATCATTTATAAAACATGTCTGACCTCAATAGCTGACCTAACCTCTGAGGTCAGAATCATCTGTACATAACTACAACACGTCACCCCAACAAACAAGTGCTATTCACCCAATACTGTTTCAATGTTGGCCCAACGTCTTAGACGCTGGCCTGCCATTGAAACAGCAGTTTTGCTGGGACCCCACTGCAGATGAACTGAGGAAGGGGTGGTATTCAGTTACCATTAATATCGTTATCCCGCAAGGTTGCAGGTCAACCCAGCAACCACGATGCGTAGCTGTGTATTACAACGGCCTATGCGAGCGCAGCGAGCTGCTGGTATAGCGCTACCACGACGCGTTGACCCAATGCCGATACAATATTGGTCCGATGTCGCAGACGCTTGTCAACATTAAATCGCATTGGGTCTGCTGAGCACCTATAATAGATGTTGTGTTGTTAATCTAGTCTCGACACAAGACAGTGAATAACGTTGGTCCAGTGTCGTAGACTGGGGTATAGGCACTACACACCACAGCTGATCAGCATGATCTTTGAGTCTGATTGTCATCTCATAGACATATCCACACCTTGTTTCCCAATTTTCATGTCGTAGGCCTACATAATACATTGTAAATAAGTTGTAAACCCCAATACAACCAATACAACACAACGTAGCAAAAAAAATTTGAAACTGAAGATTGTGGACAGACCTTGGGTTGTCACTGTTGGTGTGGGCTCTAAGTCTTCCAGGGCTACAACGTGGCTCACCCCTGTGTTGACTCACTAACGTTACTAATGCACAATATCTCAACGTCTGTCCGGGTAGGCTACTGGCAGACTCAATTCAGCGCCACATGGTTACCCTTGCATCACATTCAATTGGAGTAGGCTGGCCTGTCAAGCTGGAAGGGGGAAAGAGTCTGGTTGACACCAAATGGTAACGTACATAATATATATTTCAGTTCTTCAACGAAAATTTTAAAAAAAATTGTCGGACGTTCATCCGGGGGTAAAAAAAAAGTTTGCAACCAACAAAATCTCTAGGTTCCCCCCCCATATATCTAATGGTGCGTCCCTGACTCCTGAAAGAAGGCTGAATTATGTCACTGTGTTTTCTGTCAAAGCAGTGTTACCATGGGAGTTGCAGCTATGACTTGAAATTCAAGTACAATGCAGACTGCTTAATATCTTTTAGTAACATTGTCACATAGCCTATTATGTTTATTATTAATATAGGCCTACTGTGTATTATGTATGAATGGTATAATCTCACAGTAAATATAGGGGAGACTGGGGCACCTTGGGACTTCAACACATTGAGACAGGCCTGTTTAACAGAAATTATTGCGATTTGTTCTCCAGCTGGTCAATGGTACCAAAACTAACAAATTCCCATTTTCCACCTTGTTTAAATTTAGGTCCATTTTTTAGATGAAAATTACTTTTTTAGTATGCTCAATATCTGTGTCTATAGATCACGTAATACTTGATTTCCCTATGATTTTGGTGGGATCGTGCACCTGTGCTATCACTTTATCACTTATGTATAATGGTTTGCTTCAAATACACCTCACACAAAAACTATGAATAATATCAGAGATGAGGTCAGTCAGGGTGTCTCAATGTGCCCCAAAATTGTCTCAAGGTGCCCAGAGTCTATCTCAGTGAAGGTGCCTTGAAGGTGTTTCAAGGTGCCCCCACCTTTTTCAGGCACATATTGTCACTGCAACATCTACCTGGGTAGCATTAGCCAACTGCAGGCTTTAGCTACAGGTATATGTAGCATTTAAATCTTGATTTTAGCTAGATCCACGTTGTCTTCAGGGGGTTCGAATTTATCCCTCTCAAGGTGCCACAGTATCCCCTACCCATAGGCCTATATCTGCAAAAATTGATGTTCAAGATATGCCACCCCTTGCCATGATACTTGATATCATAGGTGTGAGGTATTATAATTTCCCTCTCATTGTAGTCTAGCCATTCATTTCAAAATTACATGCATAGTGGACAAATCTAATTTTAATGTGATGTAGGCCTACATGTAGCATCTGGCAGGCAATGACGTTAGGCCTAAATAACATACTGGTAACAGTCCACCCGTGCTGGTTTGGATAACATCAGATGAAATAGGCCTAAGACGGTCCGACATGACTAACTAGCTTAAAATTGAGACATTTCCAGCATCAGTCAAGGTCGAGCTGTGACAAGAGGATGAGCATCCTTTAATTATCCATTTATATTAGTCGTGATAGTGATAGAATAAACACATTAAATTTTAAAAAAAAACATGTTGCATGACGTTTGTCGCGGTCAACAACAAAACATCACCATTTTATCAAAATCACAGATTTGATACGCATAGGCCTATTAGGCACGGATCCCTCTATGGAATGCTTTTGACCTGTTCCTTTTTAGCAGGAAAATTGGTGGTGATAAGGCATGTGTAAATGAAAAAAAATGAATTGTGCTTTGGGCCACTTTTGTGCACATACAGGCTAAATTGGGCCAGGAGAACATCCTGAAGATGATGAGATGAACCAGATAACACTGCCCTCCAGACACTAGACCCTAGAGGTCTGAGGCCGAGCACGCTACATCTCTGTCACGGGGTCTCCCCACAATACTGAGTATTACCAGTGGATGTGGAAGAAACATTTTTGTTTCTTTCAAACGGCCGAGACCGGGAAACGAACCCCGAACTCTAGCGTGAAAGGCAGCGGTGCTAACCACTACCCTAGGGCCCCCGCCCTCAAGGCATGTTAAGCTATCAAATTAAATCATATCTACTTAAAATCGTTTTTTGTGAACAATACAAACATTAGCCAAAGGCTATTCTCCCGATTTGTAGTTTCAAAAAATCAACAATATTATAGCGAAATATTTGTTTTCTTAAAATTGGGACATTTCCAACCTCAGTCAAGGTGAAGCTGTGACAAGAGGATATCAGTCTTGATATAGATAAAATAAGCACATTACATTCCTCGTTCATTTACTGTTGTCGCCGTTGCATGGAGTGTGTTGCGATCAACAGTAAAATTTTATCAAAAATTTATCAAAATCACAGATTTGATACGCATATAAGGGCACGCCGTTATGAGCGAATATGCCATTCTGAATGACACCCTTATAAGTGAGCAATTTGTAGTATTTCCCTTTGCCCCAGCTACATGAGGGCCCTAGTTATTTCTTCTAATATTCAATCGCAAAAGCTTATAATAAACAAATATTAGCCGATAAGGCCTAGTGTATATTATTTTATTGTATTTTGTATATCCAAAGTAATATACTAAGTATTGAGCAAACAACCAGAATCACGGAACGGAATTATTCTATATCCAGATATGAGCAAGGACATATTAAGCTGACAACTAATTTATTTAAAAAAATATATGCATTATGTTATTGTTGTACGTTATGATAGTTGTACATATTTTAAATCAATAAAAAAAACTGTATATATATATATATATAGGCCTAATATATGAAAGCCTACCGAGAATCACGGAACGGAACGAAATATCAGAATCACAGAACGGCAATGTAATTTTAGTGGATTGTAGGTAAATTAATTTTGCAATGGTTTAAAAAGAAATCAAAATAAAACTTCTAAATTCCGAAATAAACATGTGTTCAGTGCTTAGAATTTTGTCACATTTTGGAGGGAGCAGATCAGGTATCAGATCAGGTGATATTATAATTGTGATAACTGTTAAAGCGTACGTGTTAGTGGCGGGGTATGCGTGGAGTATATCATACTCTCAAGTACCGAATAATCATACCTACCGGAATAAAAATACTATCGGAAGGATCTTACAAATTCAATGAAAGTACAGTACCAGAATAAAAGTACCTACCGGACAACTGTAAAATTACCATGATAACCGGTATAAATTGTATGACAAAAGAATGCATTTTTTCACAAATTTTTGACTATTATTTGGTGTTAGCTATTACATTGGATCATGATTATATCCCCCATTTCAAATGAGAATTATGTAAGCATCACGTCGTCACCCTGAAAGCACCAGGCTTAGAAAAAACATCTCCTGAGCTCCACGTCAAGCGACTTGACTTACAACTTCTCAGCAACAAACTACAGATATTGTACTATCAGCAGATCAGGAAATGCAAAAAAATAAATATATAATGAGTTTCAATTTTGTCTTGTCATGTAACACTTTTGGCCTAGTTTAGTGTGACCAGACCAATATTATATCATCAGCGGCAGCTTGAATCTGTTCTAAAGAGCCTACTGTCGTTAATTTTGTAGAGGTTGTTAAACGCCATGGCAAAAAAAATAAACTTTTGAACATGATATTACTGGTCACTATATATATATCGGCGAACAAGTCACTTTTTAACTTTCAATTACCGGCCACTATAATAACGATAATACAGTACTTATAGTACATGTCAGTCTAAACGCTTTTAACTATATCTCGGTAACTATGATAAAATCGTTAGCATGAATGCCTAACATCACAGCAAAACAGCTTAAGTGCTGGCGTAATTAATTAATTTTTTCAAATTTCTGAACAAAATAATACTGGCCGCTCTATGTCGACCAATATAATATAAAATGTTCAGCGTGAATCGCGGTCATCATGCACGGCAAAACATTTGTATGCCTTTTTTCAAACTACTGAACTCCAATTACTGGCCACTGTGGACTTCAATTTGTCGTCTGTATGGATAGTCACTCTGCTGTTTTAAGTGTAATAAAATAAAAATAATAATGTCACTTCTGCTCGCGATGTAGGTGTTAAAGATGATTGCAACTCAGGGAAAAATTTGTTTAGTAACGCATAGCAAAATGCTACGCAATTCTGCCCATTTGCAAATTAATTTATGAATTTGTAATTGATCAGAAAAATATTTATACATGAATGTTTAGGATGTCTAGCAAGTTACAACATGGAAGAGAGAATTGCTAATCAATAATTTTCAAACTAATTTTTCCCTGGGAAACATGTCTGGACTGCCCCTATGAACGTTGCGTCATCTTTTCTGTTACACATACACATATGTGTATCAACCTTTTTTTTATTAGTAAAAATACATTAATAGCAAATCCACTGCTGTGTTCCATGTGGAAAAAACCACATAATTTCAGCGTTGTAGACAGCGAACCAACATTAATACAACAAAGCAGCGATGTCCTGTGATTGATGGGAATCCAACACGTAAATTCTCCCAACATATCGTTACATTTGCGATGAACGACGAGACGTGACGCTGACTTGTGGGTGTGTATTGTTGACCAATCACAGCGAGGTATGCCACCCTTCAAATGATTGACAGCTCAACCAGCAGTGTTTTATCTTTCGCCTTCACAATGTTGATTATAACTATTTCGCGATTTTCAAAAAATTATGATAATTATGATAAAATTATGATAATGATTACCATGTAATGGATTAAAAATTGTACTCTGAAGATTATGATTACAATCGACATACGGTTACACATAATTTGTATTACAAAATAATCGAAAGCACCAACAAAGCAAACTAGTCAACATGGTGAAAAGAAATGACATAGTAAAACATAATTATTGGCCACATCCATATTTGACTCATAAATACTTTTCTAACCCAGCTATGTTTGTGCTAAAAAGAGTGGTATTTGTATTTATAAATCACTTAGTTACTTGAAGTTGTAGATCGTGGTAGCAAGACACAACTTCACGCGGTTAACCCTTACAGCGCGGGGATAGACTTTAGTCGTCAGAATCTGACGTCTACAGACGTCAGATTCTGAGGACTAAAGTCGATCCCCGCACTGTAAGAATTAAAATATTTCAAATGGCCATATACCCATAACATAGGTATCTTTATCTCATATTAATCGGGAAGAGCTAACTAAGACATTTATGATGATTTCAAATTAAAAAAAACCCTTTGATTGCTATGTTTTTTACTAATTAATTCAGCGTTGTAAGGGTTAACCCTTAAAGGTTAACCCAGGTGACCAAAAGTTTATTTTCAATTTGAAATTATCATAGATGTCTTAAACAACTCTTTTTGCTTTATTTGAATTCCATATGTTACAGGTCCCACGGGCCGTTATAAATATTTTAGTCTTTCAGTGTGGCTATTGACGTTGGTGTCTGCACTGTAAGGATTGAAGATTTAATTTTACAGCTCTAGGGGTTAAGCTGTGTATTGCAACAACGAGAAAATACAATTACTGCTAGGTAAATTGGCTGTCAAAGGGTTACGCTATTTAAAGTCTAATATGATTTTTTTTTTTATTTTAGCCGAAACCACAAAAGAAAGGAAAAGTGAAAGGTGGGGTGGTCTACATTGGACATGTTCCACATGGATTTTTTGAACCACAAATGCGAGAATATTTCAAGCAATTTGGGAGATTGAATAGACTCCGAATAGCCAGAAGTAAAAAGGTAAAGCAATTATTAAGGATTTTCTATTTTCACTGTAAACCTATTGTTAGGCCATTCTGTTCTTATTGGCTGGATTATTGATCGGGTGATAAGAATAATATTTAAAAGTATTTATATATTTTTTAAATTTACGAAATGATGATGCACTGGATATCCGAGTCCCACCAATAACCATCTGAGAAAAAGACTCAATCCGAGTGTAACTATTAAAAACCCTTTAAAATTTCATAAATTTTTTTCATCAAACATAATTACTAACGGTTTGATGACAGAAACAGTCATTATGTTCAGTCTATTTCACAATATTTTGTCATCAGGGCTTTGGGTGTTAATCTCATTTACCAGGGATTAGAAAGTCAATGGTCAAGTCTTACTACTTAATTTCAGAACTATTTACATTCGCCGTTGATAACATGGATAACAAAGTTTAAGTCATATATTTCATGGAAGATTGTAACTGTTGCTGATATTCAGTTCATCAGATAAGATACAGTAGAACCTGCTATGAGCGGCCACCCTTGTGACACAGGAAAAGTGGCCTTTTAAGGCAGGTGGATGCTGATAGGAGGTTCATTAGTATAGGAAATGATATTTTGAGGAATGGCCAAGTGGCCTCTCATAGGAGGTTGGCTGCTCATTAGAGTGGCTGCTCATAGCAGGTTCTACTGTAGCACAATTTTGCAGAAAAATAACTATTTTCCATTTTATATATGGTACATGGTATAATCAGCTTCATTTTCTTTTACAGACTGGCAGAATCAAGGGTTATGCTTTTGTTGAATTCCAATCTGATGATGTTGCCAAAGTTGTGGTTGAATCCATGAATAATTACCTGATGTTCAACAAATTATTGAAATGTAAGTCCCCTGCTGAACGGTGTATCTTATGCAGAATTCACTTACACCAGAGCTACTGAGACAGAGATTTGACATTAGTAGACATGGACGGGCCTGAAATTCTATTAGGATATATAACCATGATAACGTTTTGGAACCCCCCACATTGTAATAAATTTATGTCCTCACTCACTTTTTCTGGGTGGGGCTCGCCCCGGTCACCTTGTTATCTTTGTCTGAACAGAAATTTGGGACAAAACGTGACGTCACCCCACTTATAAAACCGATAGACAGGCGCATTCATTATTTGGCCCTTTCCCCACAGTTGCGTGGGTGGCTTCAAATATTCCTGATACACTATTGAGCATCTTCACACGGTTTCACATCTTACTGTATGGACTTTTGAGATAGCCCCTTGGAGTCTATGGTAGACCTGTGCCATAGTTGTTTGCTATTTGTAAGATCTGGGTGATCATGAATAATAATAAGCCTTGGAGAATTAGGTCAGCAGCTCAACAGTATCACCACCCCTCCACGAGTGCGCACTCCCAGCAAACAGTCGTTGATTCAATGATGTTTTAATGTCGACTGCTGCTCAAGACCAATGTAGATTAAATGTTGCGCCAGCGTCGAAGACGGTGGGCCAACATTGAAACGGCATTGGGTGAATGCCTCCTGTTTGCTGGAAAGACAAAACTGATTACATACCCAGCAACCACGATGCAGAGCTGCCAACCCTTCCGATTTTCGCGGCAGACTTCCGATTTTCATGCATTGTTCCCGTTATTACGATGACCATTAATAATTTTCTGATTTCTCCATGGACGACCTTATATGCCTTATATCCAATGTTGCAATACAATTTGCATTCCAATATGCGTTTTTTATCGGTAAAATGGTGGAAATAACGGCGGCATTTATTATCTCCATTTTCTCAGACATCAACACAGATTTATTTCGTTCTTTTAACTCTTCCTTTACCAATTTCGCATTTATGCGAAAACTACCTTCCTTTACCAAATTTGCATTTATGCGAAATCCACATGTGTACATACCGTACATTAATTGCAATGTATATATTTCAGTAAAGGGTAGTTGAAAATCGCCAACCAGAATGGTCAGGGACATGGACGCAATTTCCCCGTGCATTTTTTAATTTGTCAATGTGAGCATGCGCATAGCTGTTCCTGTATTGTGCCCAGGGGCTACTTCAGGGGTCCTCCTTTAAAAAGAAGTCGGTTTCTGGAAGTAGTTTTATCAGGGGGAAGTCGGTAAATGAAGAGTTAATTCCCAATCGATCTTGTTAACATCCCACGATTCTGTCAATATATACATCTGGGCTCAAATTAGGGTGCCAAATGCGGGATTCTCACTGTTTTTACTCAGATCACTAGTGCGTGATATTCCCGCACCATTTCCTGGCCTCCATGGGCACAACATCTGTTTCATGTAATCGTGTTTTAGTTTATAAGCCTAAGGCGTGGAAGCATAGTCAAATTGGATTATGACGTCACATTTAAAAAAAATCACGCTGTACATGGGGGTCATTCCACACGAAAGTGGACATTTAGGTAGAAAAGAAATGTTGGTTATTTAACAAAGATTTTGCCTTTATTGTACAGACAACACCCGTAAATGAAAAGAATCACACTGAAAAACAATTGTGAGAGCCTGGGAATATGTTTTTTTTTTATTTTAAGATAACATTTTTAAAATCTGTAAAATATAGGATTTTTACATATAAAATGTATTTGTCCATAGTTTCTATAGATTTTCTAAAGAAAATAAAATTATACATGCATTCATCTTGCAAACTACAGGTCTTTTATACAAATTAGTGGTTAACAGTGATAAAATGACATTTGACTTCTAAAAGTAGTAAAAAAAATTGTCGTTACGGACGTTACATTGATAGTGATATGTTTAGTGTATTTTCTAGTTTTCTCGTGAAGTAGAAATAATATTAAATAACTCTTTCTTCTAGAAGACAGCTGTTTTTAGGGGTTGTGGGCATAGACATATTTTTTTATATAGAAAACTACAATATACTAACATATAATGCTGCAAAGTATGTACGTCCGTAACGTTACAGACGTACAAAAATCGTTACGGATGTTACATCTTATAGTAATAAAGAAAAGAATTCTAAAAACATACAAAAAACTGAAAAAAATATTCCTACTCTTCATTTTTTGGTCTAAATATACAAAAAAAAAGTTTTATTCTATTGATTATTCATATTATCATGATTATTACGTAATTTATTTGTCATTTTTTTGAAATTTACTGTGATACCGTTTACTGCGAGACTGATCTTAGTCTAGTTTTTTTGGTGGGAAATATCACCAGTTTCATTTTGAACTCTGCATGTGAGCATGATATTTGGATCAGTGTTGCATTTAAGGTCTTTTTATAACAATATTTGGCAATATTGAAGATTATAAGCTCAAGCATCTAACAGATATAGATATGTAGCATTAACAAGTCATATCATACTATTTTTATGTAAATTGAAACACAGGATTATTATATGTGAATTGAAACCATGATTTGTGCTTCTCATGATTATCTAGACTCTTCAAACTTAGTTTCTCACCTTTTTCATGTTTGCTATTATCAGATTATATTTCTTCTTACCAAAAACGACATATATATATAAATAGAAAAAATTATACTAATAAAAAAAATTCTGATCACATTTTAATCCCCATATAATCATGATAATTTACCCTTTTACTACGGCTACTAGACAATAAACACCCAATAGCGCATTTGAGAAAAAAAATTCCATCAGATCTTTTTTCTTTCAGAAAACTTGCGTGAGAGCCAGCTAGAACATTAACACTTAAGAGCGCTGAAATATGCTGATTAACCATATAAAGGGTTATTAGGGGTGATAATGTCATAATTGGCAGGGCTGAAAAGTATGTACATCCGTAACGTACATACATTTACATTACAGTATATTTAGACAAATTGCACACACACATCCCTATTCGTAAAAGAAAGGAGAGTGAAATATCACACATCTTAAATTTATGATGTGTGCCTTTATAGGTTGAGGCGTCCAAGTGAGTGGGGGATGGTGATGGACTGGCATCCCCCTTCCTCCAGTGGGGTATGAGGGCTCTTCCACAAATTTTTGAACCCCCTCCTGAAAAAGGGGGTATGGGCGTCGCCTCGGATGTTCATCCGTCCAGCCCGACATCCGTCTGTCCACTTTTTGTTTGCGAAGCAGATCTAGGAAAGCATTGCACACACACATTCTTAAGTTAAGCCTTGGGTCTAGATGTGCCTTTTGGGTTTTTGAATTTTGACCTACTAATTATTGGCTGCCAATCAGCCATAATTAATTTTAATATGCCTGATAACTGACAGCGTATCGTTTTCGGAGCAATTTCGGAAACCATAGATGGGATTTCTTTCATATTGCACACACATATACCTTAGGGGGTGTAGATATATGCCTTTTGGGATTTATGATCTCCGACCTACTTAACTGGCCGATCATTGGCCATAATTAAATTTAATAAGCATGATATCTGGCAAACCATGCCAGATAGCTAGACCATCAAGTACTAGAAAAGCAAAATGTACGGTATCAGGTATATACATGTAGGGATATCCATGACAAATTTCATCGCAATCAAATTCAAAATGGCCAACGATCGCCATAATTTACTCTAATATTCTGATATATGGCAAACTATGCCAGATACTTGTAGCTGGACCATTGTTATATTGGTGGGATATGGCTTGAAAAATTTCAATTCTGTCAAATTTAAAATCGACGACCTTCCGCCATAATTAACTTTGATATGCCTGATATCTGGCAAACTATGCCAAATAGCTAACTAGACCATTCCTATAAAACAAATTGTGTGGTTTCAGGGTGGGATTTGACATAAGAAATGTAAACTCTATCAAATTCAAAATGGCAGACTATTGGCCATGTAATTAGCTTTAATATGCTTGATACATGGGAAAACTTGCCAGATAGCTAGACCATTACAACAAAACGAAATATGGTGTTCCAGGTAGGGAAATGCCCTGAAAAATTTAAACTTGGATCAAATGCAAAAGGGCCGATTATCTGCCATACTTAACTTTAATATTTTGGATCGGCAAACCGTGCCAGCTAGACCATCACTATAAGACAAAATTTGCGGTTTCAGGTAGGATAGCCTAGAAAATTCACCTCAATGAAATTTTAAATGGCCGTCAATCTGCCGTAATTACATTTATTATGCCTGATATCTGGTAAACCATGCAAATGATGTCAGATAGCTAGATCATTACCATTAAGCAAAATGTGCGGTTTTAGGTAGGTATATGCCCTGAAAAACGTCTCTATCTAATTTAAAATCGCTGACTATCGGCCATGATTAACTTTAATATGCCTTATATCTGGCAAACCATGCCAGATAGCTTGACTATTACTCCAAGACAAAATGTGCGGTTTCAAAATGGTTTGAAAAATTTCACCGTGATCAAATTCAAAATGGCCGACTATTGGCCTGTTTCGCTGACTATCGGCCATGATTAACTTTAATATGCCTTATATCTGGCAAACCATGCCAGATAGCTTGACTATTACTCCAAGACAAAATGTGCGGTTTCAAAATGGTTTGAAAAATTTCACCGTAATCAAATTCAAAATGGCCGACTATTGGCCATAATTAACTATAATATGCCTGATATCTGGCAAACCGAGGCAGATAGCTATCCAGACCATTTCTATAAAAAAAAATGTGCGATTTCAGGGAGGGATATAGCCTGAAAAATCTCAACTCGATCAAATTGAAAATGGCCCATTACTGTAAAACAAATGTGAGAGTTAAGGGAAGGATGCACCTTGAAATATTCCTATCACACGGGCGGAGCGGGGGATTATGGTGGCCGGCTGGCCTCTTGTTATGATTTCACATGGCAAGCACTGCTAATTCCTGCAATCTGAGCCCAGATTTTTTTTTGTACTACGTCCTTTAAAATTTTTTTTACGGATCTGTAAACAGGTAAAATAGTGAATGAATTTGGGTGGCCAATAAAACAGAATTTGAAAAAAATTGGCATCTTGTTTAATTTTGGGCTTTTCTGTACTTTGAAAAAATGTGCGATGTGACTGATTACGTGCAGATGGGTCACATATCATTGAAAATATGATATATTATTTCTACTACATCAAACGGCTGTTTAAGTGATAATCAAATATTTTATTTGGCTATATCAGGTAATATTATTCCTAGTATAATGCAATGGATGTAACGTCCGTAACGAAACTGTGTAACGTCCGTAACGATCAATAATTGCCTGCGACCATGTGAATAGCAAAATATAATCCAAATTGACAACAAGGGATACAAGATACAAGCTTGAACTACAACTCATGGTAAATTTGTATTTTTTTGATTTGTACTTTCCGACAAAACCAAAGTTAAACATGTCAAATGAAAAATGATGTCCTTTTTGCGTAACGTGCGTAACGCTGACAAGTATGATCATAAAAATCAAAGATATTGATTTCAAATGAAATGTTTCTATCATGCAGTCACAATAATCAACCCTATCTGATGTTGATTAGTATAGATTTATGAGTTCACTTTTTTATTCACCGTTTGACAGAGGCTCAACGTGTCTAAATGTAACATCTGTAACGATGGAATGACCCATGGTGATGTTTCTATACTGTAACGTTTAGACAGCATTGACGTTGATGCAATGCTGGCCCACCATCTGCGATGCTGCCCCAACAGGTGCCTAGACAGTATCGCTACCTGCTATTACAACACAGCTGCCCACAGACCAGCCTGTGGCTAGCAAAGTTGGCTGGCCAAGCGGCAGGTGATGGAGTTTACTGGGATTTTTTTCAAAGTAGATCGGTCATCAACATAATTTATACTTTTGACCACTGCATTAGGCCTGACGCTTAAAACAAATTAAACAACACTTCATTTTTTACATTTGACAAGTTGATTTTTAATGTTACACCCAAAAACATCCCCCACAAAAAAAAAATACAAGACGGGACAGTCCCCCCTTTGAGTGAAAAATCCCACTCAAAAAAACTCCGGGCCTAATTTGTGCCCTGATACATTGATATTATGTAGAAATAATAGGTTATATTATCGCCTCTGTTTCACACAAACAGTGTTTGTTTACCACTGTTTACATTCTGAAGCAAAAAAAAAGAATGGTGGACGGCCGCCGAGTATTCCTGTGATCTGTCAACTTGATATCTTGTTAACAGTTTCATACTCACTAATGTTTAATCTAATGTCCCTATATATGATAATCATGGTTTTAATTTTATCAGTTATTTTGTCTCTGCACTCATATAATTTTCATTTTACACGGGTCAGTGATTATTTTTCGGGAGCTGTAAACTTTACAACTGATTTCATCAAGTGGTTTTTATGTCAAGACAATCAACAAATTTAGCGGACAACCCGCTATGTAGGGCTTGCTTGTCAGTTGGCAACCTATATTCTTCAGTCTTGTCTTTTTACACAGTCTTGTCAACCAAAGAGTGAAATGTCAACAAAATTCCATAGAATGCAGGAAAATACATTACATTTTTCAACATTTCCTGAGGGGTGGTATGCGTCAGTGGCGCGCGGGATGCATCTGTGTTGTGCATTAGCGGTCGCTATTTTTTCGACCCTCCGATATGTCTTCCTTTTTTTTATTGTCTAATGTTGGCACCTCTGATGATGTGTTGACCCAATGCCGATACAATGCCGCGGTCCAGTTCCAGTAGGTTAAAGTGGCATATTGACGCTATGTTGATGCAATACTGGGCCAGCATTGCAGACGTGGGCCAACAATGAACCAGTATCAAAAGAATTGCTGTGGTCAAGCAGCAGCAGTAATAAAATTCACGTGCCAAGATGATAAGATCAACGATGTAACATCTTCACATAAAATATAAGTACCTACATGTAGGGCCCTCATGTAGGGCCTTTAAACTAAGGTGATAATAATTAACATAATGGCCACTATCTGTGTAAGGGGAATTCGGCTACGTCAGACAGCTATCACAGTCTACGGCATATTATAGGCAAATAGACTTCAATAACCAGAAAACACTAGATGTTGACCCAACGATGGCTTATCATTGGTTTAATGTCTGCGACGCTGGCCCAACCCTAAACCAGCATTGGTTCAACATCTGCAGTTTGCTGGGATGCTACCACTATCACAATGTAAATTAAATGTCTCATAGCATAGGCCTTATCTGATATTTTGTAATACTTGGGCCTACGTCACCACAACATGTCAAACACTTCTGTTCACTGTGCTTATTAACGTATTCAGTAATCGCTTTCCAAAATAGGTCTAATGAGCAAGAATTTCAAGAATATAATGCACTATTTAGACTATGCTGAACTTGTCAACCTTGACCTAGTTTTAATTTTGGCATAGGCCTACGTTATGATACAATATTTTTGTAGCGTACATAAAGAAGCTTACATGTAGGCCTACTAGTATTGAAGGGGCTACATAAATAACTGAAATGGTCATAAAGCATAGAAGACAATGAAGTCAGTAAAAAACAATCACAGATAACAAAGTCACATATGATATATATCGCAAACTCACTATAACTATCTGTTTCTGTGAAAGAGTTTTGCGTGCTCATATAAATGTAAAGAATTAATAGTAAACTCTCAAAATTACATTAACGGTTTTTTGTCCAATATATCTTCAATGGCTATTTTCGATTTTGTTCAACTGCAAGTTTTTTCATCTGGCTTACGCGTTGGCTACTAGGCCTGCTTTTTTAGGTCAGATCAACTGCTGAGATTATCACCCAAATTTGAAAATACCACAAAAAAGCACATAATGGTATGGTGTATAATTATATTGTCTTGGCGTTGGTCCAACATAGGCCAACATAGGCCAAACCAACATGATTGGCTGGATGCCTGTTTTCAAGAAAATATGCAAAGGGAGGGGGAATTGTCAAACTTATTTGACAGGTCCCTTCTCTTCATCATATTTTAGAAAAATTATAGCTCACTGTCCAACCGATGAAAAACAGCCAGTTAAATGATCAAATGTCATTTCAATATCTATAGCCTAATATTAGGCCCTACCTTGTTAGGGTAGGGCCAAAGCTTCCACCATAGGGCTCATCTCAAATTTCAAATTGCTTATAAAATTTTAAATAATACAACTTTCATGCCAAGTAAACTATGATAACCTTTGTTAAAAAATATTTCACGAGAGGCCATTTTCTACATTAGATCTGATATCACTGCATTACCTGGGTTATTCAAATCGTAACCCTGCTTATAATAAACTAATCTGGGTCAGAACGTGGTGGATCATGTGTGGCTGAAAAACGAAACGGTTTTTGGTCATGGTTTAGTCATTTTCAGAAAAATTGACAGCCTTTTATTACTTTTTAGCCCGCCTTTTAATTTAAAAATTTATTGAAAATTGGCGCCGTTGTCTGAGTTAATATTTACTTGAGGGCATGATAACTTGAAATAAGTTTTCATGTATCCTTCCCAAATTTGTTATGCATGTTACAATGACCAGTTCTCGGACAAGTTCAATAATGGCCAAAAAAAAATCAAAATGGCTGATTTGAATATTGTGATTTTTCACATTTTATGTCAATAATTTGACCTTGTCGGCGCGATAACTCGAAAAGTTTTTCATGTATCCTGTTCAAATTTATTATGCATGCTGGTAATAAGCAGTTCTCGGACAAGTTCGATGATGACTTTAAAAAAATTAAATGGCCGATTTACTGCAATTTTCAGCCCGCCTTTTAATTCTAATTAAAAAAGGTGGGCTATTGCAATTGAAGTTCGGCGACGTAGGCGTTAACATTTACTTGTGGGCGCGATAACTTGAAAACAATTTCATGTATCCTTCCAAAATTTGTTATGCATGTTACTAATGTCCAGTTCTCGGACAAGTTCGAATACGAATAATTTATTTGATAGGCCTATGGCTCGTACAAAAATAAGCATAATACAAAAATACAGTAAGTACACATAGTAAGCATAATGTTACATAACTATTACAATGCGTCACAATATGTTTTTCTGCGTTGAATTGAGTGATATATATACAGACTTGAGCCAGTGATCATGTTTGAATCTTCCATTTGTAACATAGAATTAAAAGAAATTTCATTTGGTGGACTATGGAATGGGCAGAAAGATATTTGCCACGCAGAATGAATGTCATCCTCCTCGTGCTCCGTACACATAGGGCACACAGTTTCTTATCATTTACAAATCTATATTTATGCGTCAGAATGGCACTTACACCCATTCTAAAGCGAGATAGCAGTCTCCTTATTACTACTGGTTTAATATGATTTAAATACATTTGAAACTGTTTGAAATTCTTGTATATAAAATACCTGTTACTCTCCTGTAAGGTTTGCTGCCATATGTTATCACTTTCTGCTATCATTCGCAACTTCAGGTTATTTGAAAATATCCGGGGCTTTTCTACCTGCTGTAAATCCCATACATCTTCAAAATTGAAATGAATTAATAACTCCTTGATTTTACCACACCAGTTTTGGTGATTTCCATCGTACCGCATCATATTATACACTTTACGAACATTTCTTGAATCCTTCATATTTAATATTCTAATCCAGTATTCAATAGAGCGGAGAACAGCATGAATACGAAGTTCATACCTGCCTGAATCTCCATAGACCATGACATTAGGCGTGAAGATAGGAACCTGTAACATTTTTTTTAGTGAAAAAAGATGTACATTTTCTATAGCAGACATGACATTTAAACCCCATAGTTCTGATCTGTATAACAATATTGGCTGTACTTGGGCATCAAACATTTTGCACAAAATATTATAAGAAGTGGTAATTATTCTATTAAGCAAGCTTGATATTCTGCAGAAGGCAATTTTACCTCTTGTCGCTAAGCGACTTAGTATCACATTGTTATTTAACATGGTTGAGAAAATTAGGCCAAGGTAGCTATATTCACTGACAACTTCTAAAATAGTATTACCAATATGCCACCTGTCGTGACCAGCTAGGTGTCCTCCCTTTCCAAAAACAACAACCTTAGATTTATCCATGTTAACAACTAGACCAAGTTTAACTGCCACCTCATACAAAATATCTAATTTCTTCTGCAGTTCAAATACACTATCAGCAATAAGTACGATGTCGTCCGCAAACAACAAAATACCAACCTCAGCCAAGTCAGGAAAAAGTTGTATTCCATAACCCCATAAGTCTATGTATTTAATTAGTAATTTCTTGTACCAACAGTGAGAATAGAATAGGGCTTAAAATACAGCCTTGCTTCACACCATTCGGACAGTCGAAAAAAAATGTTTTGCCATATGGACATCTTACACAACTTAGGACGATATTATATATACTCTTCATCATCGTTAACATCTTACCATTTATGCCATTTTTTTGAAAAACATTCCATAATGTTTCCCGCTTCACAGAATCAAATGCCTTACGAAAATCAATAAAGGCTGCATACACTTTTTTACTCTTATTAAGATGTCGGTGAATTACAGAGTGGAGAACAAAAGCATTATCTACTGTTGAGTAGCCTTTCCTAAAACCAGCCTGGTCATCTGTTATTATTTATTGTGTATCTGTCCAAGCCGTAAGCCTTTTTATTTAAAATACCAGTAAATATTTTGCTAAACACACTTGTGAGAGATATGCCTCTGTAGTTATCTGCATCATTTGGATTACCTTTCTTATAAATGGGAATTATGACAGCTTTTGACCACAGTTCAGGAAATACGCCTGCTGAAAATATACAATTAAGCAGTTTTAGTAAGTATGGAACAACGATATGCGATGATGAAAGAAACATTTTGGCAACCAGTCCATCTGGACCTGCAGCTTTCCCTTTTTTTAGATTTTCCAAACTGGAACATATTTCCTCCTTTGTAACTACACCATTCTGCATGTTAATGTCATCATGTATGAGAGGAATTTGTTGGAATATATTATAAAGACCATCATTTTCAGTTAATACATTAAAATGTGAATTAAATACATTATAAAAGTGATCATGCCATACCTCTTTAGATATGTTAGATGTAAGTCCGGCCTTACTTCCAAGTTTTTTAATTTTTTGCCAATTCAGATACCATCTTAGCTGAATATTGTTCTTTCTTCTCTCTTAATAGAGACTAATATGAACGGCGCTCAGAAAAATAACATTGTTTATCATATTGGTTATATGACCCTGTGTATTTTGCGCAAAAGTTTATGTACATCTCGCTTCTTAACTCTACACTCTTTATCAAACCATGCATTTATTGACAGAACAAGTTTATTGCTTATTGTATAAGACATACAATCAGATGCTTTCAAATACAATTCGGTAATAAGTGAGGTGGCAACATTAATATCAACTACAGCTGTTGAAAAATATTCATTAATCTCAAGGGTTACTAAGCCCGATCTATATTCTGAATAAACGTAGGAAGTAGCTCGTCACGCCATCGTAACACAGAGCGGTATTCAGTTGGAATGTTGTGAACATCTTCAGCTACAGTCACACTACGAAGTGTAGATTCTATGGGCATATGTGGTGATAGGACATTATATTGTATTGAAAAATATGAAAACACAGCTCAGGAGAAACAATAATATAAACAATAAGGCTATTTCCATGCGTAGAAATATATGTGAATTACCAGAATTGACAATAGTACCATTTACAATCGTTAAATCGAGGATATCACACATAGATAAAAGTGACCTTCCAAATTGATTAACAATAGTATCTTCGGATTGCCGTGTTTCGTCGAAAAGGTCATGCCTCATTTCGTGTATATCTGTATCATTACTAAAATTCAAGCTGCCTGTTCTGGAATTCAAATCACCACACAATAAAATGTTATATTGATTGTTGCTTAAAATATTCGTAATGGTTCGTTCGAGCATAGCAATTCCATCTGTATTATCTTTTTTATCATAATACGGCGAACTCACGGGAGGAATATATGCGGAAAATAACAGTATATCAGTGTGATACCCAAAAAATCTACCCTCTACTTTGAACACTATCAGGTTATCATGGTCAGTAGGCCAATGCTAAAAAAATGCGATATATTCAATAATGGCCAAAAAAAAATCAAAATGGCCGACTTATTGCGATTTTTCGCCTTTTACTTCAATAATTTGGCTGGCTGAAATTTTTTTTCCAAATGGCCGATTTATTGCGATTTTTTTGCATTTTACGTCAATAATTTGACCTTGCGGGTGCGATAACTTGAAAAGTTTTTCATGTATCATCTTCAAATCTGTTATGCTTGTTACTAATAACCAGTTCTCGGACAAGTTCGATAATGGCTGGAAAAAAATTCAAAATGGCCGATATATTGTCATTTTTCGCATTTTACGTCAATAATTTGACCTTGTGGCTGCAATAATGACTTCAAGTTCAATAATGGCGGCGGGCTATTGTCGAGTGTGCTCTTGTTTGCATTTTACGTCAATAATTTGACTTTGTGGGCACTATAACTTGAACAGTTTTTTGATTATTCTACCCAAATTTCTTATGCATCCATGTGCTAATAATCAGTTCTCAGACAAGTTTGATAACGCTTGAAAAACAATTCAAAATGGCAGATTTATTTAGATTTTTTGCATTTTACATCAATAATTTTACCTTGTGGGCACAATAACTTTTTAAGTTTTTCATGTATCCATTCCTAATTTGTTATGCATGCTACAAATGAACAGTTCTGGGACAAGTTCAATAATGGCTGAAAAAAAAATCATAATGGCTAATTAATTGCAATTTTTTGCATTTTGTGTCAATAATTTGACCTTGTGGGCGTGATAACATGAACATTTTTTCATTTATCTTGCTCAAATTTCTTATGCATGTTGCTAATAAGCAGTTTTTGGACAAGTTCGCTAATGCCTGAAAAACAATTCAAAATGGCTGATTAATTCAGATTTTTTGCATTTTACGTCAATAATTTGACCTTGTGGGCGCGATAACCTTTCAAGTTTTTCATGTATTTTACCCTAATTAGGTCTCCACCCACTATGTGGAGACTTATTTAAAATTTGCCTGATAATTTTTTTAAATGTTTTTCAGTTTTTTCAACAAAATCCAAGATGGCCACTCGCTAGAGCTTTAACCGCTTCATCGATTTGTTTCATGTTTGATTTAATGGAAAGACCTTACCCTGGACGTAAGCTGAAAAGCTTTGGTGTGATTCTGATAATAAAAACTGATTTTTTACGTTTTAGTATTTTACCGAATATTTCTGTTTTGCTCATTTTGGCCATCATCAACATTTGGTAATTTATAGCCATACACCTCTTCTTTGATTTTTTCTAAATATTTCCAGTATGCATATTCGCCCTAGAAAATTAGCCCTGTAAATTTTTTTCGGCGTTTTTCAGTTTCTTCAACAAAATCTGAGATGGCTTGAACTGCTTTTGTTTCAT
This sequence comes from Flabesymbios commensalis, assembly GCA_964017125.1. NCBI lineage: Eukaryota > Metazoa > Annelida > Polychaeta > Terebellida > Flabelligeridae > Flabesymbios > Flabesymbios commensalis. The sequence goes on from OZ024918.1 coordinate 41,182,967, forward strand.
GTTTGTTTTAAAGGAAAGAGCCTACTTTGCACATGTGCTGATTAGTTTTTGGTGTGATTCTGATAAAAAAAAAATTTTTTGAGGATATTTCAAAACTTTTTGTTCATTTTGGCTATCATCAAAATTTGTTAATTTACCTATACACCCCTGCTTGGATTATTTCTAAATATTTGCAGTATGCATATTGGCCCTAAGGAATTTGCCCGGTAAATTTTATTGGCGTTTCTCACCTTCTTAAGCAAAATCCAAGATGGCAACCAAAATCCTACGTCGCTCTCCAGAGCTTGAACCGCTTTCTAGATTTGTTTTATGTTTGATTTAAAGGAAAGGCCTTACCCTGCACATGTGCTGATTAGTTTTTAGTATGATTCCGATAATAAAAACTTCAATTTTTTTACGTTTCAGAATTTTAGCGCATGTTTCAGTTTTGTTCATTTTGGCCATCATTAAAAGTTGGTAATATAGCAGGCCTTCAGATTTGGCGTGAGTGATTGTTCACGCACACCAGAACTCATGCAAGTGTTATGTCACGGGAGCGAAATACAGCTCACCTGATGTGTTGTCAAATTTTTTTAATTGCAAATTTAAAGTTTTCTTTTCAATTTTCGTCAACCAGTCAGCATTGCATTTTTAATGATCACTCCCCTCACCATATGAAGTGAGCATTTTTTCACTCGCCACCGATTTTCAAATCTGAAGGCTTGATATAGCTATACACCCCTGCTCCGATTATTTCTAAATATTTTTATCTCTAAAAAGTATGCATATTGGCCCTAGGGAATTTGCCCGGTAATTTTTTTTGCCATTTTTCAGCTTCTTTGCCAAAATCCAAGATGGCGGCTGAAATCCTATGTTGCTCTCTAGAGCTTGAACTGCTTTATGGATTTGTTTCATGTTTGGTTCAAAGGAATAACCCTACCCTTGATATGTGTATTTTTGTGATTATGATGATAAAAACTTATATTTTACTTTTTAGGATTTTAGCTGATATTTCAGTTTTGCTCATTTTGGCTAATCAAAATTTGGTAATATGGTTATACAGTTCAAATTTTATCTTTTGGGTATGCTCAGTGGCCCTGAGAAAATAGGGACTTGGTTTCTTTTTTCATTTTTTTCAACAAAATTCAAGATGGTCGACGAATGACATGTTACTCTCAATAGCTTGAACTGCTTCACCGATTTGTTCCAAAGAAGCAACTTACCCTGGCCATATGTTGATTAGATTTTGGTGTGATTCGGACATCACATTTTCACGTGGTTTACATAAAAATTTGGTGACAGTACTGTATTTCTCTATAATTAATGTACTATGTGGGGTGGGTGGAGATGCAAGCTTTGCCTCTCAGGCAAATCTAGATTGTTATGCATGTTACTAATGACCAGTTCTTAGACAAGTTCAATAATGGCTGAAAAAAAAGATGGCCGATTAATTGAGCTTTTTTGCATTTTACGTCAATAATTTGAACTTGTGGGCGCAATAACTTCGAAATTCAATAATGGTGGCGGGCTATTGTCGAGTGTGCTCTTGTTGAATTTTTTTTCTACAATTTATTCATTTTGGCTGAACACCATCAGTTTACACAAGCCTACATTACAATTCTCAGTATGAGGTTGCCTCTGTCAAAACAATAGGGTTTTTCACCATACATGTATATAGCGCATTTCTGGTTTTGAAAAATATACATCATATAACTGATATAAATTATTATTGATTGTTTAGGTCAGTATCTGCCCACAGACGAAGTTCATCCTGAAACATTCAAGAACTGCCACCGCTTCTTTTCCAAACCGAAGGCCCACATTATAGCAGCTAAAAGACATAATGACACACAGACTTTGACACAAGAACGAAAGTCCATACAGCGTGGCAAGAGAAACCGCAAACGTACAGCTGAGAAATTGGGAGAGCTTGGCGTCTCTTATGATTTCCCTAAAGCTACCAGATCCAGAAAGGTAAAGATGCAACAAATGTCATGGGTCTGGGACTAAAATGCTCTGGAGTATGTCTATGTATAATTGCACTTACTACCCTTTAGTCAGGTAATTAGGTAATAAATGGCAATCCTTAACATTCAGGATTGTCTGTTATTATTAATACTGACTCTCAGACAGACAGACAACTTATGCACTGTGTAGGCTGGTAGTGTGTTTTTTTTTGAAATAATTACTGATTAATCCTTTGCCTATCTGTTTGTACTAGCTATATACCGTATCCCCGCCATAAACGTGCATGCACTTATAAGTGGAAATCGCATGTTTTGGGGGTGTTTTGAAATTATTTTATGTTCCAATATAAGAAAACTAAGTGAACCCCTATTCTGAGTGACTATACTGTAATTTATGTAAACAATTCTGTCATCACCATATGTCTTTATACATACAGCTTCAGGTTTGTGATAATTCACATTCGAAATTGTATAGGCCTAGTAATGTTATAATCAGATTTGTATCTTGGACATTGCATATGATGCATATTTAAAGACATGAAGAAATTAATCTCAGCTGATCCCATGTTGAATTATCCCCATTCTCAGCCTCTAGATGCCCATCTAAACAAACAACTTGCTAAGCCGATTTCGAAACCATCAGGGTGAACGACTCCTGGTCGGAACTGGACAATTACATCACTATCGTCCAGCGCTCATTTTAAGAGAACGGTATACTGTAATATACTTTCATTTCACTTGGAATTTATTTTCTTGCATTTCGCGCTAGGATCGTGAGCGAGAATTGATCGTTTCACGATCTATTGTTCGTTTCGCAATCTATTGTTCACCACAACAGTATTTCATGTATTTTGGGACTGAGTTTTAAAGGGTGTTACTGCTGCGGTCAGTTGGTGGTTTTCATGTAATCTATTCGAGGTGATTGTCACGCTAGCTTGTGTTTGGATATTCTTTATTGTAACAAAAAATATCACAAAAGTTTACAAGAATAACTTTGTTTTTATTCCCAATTATTTTAAACCTGTTTGTAGAAAGGCTTCTGCCCTAGAAAAAAAAAATAGTCTGTTTCCTGTGTCATTTCTCCAATGGCTGCTATTAGCCAGCGGGCATAAATCCATTGGTTTGATGGGACATGTTTGATGCCAACATTGATCTTTCCTGTGTCTTAAATATGTTCTCTCATCTTCCATTAAATGATAACCTGTTGGATTGATAGGGTTAATGAGCCATCCATCCCAAGGGGATTAGCCGGAATGGTCCCCCTCCCCCCACATAATCGGGTTTACGCGAAAATTGATACCTGTGAAATTAAAGTATACATGTATTACAATATCATGTTTTGATAACAATATATATATACACTCTTCATCCCCAGTAAGGGCGTGAACCCGTGTGTTCACAGCTATTAAAAATTATGACGACATCTGAGTTGGTAGTGATGACAAAAGTATAAGGTGGGATGGCTATTTACGCCTCATTGATTTACGATCAAATTTATTATATAAAAATAATTTATGTTGTTTCTTATGTAATGCTTAAAGTCATGCCGAAAAAAAAATATATAATATAATAGTCATATGTTTAAATTTATTTGCCAAGATCATTTCATATTTGAATGTAAGTGCATGTCATGTCCCTTGAAATATTTTTTAGCTCCCGCCGTCACTGTAGGTGAGACGGAGGGAGCTATGGATTCCGCCTCCGTTTTTTTTTTACCTCTTCTTTTGCCTATAACTTTGTAAGAAAATAAGCTAGGATAACAATTTTTGGTATGTGGGTTACTTCCAGGTGGCTAATAGACAGGTTAAAATATTTTTAATCTGAATTCAATACGCAAGGTCGCAGAAGAGAAAATGATGATGTTACGGCATTGGGCCGTCCGTAAACAATTCGTTTCCGGAGCATATCTCTGAAAGTACATGTCCGATTGTCTTCAAATTTTACACACAACACCCCTAGGGGGTCTAGTTGTGCCCTTTGGGGTATATGAACTTTGACCTACTTTTGGTTCAGAACTATGGCTTATTTAGACGTTTTGACGCGCACTTCGTTTCCGGAGCAGATCTCGAAAAGTACTGGGCCGATGACAGTCATACTGCACATACATGTTCTCTAAGGTCCCTAGTTGTGCCTTTTCAGGTTTTTGGACCTTGACCTTGAAGTTGACCCAGCACTTTGACCTAATTTATAACATCGGTAAATTCGACTGAAATATTTTGCGGAATATCATGAAAACCGCTCAAGATAGCTACACCATTACTATAAAACAAATTGTGAGGTTTTCGGGAGAGGATGCATCTTGAAAAATTTCAAGGCGACAAAATTAAAAATGGCCGCCTATCGGCCATTATTCACTTCGACAGGCCTGATATTGCGGAATATCATGAAAACCGCTCAAGATAGCTACACCATTACTATCAAACAAATTGTCAGGTTTCAGGAGAGGATGCATCTTGAAAATTTTTTTAGTTGATAAAATTCAAAATGGCCGCCTATCGGCCATTATTCACCTTGACAGGCCTGATATTGCTCAATACAAGAAAACCGCTCAAGATAGCTACACCATTACTATCAAACAAATTGTCAGGTTTCAGGGGAGGATGCATTTTGAAAAAATTCAACTTGACTAAGTTCAAAATGGCTGCCAATCATTATTCACTTTCACATGGCTGTTATTTGGTAAACCGTGCTAGATGGCTAGACCATTACTATAAAACAAAATGTGTGATTTCAGGAGAGGATGCATCTTAAAAAAATTCGACCCGATAAAATTCAAAATGGCCGCTTATCGGCCATTATTCACTTTCACATGGCCGATATTTGGTAAACCGTGCTAGATGGCTAGACCATTACTATAAAACGAAATGTGAGATTTCAGATGAGGATGCATCTTGAAAAAATTTGACTTGATCAGGTTCAAAATGGCAGCCTTTTCGGCCATTATTTATTTTCACATGGCCGATATTTGGTAAACCGTGCTAGATGGCTAGACCATTACTATAGAACGAAATGTGAGATTTCAGCTGAGAATGCATCTTGGAAAATTGCGACTTGATCAAATTCAAAATAGCCGCCTTTAGGCCATTATTCACTTTCACATGGCCGTTATTTGGAAAACTGTGCTAGATGGCTAGATCATTACTATAAAACAAAATGTGAGATTTCAGGAGAGAATGCATCTTGAAAAATTTAGAGTCGATCAAATTCAAAATGGCCGCCTATTGGCCATTATTCACTTTCACATGGCCGATATTTGGTAAACCGTGCTAGATGGCTAGACGATTACTACAGAATGAAATGTGAGATTTCAGCTCAGGATGCATCTTGAAAAATTCTGACTCGATCAAATTTAAAATGGCCCCCTATCGGCCATTATCTACTTTCACATGCCCAATATTTTGCAAACTGTGTTAGATGCTAGTCCATTACTATAAAGCAAAATTTGAGGTTTCAGGGGAGGATGCACCCTTAAATTTTTTACCTAGTTTATATCGAATTCAAAGTGACCGTAAATCAGCTATCAGTTACCTCGATTGGCCTGATATCGGGTAAACCGTGCCAGATAGGTAGGCCATTACTGAGATACTGATTAGGATCAATAATTTCAATGGAGGTTTGCAATCTCTGCCAGACTGTCTAGTTCTTATCTTACTCTTAGACTGAGCTTCTTAGACCTAGTTGTCTTGCGTCTTGATTTTTGACCTAGCCTAGGACTACATTAATAACCCTACACAAAATTGCTTAAATCAAATTCTAATTCGGAGTGGGAGCTCCTGGACTTATGTAGTCTTGTTTGTGTTTGAATATAAGAGCATGCACTTGTTTTCAAAAGCTACGTGCATCTTCAAATATAAGTGCATGCAGGTTTATGCCCTGGGATACAGTACTACATTAGGTATATATAATCATATGTGAAGTCAAATGGATTCCTATTCAAACAGACATACATAACGACATAACTGCCCAAATACAAATAAAGTCCTGAATTTTATACAAGAAATTACATGTATTTAATCAGCCACTGCTGACTGGATACATCATTAGGATTAGTGTATTGAAATGCTAGATTGAAGTAAATTCAAGTAAAAACAAGTGTAGCAGGCAGTGGGATTTGAACCTGATGGACTGAACTACTTACAATTGACACTTATTGAGGTGCAGCAGCACAATTAATAGCATACATTAATTTGTAATTAGTTGAGCTATGTTGCACCATCGCAATCGAACACCTTCAAACCAAAACCGATGTCACCATATTATGTATTGTGTTGAGATTCATAAGATTTAATTGAAGTGCAAGCCATTCGTCCAAAAGTGACAATGATTGAGTTATTTGGTCTATTTCAGACATGGGTTCGCGCCCCATACCAGAGTGCCAGTTCTCCCTAACTGATTTGATGGGGTATTAACCCTCTAACACTTTATATTACCTCTCTAACCTCTCGGGGTGTTTTGGTATGGCCATTTGCTGGGGTCCAGGTGAGTTGTAATCACCACACACGTCTCAAGTGAACAGAATTGGAGCAAAAACAATACTTTGGTTGTGATTTATCAGATTTAATTTTGGTTCAAAAATGATGATTGTTGTGTTATTTGGTCCATTTCTACCATATTTCGGACAGGTGTGACTTGATGGGGTATTACCCCTTCAACCCTTATATCACCCCGGTAACCTCTTGGGGTGTTTTGGAATAGCTCTGTACTGGGGTTTACCAGGGTTCAATTTGTTCTGAAAATATTGTGTAGCGATTTGCAAGAATGCTCCACATTGTTTATGTCCATACTATCATTAAAGATGATTTATTTCGCTAATCAATTTCAATTTTGGTTAACAATTGTCCAAAATTGTGTAGTTTTTCTCTACGCGATACTGAACAAATTGAAGACTGCGGTCTGTATGGATTTCTGTATTCAACCATCATAGACATCTGAATGAAGCGAAAACAACAAAAATATGCTATTTTCACCTGTTTGACCTGCTGTGCCCTTGAGAGGAACTTGACATGACCTTGACCCATGAGGTAACACCCCTACGAAGCCCTAACCCATGTCACCATGTGTACTTGGGTTGTGTTACATCCAGTGTAATTAAAGTGCTGGCCATTAGTCCAAAAATGACAATTGTTTTGTTTTTTGGTCCAGAATTGGAGCAAAAATGACCTTGATATAGCTTAATCAATCTTGAGGCTGACATTGTCATAACACTCCCGTGAAGCCCAACCTCAACCCATGCTACCATGTCATGTGCATTTATGTTGGGATCCATCAGCTTTATTGGAAGTGCTAGCCATTGGTCCAAATATCTCATTTTTATGGCATATTTTCAAAAGGGTTAAAATATAATTATACATGATTTTTTTACTAGAAGAACTTTAGAAGGCCATACATGTACATGTCTCTATGGACAGGACATTTTAAAATATGTACTATTTATGACCGTCAAAAAACATGACTTTTCTTGGGCTCCGTCTTGTACTGTTGAAAGAGATTACCTGAGATATTTCGTGCTCTGTCTAAAATGAGGTAATATCTTCGTCAATAATCGAGATATCTGTACATTTTTTGTTGCATTAGGAAGTCAATAACACATTTACAACTACAAGTAAACTGAATATTCATAACTTGAGACGAAGGTCCGGTTTGACCTGGCACATCATAAATGGTCAACTTATTACACTGTTCTTCTCCGCCCAGAATAATCACCTCAAATTAACTTATGTTGTAAAAATGTTGTAAAAGTGAATTTTAGTATTTATATTTGATTTATTATTGATCAGTTCAAATTCGTCATTAGAACATGATAATTTGTAATTAATTTTCTTGATATGCACAGTCGTGTATGCTGGGCGAACATTGTGTATGGCGGACCAACATTAAAATCACATGTTTGAGAGGATGTGTCGGTTGGCTGGATTTATATATTTGTTTACGCAGCTTAATGTGAGGAGAATAACGCATGTTAATTACGGTCACTAACGGCCAATGAGGCGCGACTTCAAATCTTTACACTCAAACTTGATCAAAACAAGCCATCGAAAATGTTTACATTTCTGGGTTTGTATTCATTTATTCGTCCGATCAGATAATTAAAATGTCTAAAATTATCAGCCCTGCTTAGTGTACCTTTAGATTTAGAAAGCTGCTAAAATTGATGAATTTTATCATTGCCCCTGTATATACTTTCACTTTGTAATTTTGTATTTTCAGTTTGTGCAACAGAAACATGAATACGCAACACTTCCAGATGAGGACAGTGACAGCGAAGCGAAGCCAATTCTTACTTTTCCAAAATTAGAGATAAACGATGATAAAGATGTTATAGAAATTAAAATTGAGTCGGACAGTGGCGTTGCTACGGACAGCTCGTACATTAAAACAGAAGATGAAGAGGTCAAACCTGACCCAGATGAGCTAGAACGTCTTGCAGCAGAGGCAATCCATGTGTTATATGAAGATAGTGAAGATGAAGACGAAATTGGCTTTATAACACCCCCGAAATCTGTACGTAGAAGATCGTCTGTGATGCCTGCAAGTCAAAGAAGTGTCCCGCTAATTGAGCTGTCACCAGAAGAGGTTCAACCGGACACAGATGTGACAGAAACTAAGAGGAGTAGGAGTAGTAAAACAGATTCTGTTGCTAAGAGACCAAAGGCTACTAAATCAGAAGCAAAACTGAAGAAAACACAAGCAAAAAATAAGATCCAACGGACACATAAAAACAATTCACTTCCCGAACCATCCAAAAAAGTAAAGAACAATAAAACTAAGAAGTGATTTAGAATTGTCTTTTTAATTGATGTATGAATTCATGTATGCGAAATCTTCTCTGTGCATACATATTGGCTGAAATCTGTTTCAATATTCTTCCACCATCTGTGACACTGGCTCACCCACCTTAAAGCAACTTTGGGTGTTTCTTAAACCTTTATATTCTCATAATATTTTTAAATTTAATATTACATCTGAAGCTACATACAATTTATAAGGTTAAAGGCTAGATGGGTATCATAGTAATTGAATTCATAATTTTCCACGCCTATGTTTTATGTAACATGTTTAAAAGTTATTAGTGTTATTTCTAGGGGCATACCTTAGAACAGGATCATTTACAATGGTACATGCACAGATGTATCTGTCATGGGCACAGCCCTGTAAATCCCTAGATAGCAAGTGCTAAGATTCACATCGAAAAAAATCCATCTATCACTGTTAATTGGGTCGGCTAGAGAGATATGTCATTGTTATGTCACATGAAACGAATTCATTCATGTTTTTAGTCGGTTTACATAAAATATAGACATAGAAACAATATCCAATATTTTGTATTGACAAACCATTTTCTCCTTATCATTATGATACATTATTACTGATATAAAATGTATGCATCATTATATAATGGCATGTGAATACATGTATATACATTGAATGTGTAGGCACAAGAATAGGCCTATGTTATTAAATTTGCCCTTCTATATTATTACTAACCAATTCTTGGAAAATTTTGAAAATCAAAAATATTCAGCGTTTTTGTTTCGCTAATTTACCTTCAGACATGTTTTAAAATTTGAAGAATGAAATACTTTTTACAAATCTTCTCTTTAATTGTCCAATACATACAGGCAAATTTTCATTAATATCAGCTGGAATTACTTGGAACAATTTCCGGCTTTAATAATATAGAGAAATGAATCATGTTTATTTTAATAGCATATTAAAGTAACATAATAATAATAATGAAAGCAGTTAAAATAACAATGTATGCCAGTACACGAAATGACGTTGTTTCATTTCAACTTAGACTGACACAATCAGGCTAAAATTAAAAAAATCTATATTTTAAATGTGTCCTTGACATGTCCATAATATGTCAACATGGCCATATAGTAGAATTTCGTAACTTTTTCAAATTTTGTGTTGCGGATTTGCCAGTTTAGTGAGAAATAAGGACAGAATCTAATTTGGGACAGGCATGTCCAAAATGAGAAATACGGGAACAACTGATAAAATGTGCTTTCGGCACACTTGCTACGTTGCCACAGCAGCCAAAAATTTAAAAGACCTACACAATTCTAGTATATGGACATGTTCAGATACTATGGCCATATTGAAAAGCCAAAATAAAAAAATAACTGCTTTATGATTTTAGCCTGATTGTTTCACTCTAATTTTTCAAAGTAATTTTTTTGAAATTGTTTCAACGTCATTTCAACCTTTTTCAAAGTGACAGGTTTCGCACAGGCCTTCAAAACCCTTGAATAACTAACCTTGAATTAAAAAATAGTTTCAAAGCCTTGTAAACCCTTGAATTTGAAAAAATATCTTGGAGGCCTTGAAAAAGAGATTTTTGAGTTCTTTATTGTTAAAATATATTGTGACTCATTTTATCAAAATCCTTAGAAAAGTTGATAATTTTTTTCTTGTTGTTATTACTATTTTCCTAATAAGTTCATATTAACAAAATAATATGATCAATTCATTTTAGACTCGAAATTGTCAAGGTTTTGGTCATAATTCCCTAGTTCGTGATAGCCCCTTGAAAATGGGAATATTCGGCCTTGCAAAACATTGAAAAGCCGTGAATTCCATCAGCTTTTGTTTGTATGAACCAGGGATGGGGTCAAATACAGAAGGTCAAATAATACAAATACGATGTCCTTAAAAATATAAAATACAAATATGTGGACAAAAAATAAGCCCATTGAACTCCTGAACGATGTTCACCGGCAGAATATCATAACAAAAAGGCTGATCTAAGTGGTGCTGACCGGTTTCGTTTATTAAACTTTATCAGGTTACCTTTTTTTTGTTGTTGATGATAATTACTGCTTATATAAGGTAGAAGTTATGTACACATGCTAGAGAGAGTGGACCGCCGGCCACATAATGCAGCGAAGGATTCTGGGAGAGCCTTGGATTTGTTTTAAGTTTTTAGTAGAGCGAAGCTCTACTGTTCCAGTTGTCTGGGCTTAATGTATTTTAGTGTCAATTAATTCCACGACAATGACGTTAAATTCGTTGAGCTGAGAACATATCTAACGTCACGTGTCTGTTAAAAAAAACTTTCTTCATTGCAACATGAGTTCCAATTTTGAGATTTCTATTTAGATGCTCAGATAAACACAGTTAAATATCTGTCTTTCTGTGATATCATGTCAGGCTATAGAGATTACGCGTGGCCTAGTAAACAGCGTACAGGTCAGCCAAGTGAACTACATGTATATACATTTCACTGGGTCAACATGTCCTCCTCTGTCCCCTGCCTCTGTCCAGTTGATTAATTAGGTCAGTTCGGTGACGTCACGCGTGACCCCGCTGAGCGACATTGGCTGTAGACCAACAAGCAGAGTGTTTTTATGCACGGCACGTGTATTAGGCCTTTACACAGTGACACCGCCCAGCAAACACAAGTACACAACCAATGCTGTCAACCAAGGCATTCAACCAATGCTGTTCCAATGTTGGCCAGCGTCGCCGTAGTTGGCCCAACATTGAAACAGTATTGGGTGAATGCCTCGTGTTTGCAGGTAGGACTGCATCATATTTCTACAGATCTGTAGAAATACGATGCAGTCTTCCTACCTGCCCAGAAAACAAGGTAGTACATCATCATGTATCTGTATCCCGGGATCTGTATCCCGGGATCTGTATCTATGCAGATCAGCCAGTATTGTGGGGAGTCTCCGTGACCGAGAGGTAGCGTGCTCGGCCTCAGACCGCCAGGGCTCGAATTTCGAATCCTGTGTCTGGAGGACAGTGTCATCTCACCATCCTCAGGAGGTTCTCCTGGCCCAGTTTAGCCTATATGTGCATAAAGGTGGCCTAAAGCCCGATTCATTTCATTTTGTATCTATGCAGATACAGTCATGGTATAATTATGTCTTTATAATATTCTGCCTCCATTCTCTGTCTACGTGAAAAGCGCGACAATCAGTTCATAGGGGATATTTTTTTTCTAGGGCCAAGCAAACACTTACACAATACATTCAACCTACGCTGTTTCAATGTTAGGCCAGCGTCGCCGTCGTTGGCCCATCATTGAGAAACTAACAGCTCCAACAATTTTCATCGTGTTTGTTGGGTACATAGCCATAGCGGTTATCCTGGTGGTGTCGGTGACGAAATTTTGTTGCACTAGGGTAGGGGATGTCCAATTAAATTCTGATCAATATAATTATAAATAGTATAAATTGTATTAGAGGTAGGGGCCTAATCGTTTGTATAATAAATACATGTAGCCCTACACGTGTTTTTGCATTTTATATTGTTTGTTAATTGAATGTTAGTCTATATAATCTCATTCTGAAATATTATTTCACCTATTTATATATTTTGATAATATGATCTTCGGATAAGATTGTAATAATAGTAGAGCTCGATTAAAAAACGGAGAAATGAAAATTTTACTAGGCCTAAGATAATTATAGGAATATGCAGGCTTATCAGTACAATTGGCCTGCTATAATTAATCTACAAACACACAATATATAATACTGGTATTGTATGACAAAGCTATAATAATTGCAAAAAACTTTGAACGGACTTCGGATAGCCTTTCGACTTCAGACTTTCAACTTTATATTTTGGGCGTTATACTCTGGACTTTCAGACTTAGACAACATACAGACAGACTTCAGACTTTGGTTTCAGACTCGGATTTTGGACATACTTTGGACTTCAGACTTTGGACATAATTCAGACAGTTTTCGGACATCAAACTTAAGATTTCGTCAGACTTCGTACATCAGACTACCGATTGTGGACTTTAGACATCAGTTTTCAGACTTCGTATTGTGGACTTCGGACATACTTCAGACGTCGGATTATAGCCTTCATTGTCAGACATCGTACAGACGTCAAACTTCGGACTCAGTTAATTTATTTGTCACACAACAAAAACAAACATACATATGTAACCAAATAAGCTCACAAAATACATTATATTATTATGTTATGAGGATCAGGAGCACTGCTGATCAATGGTGATCGCTATCATGCAGACCACTTCAGACAGACTTCGGACAGTTTTCAGACTTATGCCAGACTTCAGACAAACTTCGGAAAGACGTCAGACTCCTACTTCAAACTTGGGACCTCGGCCAGACTTCGATCATCAGGATTTGGATTTTAAACTTCAGACTTTGAATTTCACACTTCAGATTTAGGACTTCGAACTTCTGACATCAGAATTCGAACTTCAAACTTTGAACTTCAGACTTAGAGTTCAGATTTTAGACTTTGGATATACTTCGGACAGACCTCGTCCTTCGGAGAACTTCGGTCTTTGAATTTCAGACTTTGGACAATATAGGCTACTTCAGATTTCTTCGGACTTAAAGAGTTCAGACTTTGGACTTCAGACTTTAAAGTTCAGAGTTCAGAAACCCTCACTGGGTTTTAATACTTTAAACAGTTAAATAATAAATTAAACACCATTTTCTATGACTTTAATCTTTTGATTAAAATAAGAGAAACAGTTAAGCAGCTTTAATAATTATTGTGAGACAGCTCCATTTCAGCTGTCCGTAGAACAAAAACTCTAAAGGTCGACGCAAGCTCTACTTCAGTGCCGTCAGGCTCTAGTTGTAATAGATTCGAACCCCCAATGACGACCAGAGGTATACTGGCAAATTCTTTGGGGTTTCTCTCAAATAATCGAAGACAGACAATAGCCAAAATGCCGGCCAGAGAGCAGTAGGTAGAATTATTGAATGAGTCCATGAATATGACGATGTAGATTTATATACGTTAATCAACAAACTCCTCGAAATTGGACTGCCGCTGAGGGCGCTACAGTGTCAGTAGTATAAATGATGATCATTGCCTGGAAGAATTTTAGGATACAAAACAATATATAGGGATTTATGTTTTCCTCTCAGATATTTATATCTGACGGGGATCTCGAGGTCTTAAAATCACTCTCAGCGCCTTCGGCGCTAGGGTTCCCTGTCTGTCTGAAGAATATGAGGAGATGGGGGACGTGACGCAAGGGCTAGAGCGCTTGACTGCCTCGCCAGTCATGCATGCGTCTCGCTGTTCCCGTGTGGGTTTAAATATCAGAGAAACAGCAATGTTTCTCCCTTCTCAATGTGACTGGGCGATCACGTTAATGGCGGCCTCGTCGAGTTAAAGTTAAGACCAGTGTATCGACGTTAATTTCTCGCAGGGCCCGCGCTGCGCGCTCCTCACACAAGAATATGAGTCGGTGAGAAAATTTGGTGAGGATTGTTGATCATCAGAAATCACTAGTAGGCCTAGATGAATTTAGAAAATAGGTGAGACAGTTTTTATCCCCCGCCCGTAGGGGAAGGGGGGTTTTAGTCGCGCCATGATTCTGTCAGTCACGTTTTCTTGTGGGTGCAAAAACTCAAAAACTACTCGTCAATTTTTTTTTGAAATTTTAGCATGCCATTACTAGCAACATAAGTAGTAGTATTGCGCCACTTGTTGGCTGCACAATTTAATCTATTTAGAAAAACAAGCTGCCTAGAAACTAATCCACGCATTTGTTGGTTCAAGATTGGACTACTGTAACTCTCTTCTGGTTGGTATCCCTGAGACATCTCTTGCTAAATTGCAGAGAGTCCAAAATATAGCAGCACGCATACTTACAGGCACTCGCAAGTATGACCATATGACACCTGTCCTCTATAAACTACACTGGCTGCCTGTCAAATATAGGATAGAGTATAAAATTATACTTATGACCTATCGATCACTAAATGGGCTAGCACCAAATTACTTGCAAGATTTGCTGCAGGTCTATCAACCAGCAAGATCATTAAGGTCATCAGGGGACCTAAAACTTGTGGTGCCTCGTACCCGTCTCAGATCTTATGGGGGAAGAGCATTCTCTGTAAAGGCTCCAAGTTTATGGAATTCACTCCCCCTGCATATGAGAACAATGTTATCGATGTCCACATTTAAGAAAGTGTTAAAACACATATTTTTAGCTCCCGCCGTCACCGTAGGTGAGCGAATGGAGCTATGGATTCTACCTCCGTTTTTTTTTGGCCTCTTCTTTTGCCTATAACTTTGTGAGAAAATAAGCTAGGATAACAATTTTTGGTATGTGGATTACTTCCAGGTGGCTAATGGACGGGTTAAAATATTTTTAATCTGAATTCAATACGCAAGGTTGCAGAGGAGAAAATGATGATGTGACGGCGTTGGGCCGTTGGGCCGTTGGGCCGTTGGGCCGTCCGTAAACAATTCGTTTCCGGAGCATATCTCTGAAAGTACTTGTCCGATTGTCTTCAAATTTTACACACAACACCCCTAGGGGGTCTAGTTGTGCCTTTTGGGGTATTTGAACTTTGACCTACTTCTGGTTCAGAACTATGACCTATTTAGACGTTTTGACGCGCACTTCGTTTCCGGAGCAGATCTCGAAAAGTACTGGGTCGATGACAGTCATATTGCACATACATGTTCTCTAAGGTCCCTAGTTGTGCCTTTTCAGGTTTTTGGACCTTGACCTGGAAGTTGACCCAGCACTTTGACCTAATTTATAACATCGGTAAATCCGACTGAAAGATTTTGCGGAATATCATGAAAACCGCTCAAGATAGCTACACCATTACTATAAAACAAATTGTGAGGTTCCAGGAGAGGATGCATCTTGAAAAATTTCAAGTTGATAAAATAAAAAATGGCCGCCTATCGGCCATTATTCACCTCGACAGGCCTGATATTGCGGAATATCATGAACACTGCTCAAGATAGCTACCCCATTAATAACAAATAAATTGTAAGGTTTCAGGAGAGGATGCATCTTGAAAAAATTCAAGTTGATAAAATTCAAAATGGCCGCCTATCGGCCATTATTCACCTCGACAGGCCTGATATTGTGGAATATCATGAAAACTGCTCAAGATATCTACACCATTACTATAAAACAAATTGTAAGGTTTCAGGAGAGGATGCATTTTGAAAAAAATCATTTTGTCCAAGTTCAAAATGGCCGCCAATCGGCCATTATTCACTTTCACATGGCCGTTATTTGGTAAACCGTGCTAGATGGCTAGACCATTACTATAAAACAAAATGTGTGATTTCAGGAGAGGATGCATCTTGAAAAAATTTGACTTGATAAAATTCAAAATGGCCGCTTATCGGCCATTATTCACTTTCACATGGCCGATATTTGGTCAACCGTGCTAGATGGCTGGACCATTACTATAAATCGAAATGTGAGATTTCAGATGAGGATGCATCTTGAAAAAGTTTGACTTGATCAAATTTAAAATGGCCGCCTTTTCGGCCATTATTCATTTTCACATGGCTGATATTTGGTAAACCGTGCTAGATGGCTAGACCATTACCTGATTACTATAAAACAAAGTGTGAGTTTTCGGGGGAGGATGCACCCTGAAAATTTTTAACTTACGAATTCAAAATGGCCGACAATCAGCATTATTTACCTCGATAGGCCTGATATCAGGTAAACCGTGCTAGATAGCTAGACCATTACTATAAAACAAAATGTGACGTTTGGAGAGAGGATGCCTTTCAAAAACTTTCGACTCAATCGAATTCAAAATGGCCGCCTATCGCCACTATTTACTTTCACATTGCTGATATTTGGTAAACTGTGTTAGATAGCTGGGCTATTACTATAAAACAAAATGTGAGATTACAAGAGAGGATGCATCTTGAAAAAAAAAGACTAGATCAAATTCAAAATGGCCGCCTATCGGCCATTATTCACTTTCACATAGCCGTTTTTTGGTAAACCGTGCTAGATGGCTAGACCATTACTATAGAATGAAATGTGAGATTTCAGCTGAGGATGCATCTTGGAAAATTTCGACTTGATCAAATTCAAAATGGCCGCCTTTAGGCCATTATTCACTTCCACATGGCTGATATTTGGTAAACCGTGCTAGATAGCTAGAAGATTACTATAGAATGAAATGTGAGATTTCAGCTGAGGATGCATCTTGAAAAATTCTGACTCGATCAAATTCAAAATGGCCCCCTATCGGCCATTATTTACTTTCACATGCACAATATTTTGCAAACTGTGTTAGATGTTAGTCCATTACTATAAAACAAAATTTGAGGTTTCGGGGGAGGATGCACCCTAAGTTTTTGACTAATTTATATCGAACTCAAAATGACCGTAAATCAGCTATTAGTTACCTCGATTGGCCTGATATCGGGTAAACCTTGCCAGATAGGTAGACCATTACTGGGATACTGTTTAGGATCATTAATTTTAATGGAGGTTTGCAATCTCTGACAGACTGTCTAGTTCTTATCTTACTCTTAGACTGGGCTTCTTAGACCTAGTTGTCTTGCGTCTTCTTGACCTAGCTTAGGACAACATTAAAAACCCTACACAAAATTGCTTAAATCAAATTCTAATTCGTCGCGGGAGCTCCTGGACTTATGTAGTCTTGTTCAAATGGCATTTGCCGATGTTTTAGTTTTTCGTTAATATACATGTAATGTAAAGCGCCTGTGATTGTCTGACAGATACATGGCGCTATAAAAATGATTTATTATTTATTTATTTTATTTAACATGGGGTGTTCAAGTGATTTTTAGTTTGTCGACTCGACACACTTTTAAGCTGGTTTTCCACACAAACGTCTGTCGTTAACTTCCGTTACTATCTGTTCTGTTTGTGCAATGTCAGAAGGCAATATCTGCTCCCTGGTATACTAGGCATTTACTGCTTTTTAACTGGCGTCTCTTCCTGCTATAGCGCTGCCAAAAGGCCGTATTTGTTCACTTGTAAATCAAGTATATACTTCCTTTCCGCTGATGTCACTGCCTCCTTTTGGCTTGCACTGACCCAATGTTGGTCAAATGCGCCATCATCTATGACACTCTTCCAACATTGAACCAACATTGTGTCAGGGTATTGAGTTGCCAGTGTTCCCTGCAAAAATGAGGCCTTTAGCCAATGCTGTTTTACAGCTGAGCCATGGTCGTAGACGATGGGCCAGCAGTAAGCTAGCATTGGGTGAACGTTTATCTTGTTAAGGCCTATATACCGGTATGCCAATGCTGGGCTAATGTCGGCCCAGTGTTGTAAACGGTGGGCCACTATCAGGCTAACATTGTGTCAATGACTCGAGTTTGCTGATCAGCAACCCAGCAGACCGCAACCCAGCAGACACGAGGCATTGACCCAATGTTGTTCTGATGCTGGCCCGCCGTCTTCGACGTCGGCACAACATTAAAACAACATTGGATCAATGCCTCGTGATAGTTGGGTAGGTGTTCATGAATGCCAGCAGTCTGTCGCGGGAGGGCTAGCCACCTTCTCCCATCCCTCTCTGCCTCACTTGACACAACCGTGTTATGTTACCCAAAATAATAATTAGGTCTTGGCTAAGATATTTATCTCCAAAAAATGCAAATTTTGTATTATTAAAATTAGATTTTTGGACTCAACAGTAAAAGGCATTGCACATTGATATAATTTATTCACTTCTGGTGTGAAAAATGAACGAATAATGTAATTTATTGCAATGCCCGATCATGTGGTAAGTTAACCCTTTCATTATGACCATCTGACATGAAAAGGGGACAAAGTATGGTGAACTATACATTTTTATTTATTAAGTTTATTTTGCCTGAGTTTGTGTACTATTTGGGGGAAATAGGGGTGCTGTGTGTGAGAAACGGTTGACATTTCTGTACACCAGTCCTTGTGAATATGTCCAATATAACGTTTGGGGTCCCTAGGTTAGGTAGGCCTACTTTCGTCTCTAAGAAGTGTTCAGATAAAATATATGTTCATGATTAAATATAGTGATTAGACCGTAAAGGGTTTTGATTGGAATAATATTGGCCAAGCGTCGCAGACAGTGGCCCAGCATTACATCAGCATTGGGCCAATGTATCGTGTTATCTGGTATTTCCGGCGCCTGATGTAAAGAATACCCAGTGCCTGACTTATAAAGAGTGGGCCTAATTGTGGGATTCCCACAAAAAATAAAACTGGCCCAACATCATTCTATCGCTGCGCCACACTTTGAGCAATATCTTTGTTTTTGACGCAACAAGTTAATTTTAGTGGGCCATAGGATTTTTGAAGATAAGGCCCAGCCTGCTGAATTAAAGGGACTGGCTCAGGCTAAAATCATAACAAAAATCAGTGATTCTATTTTGGCTTATTAATATGACCATATAATGTAAACATGTCCATAGAATAGAACTGCAAAAGTTTTTTTAATTTTTGTGCTGTGCATTTACCAGTTAGGCTAGATATAGAGACGAAATTCCCGTATTTCTTATTTTTGACATGGTAGTGCCGCCAATAAATGCCCATTACGGCGCACCCTGTCAAATTGTGAGCTGTGTATCGCTGTATTAGTTTCAGTATTAGTATTCAGCGTTGTTAGAACAGAGTCAAGGCTCGGCATCCCATGATCCAAAACATAGGCCTATATGCTTACCAATACAATTTAAATGAAGTAAGGCAGAAAACGAGCTACTGAAACCAAAATGTAGTTGAAATGTTGCTGATTCCATCGAAATATTGGACTGTCACCTGTAACCTGACTGTAACCTCGCCACAAGGTAACCTCGCCACAGGTAATCTCGCCACAGATTTGGTAACCTCGCCACATGGGGCTAAGTAACCTCGCCACACCTGTTTGTATCCGCATTTATCAATGTATTTTCAAAAGGAAATCTCTACCTTGAACGTGGTGTGGATGTCTATATAGACTTAGACTATATGTGCCATTAAAATCAAAAGCAAAAAAAAATCTAAAAAAATGGACCAATATATAACGAATATTATTAGGCCTACAAATTTATTTTGTACAGCAAATATTGTAGACAATTTGTTCATTGTGACTAATAATAATAATATTATATTAACCCTTAAACCGCTGAATTAAATAATTTCAATTTTCACACACTTGGAGTTGTGTCTCACTACCTTGACCCACAACTTTAAGTGAGAGAAATCAACTCGTATTTGATTAATTTGTAGTTTAAGACTAAGCAATTTACAAATCTTGATGTTTAAATGGCTAATAAAACGGATTAAAGCGACTACAGTCGCGCTTAGCGGTTTAAGGTGAATAGGTGTAGGCCTAGCGGCAACAACAGAGGAAGTTGATGACACTGCCCCAAGAAGAGATCCGACAGCACCCGAGGAAGACAATGAGTAGCACTCAAGCTATGTGATCGACTCCAATAACACTCGATACTGTTGACGCAATTGATTGACACAAGTGATATTAACTCATGTGAGTGCATGGTGACGTGAAATCGATTGGGCTTACTTGCAAACGCTGAATGCTAAACCATTTTTTCTTCTTCCGGTTTTAGCATAACCGCCAATCCGAACGTTTGATATTTCTATCAGCATGAACACCTGATGAACGTTTAATATGGAATATGAGGTGATATCAATGACCCTTAAGTGTTTTATTTGTTGTTGGAAAAATGCCCCCCTTTTGAAATAATAATGAGTCACATGCTCCATCGTCTAAGCCAATGCCCCCACCCCCTCCGAAAAATATCATGGGCCCCTTGGCCCCCTTTTTCCAATTTATAAATCGGGCACTGAATATGTAATAGTACCAATCTCATACATATATTTTAACTATTTAGGCCTATATTGCCGTATATTAACCGTCTGCGTCTCTATGTTTGTGCTATATTCAAGTTAAACTGAATGTAGATTTTAACCTAAGTCTATGCTAAAAACACAAATAGTAGGCCTAATTTATGTTCTTGTATTATGGACCCTATCGATGGAAGCTGATATTCAACATCACATTGTAATAAAGGCCTAAATATCACGCTAATAGGGATCTAATTAGAAGTTACTAAAATGTGTGGTACCAAAGCCATAACTTTATTTTGAATTGAATTTACAAATATTAATATTATTAATAAATGATGTTCCTTTAATGCTGGGTAAGCGATGTAGAGGGCGGCACAACAATAAACTAAATATCCAGTTATCCCTGGTTTAATGCTAGTCCACCGTCTGCACTGCTGGCCCAACATTAAACTAACATTAAGTCGATGTAGCTTCTGTGGAAAGTATAGCGTATATAGCCAGTCTAATATATTATGAGATTATGCTTAGTACGCATCGCGTTGACTACTACAATGAGGCAATAACGCTGGAGTACAATCACACGTGTCTTGCCATAGAGTTAACTCTATATTTGGTCTGGCTAAACTTTTGAAATTCGAAACCTTTGAGTGTTGATCCACTGTTCGCCGTATCGTATTTGCTGGGATTCACCTAAAAGTATGCATACTTCAGAAGTGGATATATGTATAATAAAAACATGTCTCGAGGTAATGGCAGAACCATAGTAAATACCTGTCAATTATCACAGGTAAGGGATAGCAATGACATGACCAATATATATTATGCACATTTAATATGTTGTGCAGAATAAAATATGAAAAATGTTGGGCAGCGCCCCTGACGGTGAACCAATATACAAAAAAATATATAACTCATTATTCAATTTTTTTGAGGTTGCAAAAACTTAATCGTAAACTATTCAAATTTTACAATCACATTCCCCACGATATGGAGATGTGCATGTGATTTTTTCAAGGTTTTACGGAAATTCAAAATGGCCGCCATTTGTTGGCGCACGAACGCAAAAAAAAATTAGGTCAGAAAAAATGTGCAGGTGATTTTACCGAAATTTAAAATGGCCACCACAAGTCGAATTTCTAAATATTTGTGACCGCAATAAATCTAACCTAATTTATGGCGGGGGATGATATAGGACTTCAGTCCTCTTGTTCTCTGTTAAAATATATGTCCATAAATTTTCTATCTCAGCTTAAATGAAGTAGATACGGCAGTATAGTCCAGTCATTGAATGCCAAAATCATGCAAAGTTTCAACAAAATTACTTCAAAAGGTTTTTTAGCCTTTTTAGGTTAGTTGGTATGTGTACTTGCCTCACAGAAAAATGTTACCAAAAAGTAACGAAAAAGCTCATTTACAAAATGGCCGTCATCACCGAATGTGAAATTTTATAATCAGTGCATATGTATTATCATGTAAAAATTCAAAATGGTCGTCAAATGTGCAAATTCGTGTGTTTGTGTTGTCCTCACTAAATAGACCAGACGTGGCTGGGTGTAAGGTGTCACAGGGAGGGGAATTTAAGCCACTATTATTTTCACCTGTTGATCAGGTAACTGCCGCTGCTTTTTTTGAGAAATCGAGCACATTACACCTTTTCGCCCACTGAGTAGTCAATATATTTAATATCAATAAAAAGCTACTGGTACAGGCTTTCATACGGATGAAAAATATTTCGTGTCCAATCATTAACAAATGCACAAGAGAGCTGTACGTTGGTATTTTAACCCTTAATTTTACGTATTTTTCATACTTTTTCGGGAAATAATAAAAATACTTTTCTCTCAGCTGATTTTTGTATGGTATAAATGTTTAGTTTTGATTCAAACATGTTCTAGAACTTTTGTTGATTTAAGATATAACCATTTGAAATAAAAAATAATGAGTTATATGAACATATTACACGCTTTTTTGGTTAGATGTAAAATGTGCACGCTTTTGTTCAGGCTCGGGAAAATTGACTGCATCTCCCATTTTTAGCTGCGACCTAGCTGCTCTATAAATGTCATTGTCTGTCTGTCGTCTGTAACACTTCGTTTCCGGGCAATATAGGCAAAGTTTTAAACCAATCAACCTCTAACCTAGCACTAACACTCAAGTGGTTTAGGACCAGACCTGATTAGTTTTTCACAAAAATCGGCCCATTATTAGCCCTCTGGTGGCCAAAAACATAAGAAAATCAGCCAAAATTGGGGTTTCCGGACGCTAATGTGAAAAGTTTTTGACCAATCAACTTCTAACCTGGCACTAACACTCATGGGGGTTAGAGCCCGACCTGATTATAGTCTGGCAGCCAAGTTTAAAAAAGCTGCTAGTTTTTTAGTTCGTTTGACCTAAAAAGTGGCAGAGGTCTGATATGTGCATATGACAGGAAAATATCCCTGGAAGGGTGGTTGTAAAAGTTGATCGTGGCAGCAAAGTTTTTAAAATAAGGGATGTTCAAGGGTACCCTCAAGCCCCAAAGACTGTACATTTTTAACCCCAGGTTATTAAAAACCCAAACCACAATGGCCATAATTTTTTTTTAAATCACTGTCGATACTATATCTCTTTTATTAAAGATAGGATGAAAAATTATTAGAGTTTCAATTTTTTTCACAAATCATAAATCCACCTTTAGAGCGCTGGAGGTCAATATTAAAAAACAATTAACACAGTTCGTAGAATGTAATTTTGCCGTTTCCTGTACATTCTTAACCAATAGTTCGATTCATTTCAATACAGTCTGTGATATTTTTTTTAAACTGTCGTATTTGCTCAATGATACAACTAATGTGTAAATGACCACATCACGTGAACATTATAGCTTATTTTATTAAAAATAATAACAAATGTTATCTGCTGATACAATGCTCACAATTGTACAATTATAATGAACATAAAAAGCTATTTTCAATGATATTCGCATCAAGACATTATCATGCTTGTAATTTATTATTCACAAAATACAATATTATTTTCATGAATAATCCATGTCCTAAAACTGGGCTATCATAGATGAAAAGTAAAACACAAAACAAAACTATAGTATTCCATGATATTGACTAGTATCCCACTAATAGCCATTTCATTCTTGGTATACTTGTATTTTAATGCTCAACTTCAGCTGTGACAACCCATCTTTTGTATAAACATATTTTATTTTGCAATCGAAACAAATACAAAAATGTAATACCAAGGTTTCTCTTGCTACATGGCTACTGATGACCGGTGATGTCTGTGTCGTGGCAATCGATAAGAAGGATCCTAGTGCAAAGCTTTTGTTCGACAGCTGACAGGGAGATCCCACCAAATGAATTTATAAGTGGTACACAGGGCAAGGACTAAGGTATTAAAGCACAATTAGATCCTGACAATAATGTCAGCAACAAGGAAAAGTAGGGTGAAGAAAACACCTTCAGTCCGGTAAATTTAACATAGTTAATGTAAATCTCTGGGTTGTGGTTATAAATTTTTCGACTGCAATAACCAATTCTGGTAAGTTGCACGAGGGAGCATCACCAAAAAGAACAGTGTTTAGACAACCCATCTGGTTGTGATCTGCGGTTTTTGGACTAGCCCATGTTGAGAAAGTAAGTCGGCCATGACAGCATTAGATACCATACACTGTCATCCAATGAGACAATCTCCAAATATTGTTTTAATTCAGTACGTTATTGTAAATAACGAAAATATGTACAACGCTAGTTTTTCTGAATCATTTTAAATAACAAAAATACATCCACCTTACATATTGCTGAGCCCCTCACTTTGTATGTTTATGTTAAATATTGGTTAAAGCCGCACTGTTTCAAGAGGCTCTTTTTTTTCTGGGGGGGGGGGGGAACGATCCCACCACAAAATTTTGTAAAAAAAAAAAATTAAAAATATTCCTGAAGTGGAAAACCACATGGGAAAGAAATTGAACATGTTTTCTAGACAACGGCCTATAAACACAATGCTAACGTAAGCTTATTTGTCGTCTTATCCATAATAATAACCCTCTTATATTTTTCAGAATATCATTAATTGTTACAAAATATTTAAATGCAGCACGTTGGCACACATCTTTCCTAATGGATGATGTATCTTATACTGTCGCCATATCATAGGAGGCTGAGCAAATGTTTCTCAGAATGACAGCCATCTGAAGCAGTTCACTTCATCACAGGTCCACTGTACAGACTATCATATCATATCAGAGACTATACTCTACATCCCTTTTCTTAATATATGCTCAGTTAATCAGTTAAATTATTGTTGTTAATTATTTAAAATTGTGAAGTGAATATTCTGAACCTGCTTCAGTGGGACCTGCTAAATTAGTTCATTTTTTTCACACGATAGAAAAACCATCATGGTTGAGATAAAAAAATGGCTATAAATGTCCCCATAATACAAATTGTCGGGCGGCGGGCATGACCCTAGAGACCTAGTTGGCGTGCACCTTTGAAGTTTTTTCGGACCAACACCATCTAGAAACCATATATTATACATAACTATGTGGTGAATCATTGGAAATTCTATTTTTATACATTTTGGCGGCCATTTTGAATTTTAGGCCTTTAGAAATTGTGCTTTTGAGAGAGGCATATGGGCTAATTTTTATATGTATTTGTTGTATAAGGCAAATCAACCATAAAACCAATCTGCTGAAGGAACGGTTACGGAATTACCATTATATGACCCAACTAAATGGCGGCCATTTTGGAAAAATTGCATATTTCCGACAAAATGAATCAAAATTGTTGGCGCTTTGGATAAAATCATATCTAAGACCTTTGTGGAAAATCCCTGAAAATGTCATGATTTTGTCCAGCAAATAACACTAGGTTCAGTAAGGGAGCCCACTTCATTAACAGTACCGTTTTACATACTGTGCGCCGATCAGAATGCTGAAAAAAAGTTTAGCTCTGTTACATTTTGATAAAAATAATTAGGGTCGGCAGATCTTGAAAAAAACTAGGGTCGACACCTAAAATTAGAGTCGGTCGGGATACCGGAAACAAACAGTTTTTTTTTGTTTACCACTACTTATTCAAATGCGAATAAGGAATAAGTAACCAGTTACATAATCCTTATTCAAAACCGAATGAGTAACAAGACTTAATTGTAGGGCCTACTACTCTTTGTGCGATCAGGTTGGTGTTTCACATCTTCATCTTCTCATATTACAAGAATAAGCTAGAAATGTGAACGTCTTGTGTCGAGTTTTAGCGTATTCGAGATGTGTTTTCGTATTTTTAAGTGTGTTTTACCGAAGTACCAGTTACTTATTCAACGCTAATAAGGAATATGTAACCTGTTACTTATTCCTTATTCAAATCTGAACAAGTGAATATACTTTTACCCTTTAACCGCCGGTGCCGCATAAACTCGGGTTTTCATTTTTTATTAACACATTAAGTACCACCTTTTGAACATGTTCAAGATAAAATGTGACACCAATCAGCAATATTTGAAAACAGTTTTTGTCAAATCTGACTAATTTTCACTCACTTGAAGTTGTGGATCGCGTCAGCGAGACACAACTTCAAGTGGGTGAAAATTCAGATTGAATAATTTGGCGGTTAAAGGGTTAAAGCTCTTTGTGCATATCCATATTGCCACGTTGGTGAGTTTTCTGCAGAGAACCAGTAGGCCCTATATCAACATTATGTTTTGGAGCGTTAGCATAAATTTGTTTCTTTTAGTATTTTTAGTTTTGTTGTTGGGGTTACTTATCCAGATTCGAATAAGAAATACGTAACCAGCTAGCTATTTCTAATTCTTTCCAATATAGAATACGTTTATTTTACTTCTTATTCTGTCCAATAAGGAATAAGTAGCTTTTACTTATTCCTTCTTCGTTTTATTAAGTAATAATTAATGCAGACACATTTCTCCCATACCACATTACGTGTAGGTATACATGGTAAACAGCTCATCACCAAATGTATACACCAGGATTTTTTTTTAAATAAAATTAAAGCGGCGGCCATTTTCGATTTGTGAGTGAATGTAGGAGAGGTCTATTCATATTGATATTAACTATTTTTAGAAATGTTTTTATCCACCAAATTATTCCCATAATATGGGATCAATCTGCAGATAACAAGTCACACATCAAACATTTTACATACAAATACAAAAAAAAACACCCAAAAATGTCAATTTCAATTGAAAAATGTATGAATAATATCGATATATAGGCTATGCATAATTTGTTTTTTTAAATAGACCTTTGTTTGTAATAGTGGATATACATAAGGGGATAATTTTCATTTTTACAATTTAGTCATATTTTAAAATGGCTAACATTCCATATTGAATATGAATAACGATAATACCTAGCGGTTAGGACCACAGCAATAATTCAATTGTTCTGCCTTACGACATTACATTAGGCCCTAGATGTATTTTTATTTTCTGAAAATGCGCGATGCGACTGATTTAGTGCAGATGGTTCACATATCATGTTATTATTACCGAAGGGAGACCTTGTGTTATTGTTCTAATATTAAAATACAAATAAAAACAAATACAAATAAATGAATATTACAGTTTTGAAAGAGTATGTCTTCATAGTTATATCCAAAGATACAACGGAAAAAACATACTACTATGTTTCATCACGTGGTTACAGTGACGATAAACTCCTGATCTGTACCATTGTTGAAATGTAGCTTTTATAAAGGCCTATTTTGATTATAATCCGTCAGATCAATGCTTATTTTAGTTAGCACGATCTTGCACGCAAATATTTAAAAAATGTGAGTGTTTTCTTCAGTTAGCATAATACTGCTAGTGAATATCTACTGGCCGTACCGGCTTCGCGAGAGCAAGTCTATATGTTAATCCAACATCCCATGAACTTGCACTCTCTATGGAATATAATGTGTACGCCAACTCTACATAACATTATTTGTAACTAACGATCTATTCAGCCTCAAGCTCCATTTTTTTCACATAAGATACATATGGGTACAAAGAACAACATGTAATACAGAACTCAATTATGCTAACTCGGGTTAGCACGTTTATGCATGGAACCCTTCAATTGGAATACAATTAACTAAATAAAATAATATTCATTTCCACGCCATTTTTTAATAATGAATGTTTTAACATTTTGTAAAATTTAAAGTATATATGCCAGATATTTTTTATCGTCATGATTTTTTCACAGCAAAAACTACTTCTACTTATTAACGACTGCAACATGTAAATAGAAACAAATATCACCGATTGGTGTATAATAAAATAACAGGTAGACCCTTAAAATGTTTTCTCGACATGTAGGGGCCTATATTTATTTCTATGCCGCACAATTTTACGATTCGAAAGTAGTCTAAACATATGAAAATGAAATATTATGTAAAAAAGGTCAGTCAAGGTCATTTTGGTTTTTAAGGGCCCTAGCATATTTTGCAAAGTGCGACTTACGATGCATATCAAGATTTGAAACTTCTTTAAATCCAATAAATAAATGAGTAATTTTCATGACCAGAGTTGTGGGTCGCGGCATGTTATGGGTATCATTTTTTTCAGCACATCGATTTCCGTATTGACGCATGGCTATTTGCGTATGGTATGCCTTTGTGTTGTGATAACTCTCACTTCCTCATATTATATTATTCTTCAGTTTAGTTATTATTTAGCTTCATAATATAGTTTGCTTCCGTGAAGAGTTATTCATTCTGCTCAGGCATATAATACAAATTACACCATCATATAGTTAGCATGACATCTGTAATTTCCAGTCCCCAGTGATCTAAACCCAATTCAAAATTCAATCAAAACTTATCACCTTTCTACCCCCACGTAGGTAAAGAATAAAACACCTTGATATTTTGTATCTCTCTACAAATGTAAAACTCATATGAGGCGAGAGTAAGGGATATATGTTTTCCTTGATATTTGTATTCATTATATGGTGGTCTCCATGCTAGCCATTGTTTTAATCCTTATGTAGATCTCATGTCATTTCGTCGGTTCTATTTTGAATAGTACTTATTTTATGTCATAACTGTTCATATGTGAATTAATCATTATTCATCATATTTGTATTTTGTTTATGGCAAAATAAAACGTCCCGTCTGTATGTCTGTCAAATCACAACAAACACGACACGTTGACCCAGTACTGGGTTAAGGTTAGCCCATCGTCTACGACGCTAGGCCAACATTAACCCAACAATTGGTCAACATGTTTTGTTTGCTGGAATAGGCCATTCAGGTTTTCAGAATACCAGCTGGCCCCTAATTTATATGTACTCATAGGCCCAGCATTCACTATAAAACACCAAAATACAATATAACGATACATTTATTTCACTGTCATTTTAAACAGCTCTGTACGGTACATACATGCATGACATTGACAATGAGTCACGTGGAAAATAAACCAACAAAAAATACTGAATATAGCGCATAAAGCAATATTTTTAACTGTGATGATAAGTGATATGAAACAGGCAGTATAATATTGCGTGCAGAAATGTAAAACCGTGATCACACACAAATGTAGCCTACATCTTATAAACTTATGAATATCAAATAATGCATTGCATTGAAATAAAATCTGACAGCCAAGTTGATTACAATATTTGTATTAATTGTCGGGGTTGAAATCCGCGACGCATGTGTATCTTCCTTATATTAGATGACGACAGCCTGACTTTTCCCTGGTGAATTTTTGAAATTCCATGATGCAGTGAACATTAGCGTCACTCCCTTTTGATTCTGTAGTGTAGATGCAGTCAAATTCACCACAGCCACCAAACGAGAGACAGAAAAGTCGGGATTTCCATACCAAAAAACCATCATAGCCAATGATTCTTATTCAGTGAATATGACATTTGGTTATGAAAAAAACAACAGACTTCAGTCAAAACCACTTTCTCTTTTGGGCAAGTGAACATGATTAAATTCCCTGACTTTTTCTCTTATTTGAAGCACTTTTTCTCAAATTCCCTGACTTTTCTCTGACTTGAACACTTGAAACTCATTATCCAGGTTTTTCAGAGCGGCTGTGAAACCTGTAAAATCATGCTTGATCCTGATATTTACCCAGTATCTTTCTCTCTGGGGTACACAGTGAATTCATGAGTGTAAATGTACACGTGTATGTTTGTATGTTTATATATTATATGATATTATGGGCAGTATAAATGACAAGACACCACAACCAAAGCGTGAAACAAGATATAAAATGGCGCACTGACAAACCTATCAATCAACACATCCACCTGAAGCAGCACTACGGACTACATGTAGGCCTACTTCATCGTAACAATATGGCATACCAGGTAAACATCAGTAGGCTATTATCTGAAAAATAAATATTAGCTTGCCTTTGCACGAGAGACATTGACCAGTGTTGTTTTAATAATGCACCACCGTCTGCGACGCTGGCCCATCATTAAAACAACATTGGGTCAAAGGATCTCGTTTACTGGGCACGACTGATTTTTGTTAGGATCAGGAGCATATAGTTGGAATAGCGTCGCAGACGGTGGGCCAGTAAATGCCACTTTCATTTAGCTCGTCAGTATACTGAGCATACAAAGCAGAAATGCAGAGCTACTTACTTTACAAGTCAGCAGTTATCTGCAGAGCATCATCTGATCATAGCTGCATGATGTACTACACTCGAGCCCTACAGTGCAGTGTGACGTCCGTCCTAGTTTGTGGACAACCTACACAATGATCAGTGTAATAATGTACAAGCCTAGCAGACACAAGACGTTGAATCAATGTTGGGTTAACGTTGGTCCAACCACGTAGACGGTGGACCAACGTTAAACCAACATTAATTTAACGTTTTGTATCTGTTGTGTGTGGCACCACTAAAAGTGGTACTATGTATACACAAATCAAGCAATAAATTACAATGTCAGAAAAACGATTTTCAGGTTTATCAAGATATGCTGTTCATCGCAACTATATTCCAAAACGGGGCTCAATTCTTCTTGAACTGCTGCTGCTCCCATGTGGAACGTCTGGAATAGGCATATTACAAACATATTTGAAGTTCTGCGTAGCCAGTCAGAGCCATAACTTCACGTTGGTGAAAACTTAAAGCGACTCAGTATGATGACTTCAATTTTCGTTTTTAATGTTGTAATGAAGTAGTGTATCCCACAAGGCATTATTTCATTTTTTTCAGGAATTTCAGATTTTTAGAAACATTTCCTAACAATATTTATAAGAATCCGGACAAAACCCAAACATACAATGAGTTCTCCTGAAAGATGGTTGGATGCTAGCACAGCATTGGGCCACAAGTTGATGCCGTCGGCCCAGCGTTGAGCAGACCATCAGTGCTGCAGGCGTGTCCCCCCCCCCCCCCCCCCATGTCCTGACTACAAGACACCAATTAGCGGCGATTGCTCTGATCTTACAGTCCAAGACGTGGGAATATGTGGTGAAAGTGCTGTATATTGCTGATTTGTTTTGTTTACATAGCAATATACGGCCTGGAAATATAACTATTTCACTCTATATCGGGGCTTTAAAATTGTTTTTTGACTTTTTTGCATTTTTAGTTAAGATCAGTAGGTTATATAGCTTCATATTAAAATTTCAAAATTGACAACATTGAAAATGTCTCATCCCAAGGGGTCCCTTTAAGTGAGCATCACAAGGTGAAAACTAATACTGAATCTAAATAAAATTGTGAATAATAACCTCGTTGAAATAGTGTTTCACTTGCACAAATACATGCATATAATTTGATGATTAAACTGTTCAGATAGAAATAAATAGGCTTATACTTTCAGCGGGCATGATTAAAGCAACTCTTTATGTTGAGAATTTGTCAATTTTGTCAATTTTGAAAAATTAATTCATATGAAACTATATATGATCCTGAATAAATTACAAAAGGTTGAAAAAAAAATTAAATCACTGAAAACGACTACACTAGTTTTATTTTCCAAGAGGTATATTGTCACGTGAACAAGACTACCACAAAAACCCAAGATCTCAGACAGCATGATCAAAGTAACCACATAGTTACATCAATACCTGCCGCTCTTGATTGGTCCGGGAACGCGATGATCGGGGGGGGGGGGTCCCCCACATCACCGATTGTCTGCTCAACGCTGTGCCGACGACATCAACTTGTGGCCCAGTGTTGTGCTATAAGCATTTAACCATCCCTTAGGCGAACAAACTGAATGCTTGGGTTTTTGATGGTTCTTACAAATATTTTTTAAAAATGTTTTCGAAAACACGAAAAATCTGAAAAAAATTATGATCTGCGGGATACACTACTTTTTTTAAAAAAAATAAAACCAAAATTAATGTTGAAAAATTGTCAACATAATATTAGGAGTTTCTTTAACAATAATCGTATTCTTCAAAGTTTCTATTTTATTTTATTGTAGATGCTGCATGTAGTGCAAAAGCAAATAACTGGAACTGCTTATATTTAGAAGGTAATAAAGTAAAACAGTTATTTTCCGAGCAAGCAAATAGGTTAATTTTTTTACTTCCCAGCAAACACGAACCAATGTTGGTTTATTGCTGGTCCACAGTCTACAAAATTGGCCCAACATTAAACCAGAATTGGGTCATCGTTTCATGCTCACTGGGTTGAAAAGTAAGCAGCTCCCAGCAGGCACAAGATGTTGAATCAATGCTGGTTTAACGATGGTCTACCGCCCACGACATTGGACCAACGTTAAACCAACATTGATTCAACATCTTGTTTCTGCTGGACATGGAATGTTGGAACACAGTCTACGCCCGTGTTTGCTTGGAAGTATCCGCCAAAACACAGCCCATGTAGTCAACACAAAACACCTTTATACAATGTTTAATGGGATAGGTCTGATTATGACGGTGCAAACCAAAATGCATCTGCTTTTGGCAGAATTGGCACATTCTATGATTAGAGCCATGCGAAGAATGACATCAGCAGGAAGACGCAGAGCATGCCGGGACTGAGCATGCGCAGTGAGGAGGAAGCGCCTCCTGTCGACGACGATTTTTTCTCTTTGATCACGCAGCAGCCTATGCGGGATCCGGCGTGACCGGTGGTCAAGCTGTCGTCGTGACCACCCAAGCCCAGATCGTCTTGGCCTTGGTGTACCTGTATAAACATGGTAAATAAAGATGGAAGTTAGGTTGACCCTGTAAACTCTGCGTTATACAATTTAATTTTCTACCCACTTGAAGTTGTGTCTCGCTACGGCGACCCACAACTTCAAGTGGGTGAAAATTACTGACGCATGTTTAACCTTAGAACACTGATGTCGACTACAGTAGACATTCTGCGTTTTTACTGGCAACTGTATAACCAGTTGTTAAAAATAAAATGTGCTTTCAATTTTGAAACACTGATATATGTTGGGACCTAAATTTCACAAATACCACAAATTTTCAGTCACTTGAAGTTGTGTGTCGCGGTAGCGAGACACAACTTCATGTGACTGAAAATTTAAATTGAATAACTTAAGTGTTCTGAGGGCTAATTTGAGAGCAAATATTTGCAAATCTTCATTTTAAGCACACATAATTACAGTGATTTAAGCGGATATATTAAAACATATGTAAAATTATCATACAGGTGTAGTGGAGGTTTGCATGGTTGAAGGGTTACTAACCCTTTCACAGCTAAACATGACCGTAATCGTTATAATCTGTTTTATTAGCCGATCAAATCAGTTATCGGGAATGAAATGTATGTTTGAGCATCAGCATTGGCAATGTTTGCCCAAATTAAACAAATACGTGTATAGTCAGGAAGCTTATGCACGTAAAAGAGCCCATATCTGCAAATTATGACCAACATTGTTTAGTATAAAATCTGGGTTAATATGTTTCTCAAGAAACATTTTTTTGAAGGAGCCTACAAATTTGACCCCGTGAACCCCTCCCCCCCCCCCACTATTTCCGCGAAAACGGTCAATAAACTGTAATTTTTCATATTTTTGTTAATTTTTTGTAGATTTGAACAAAATTAGACTGAATTTTAGGGTTCTAGATACCAAGGATTCGATTGGAAGTAGTTTGAAATGTAAATTCGTCATTATGTTATGTGATATCATTGCCCTGGCTTTGAATCGCAGGTGCAAACACAGTTCCGCACCTATATTTCGCTTATTATCTCATCCTTTAAAGGACTTGTTTCTTTGCCAATATGCATGGCTTTGTTTATCAATGTTTTGAAACTGGAATTTTTATGTTTTTGAAACTGGAATTAATGTCTGCCATAGTCAATGACCACCACAGCTGTCTGTATAGTTGAATGGGGGGGGGGGGGGGGGGTCATCACAACAGCTCGTTGTCTGCAATGCCAGGAAGACCACCATTGTGCGCAACGAGTAAACCTTTCACAGTCTGAAATATGAACTGTTCCTTGACATGCCAGCTTACATATCCTCATGTATGTCTGGCTTACCGCTGGTTGTGTTGTGTACAGATGACTGAGCCCCCACATTGTTGTCAGTTTCTGCGCAAGCATAGACCTAAAAACCTAGCGCCTTCAACAGCTATTTTATAAAAAAAATACAGAAACTGTTCAAAGACGTCAGACATTCCTCCGGTGAGATAATTGTCTGTAATGGGGAAACTGACAACAATGTACCTCCTGTCACGAAGATGAGGAACATGCAAAAATAGCCCTATCACCGTCCCAAACAAGCTCATCGTCGTCAGGGTATGAAACTACCGATGAAGAGGAAACAACAGGAACGCAAGAGAACCGCCCATGGACAGTGGCACAAAGAAGATGAATAACGTTTTAATAAAATCAGACTGGAGCAAGAATACTAAAGCCATATTTGCCATCCCAGAGAGGCGGTTATTTGGTCCAACTGCTCAGGATATTCTGCGAGAGAGAATCAGAAGTCGTGCTGATGCATTTTTCTGAATGTTTCCACCTACTTTGGTGGATACCATATTGATAAGCAGAGCACTCTGTACTCCTGCGCACCCTGAACATGCACATGTCAGAAATCTTAACATATTAGGTATAATACTTCTGTATAGCGTCGGTTCTACTGGGTAGATTCAACTGAAGTGCATTACACGCTGGTCTCTAATAAGATGCAATAAATTTGACGAGATAATGAGAGATCTCCATTTCGCTGATGATACGAATCAGTTTGTCGATGGATCGATACTGTAAGGTTCGTCCTCTTTTCGAAGATTTGAATGGAGCCTTCAAACAGGCTGAAATAGCAGCATTGATGAAACAATGATACCCTATATGATACCCTCGGGCCACAGACCAGGAATTGCTTGTACGCTTCGGTAAAGCTGCCAAAATGGGCCGGCTCCTACAGTGTGCAGGTGCATCTGCAGAGTAAAATGCCATCCACTTTCATCAAACAAGTCACCGGTCAAAAAGAACCGAGAAGCGTTAGAGTCACTGCGGACGCACCGGGGACAGACGCACCGTATGTGACATTGCACCCAAACAATATCAAATGGCATGCTACTGACACATTTCAGTATAATATACCATCGCATACTAGTATGGTACCTGGTAGCTTCTTTCCCACTTCAAGCTGGATATTTCTAGTATAATTATTGACGTCATATTCGAGTTTATAGGCGTTTTGATATGATTATTAAGCAGTTCAATTATGATCTACATAATTTGAAGTTCTGTCTATTATTCACCACGTTAAGATAATACATGTATATAGAGGCTCCTGTGTTACAGATAGTTAGGGCTACTGGTGGTGGTGATGGTTTATGATTTGTTCAACCCCATTAAAGCCCAGTGGCAACAAAAGTTGCCAGTGTAAGAGGTCAACTTTCTAATATCGTGGACTATTTTTTTATCAGATTTCACATTTAGTGACATAATTGTACAAATCGATTAATTTTCTACTCCCATTTGGCAAATTCATAGGTGTTTAAATGTTCAATAAATGTTCAAAATGTTCAATAAATCTGTGTAGGATTTGTATGTATTATAGTGTTAACAACTGTTGCAATATGTAAAATATATGTACAGCGCCATTTAGCCTCAATATTGTTGAGAGATACTGGCGCTATAGAAGTCATTATATTATTATTTATTATTATCATTATTATATTAAATTAAAAACCGTTGCAATCAATTATATATGTATATCGTCGGGAACGTTCCTGGCAATAATGTATGTTCTTTTTGAACCAACGTAATACATTTGTATTGTCTTGTCTTGTAGGCATACACATGACATTTTATTGTCTGATGACAGAGCATGAACATGCTCATTTAGTAATGATTCATTTAGTAATGATGACAAGAAACATGCTTAAGCGTCCGAGTAGTATCGACGATGTCAGATTAGGAAACGCTTTTAGTTCTAAAGAAAGTCCCAAGACCCTCCGCACCCTCAATATAGACCAGGCTTTAGCTTGCGTTCTAAAAACTGTGTTTTTGTTTTGAATGTGACAGTATGTTATGTCTACCACAGGTAGTGACTGCTACAGGTATCTGTATAGTTGGTGGGAGTGGGGTCATTACCGCAGGTGGGTGTCTGCAATGCCAGTAAGACCATAATTATGCGCAACGCCTACCTCATAGTAACCCTTACACACTGAAATTTGATATGGCCTCTTGACATATATGTCAGCTCACATGTCCTCATTTATAGCTGGATTGCTGATGGTTGCGTTGTGTGCCTACAGATTACTGTGCCTCTGTTTGATTGTGCGCCCACATTTCTGTCAGTTTTTGCGCAAGCCTAGACGTAAAGACCTAGGGCGCTTAACGCACCACAATATTAATAGTTTGACATATTGCATGTTTTTCTTGGATACTTTGTCACTTTCAAAGTAGGTAAGACTCGTGCTCTCTGAACATTTACTAGTTGAATCTAATTTTTTTCACAAAATAGCTGTTAAAAGGCTGAGATACGTGAAAATACATTTTCGCACCCGTGAAATAATGCCAAGGCAACAATATCACGTGACCTATGATACATTTGCATTTTTAACTACGCCCAATCGATTCATTGATGTTTAAAACCCCAAAATCCACTCTAACTTTGTTTAAAAATACAAAAAATTGTCCAAGATATGGCAAATAACAGTTTATTGACCCTTACCGCACAAATAGGGTGTGTGTGTGTGTGTGTGGGGGGGGGGGGTTGTTTATACTAAAAAATGTTGGTCATAATTTGCAGGTAAATGTGCACTAGCCTCCTGACTAGTAGTCAGTACGCAATCCACAACTTCAATTGGGTGAAAATTGTAATTACCTAATCTAGCGCTTTTAATTAAAGGTTAATATTTAGTCAATTAACAGATTAACCTTTAGGCTCCCTCGTCGCAATTATGCATCACATATCAAATTTTGAATAAAATTCTTCGACTAAAAAATGATACAAAGCCTTATACATAGGCCTAATAACGACATTCTGAAATACGTAATTGGGGGATAATATACTGAATCTGACGTCTAAAGAAGACGTCAGATTTGACGTCTAAAGTCGATCTCCGCATTGGAAGAGTAAAATATTTATAATGGTCGTAGACCCATAACATAGGTAGCCCAGGGAAGCGGAAATATCTATCTAAGACATTTATGATGATTTCAAATTTAACAAACCCCTGTGGTTTCCATAGTTTAAACACAAATATTTAAGCGTTGTAGGTGGCAATTCACAAATAGCAATGACTGAAATATGGCAAAATTTCCTTATGGTATCGTCTGCCTAGAACCACTGATAATCGACGAAGGAAGCATGACCTGATGACCTGGGCCCGTATTCTCATAAGTTTTGATTGGTCGAGATAGCCATCTCGACCAATCCGAAACCTACGATATGTCGTAACTTGTACGATAATACGGGACCTGATCAATCTATAATTGAATATCCGCATTGAATTCGAAACTGTAGTACCTTTGCCATATCCACGGATGACGTAGGCCTGTCGTAACTGCTTTAACACACCCAAATAACCTTTGTAGTCAATAGCAATTTGATTTGTTTAGCTTTACCTTTCAGACGATGGTCCTGTATTTAATTGGTCAGTAGTATCGTTCTGCGAAGCCAAAAGGCAGTATCTGCTTAACGTATCCCCGCGCATAAACGTGCATGCACTTATAAGTGAAAATTGCTTGTTTTAGGGATGTTTTAAAATTGTTTTATGTTCGAATATAAGTGCTTGCACTTGTTTACGAAAACTAAGTGCACCCCTTTAACATGTCTAAATAGGAATTGTGTCACCAAATCTGACACCTCAAACGTCAAGAAGAAATTAATCTATTAAATCACATTATAAGAATCACCCCCGTAACACCCGCCCCCATTTAGCCGATTATTGTTAAGAGTAGCCTACTAAATCCGGGAAGAAAAAATAATGCACAAGTGGGCGACAGCAGCTCACAAAGGGTGGGAGAGTGGGGAGGCGTCATGTCAGTGGGAGAGACTCCGTGGTTGGACAAGTCATTCAATGAGAACGTTATGTTTTTACAACTATGATCATGTCTTGAGCCCTCCTGAACAGAGGTGTGCCACTGTTGACGATAGCTGTGACAATGCAAACATGCACTATATATATAGAATGATTGCTGGCTGTTGAAACAGTGAAGAGTTTTTTGCGCCTGGCAACTAGACTTATATTCATATAGTAAATGCAAATATTTTGTTGTTTTCTTGAAATAAGGTTATTTAATGCACATCTCGATGCTAAGATGGTGAATTAATAAGGCTATACGTACTATAAATGTCGTTAAAAACAAATACGTTTACAAATTTGCATTTTTATGTCAAATTATTTATCATTTGTTTATTATCAAGGTCATTTCATGTTCGAATATAAGTGCATGTATTTTTCTTAAAATATTTTTTTATGTTCGAATATAAGTGCATGCACGTGTTTTCGAAAACTAAGTGCATCTTCAAATATAAGTGCATGCACGTTTATGCGCGGGGATACGGTACTTGCAAAGTTGACAGATACTGCCATTTGGCTTTAAAGTAAGCAGATACTGCCTTTTGGCTTCGCAGAGCAGATTACATCAGTAACAGTGCGTATATTTTACTGCCTACCCAGTAAACACAGTATATAATAATAATATTGCCTTAATATTGTAGGGCCTACATACACAGCAAACACGAGACCATAAGCCAATGTTGGTTTGATGCTGGACCAGCGTCGCAGACGCTGGTCCAACTTCAAAACAACATTGGCTCAAAGTTTCGTGTTTGCTGGGATATAAAGTGTCACTGTGCGTGCTATACCGCAAGACAAAGGCATAAGGCAGTAACTGTTTACTTGAAAAGTAAGCAGTTACTGCCTTTTAGATGTGCACGGCAGTATAGCATTTATAGCGATTTATCTGTAAATGTTTGTCCTATGCGAGGTCCAAGGACGCATTTTTATTCTACACGCAGTCTTTCTCAATGTATCTGCATGCTAAAATAGTACCATAAAATAAGAAATTATTGATCACCCTGATCATAGGCATGATAGTTGTTTCACCATTAGTGTTATACATTTTGCGTACTATTTCAATTATTGAGATAATAAAGATATGTTTAAGCATATGTTGCAGAAGATGTTGCTGCATGAATCACGCCTTTTTGTGGCAACATCCATGGGCCTAGAGTAAGTATGAATTATACATTGTCAGTAAAAGGTTGCGCAGTCGTTTGCGCTAGCCTCAAGAGCTGGAAGCCCTTTAGCGCTGTAAATTATTAGGTTTTTAAGTTTTTTTTATTCGATAAGGTATAAAAACTATATCGGAATTGGGTGATATTAGGCTACATATAGGTCACTGCAACACCACAAGTTTCTTTTTTAGGCTAGGCTGTAGGCCGTAGCCTGTTAAGTTCACTTTGCCTGAGTTTGTGTCCTATTTAGGGGATAGAGGGGTGCTCTGTGTGGGAAACGGTTCACATTTCTGTACACCAGTCCTTATGAACATGTCTAATATAACGTTTCAGATTCTTAGGTTAAGTACTTTTGTCTTTAAGAAGTGTTCAGAAAGAAATAATCACGATTAGGCTATTTGTGGTTAAGAGCTTAAAGGGTTTTGGTTGGAATATTGTTGCGACGGTGGCCCAGCATTAGGCCTACATCAGCATTGGGCCAATGTATCGTGTTATCTGGTGTTTCTGCGCCGGGATGGAAAGCGTCACCAGTATAATGCAGCAGTCAGAAAACACGGTACAATCACCCAATTCCAGCGTCGAAGACTGTGGGTCAACATTGAAACAGCATTGGTTGAATGCCACGTGTTTGCGCACAGTATACAACAGACCTGGTGATAGATTAGTGTTGGGCCAGCGTCGTAGACGATTGACTGGCATTGAACCAGCAATGGCCTGCGACGCTGGCCCAACATTGAACCGGAATTTGGTGGGTAGGCCTACATCCTCTGTACGAGATACATTGTAGACAAGTATAAATGTTGGCGATGTAGTGGAAGGAATACACGTCGGAGGTATATTTAAATTTGTCTCCTTGGTTCTTTCCTAATTATATATTTGACATTTAGGATTCTGGCCCATGAGGAAGAGCAATACACTGTTATCTTTAGAAAATATTAAGCCAGTTTTTTGTCTATAGCACTCAAACAGACTAAAGCCAGGCCTCGGAGCTCGGGAACTCGTTTTCTAGTTTTAAATATATTTTCTTAAATTATATATATTACCCAAAGTAGGCCTCATTTGCCAGGCATATTCAATGAAATTTTTGGTATCTTGCAATATTGTTGGTATCTCTGCGCTTTAAAAAAATGATTACATGTAGATAGATCACAGTTTAAGATTTTCTAAACCCTTCACCCAACCGAGAGATTCAACATAAATGTAATTCCATTCACTACTGTGAGGGGTGAACTTCTACCGCAATTCCCACCACGCAGTGAATGGAAATTACCTCAATTTTATTAAATATCCGAGCGCCCTGACCCGAGTGTATCGGAACGAGAGCTATGGACCTCCTTATTTCGACGAGTTACATCATTTTCTCGGAAATGTATCTCTGCAACTATGCCCAGAGACCCAGAATATAACGTCAACAGCAGGGTTACCTTTGTACACGAGACGTTGAACCAATGTTTATTTGATGTTGGTTCAGCGTCTGCAACGCTGAACCAACATTAAATAAACATTGGTTTATTTTTGTAATAACCAAAGACACCAATGCCAAGTGTTTTTTTCAATTTGAAATCGCCATAAATATCTTAGTTGGTTCTTTTCGCTTTATTTGAATACCTATGTTATGTTACATATGTTATGTTACCTATGTTATAAAAAACCCTTTTGGTTTCCATAGTTTAACCTTTTAACCCACTTAAAGTTGTGTTTCGCTGACGCGATCCACAACTTCAAGTGAGTGAAAATTATTTAGATTTGAGAAAATGGAGGTCAACTGTTTTCAAATATTGATGTAACATTTTATCTTTAACATGTTTAAAAGGTGGTACTTAATGTGCAAATAAAAAATGAAAACCCGAATATATGCGGCACCGGCGGTTAAAGGGTTGAACCCTTTTTGTTGTAAGCCTATAACACCTGGGTATTGTATTGGGTGATTAAACTCACCACTATTGCTCTCCCCATTACGGATCTGTCGCCTGAGAGTCTGACTAGGGGGTCAGTGATGGTGGTGTCCACTTTTCCGTCGGCGTCTGATTGTATGTTTCCCTGGTCACCCACGTGTCTGAAAGGGTGCACAAACACATCATTAACTTCAGTATTACTGATGGAATTAAATTGTGTCTACTGAGCTAACATTCAATCAGATTAAGAATTATACAGTCTCGTGAATAAATACAAGAGGTGGAAACCAAAGATAAAATATTAGTTAGTTATGCTCTTTAAACTGTTTAAACGGGAAGAATATATATAATATAGGCTACTGAAGCTCTCTCTCTGCTCTCTCAAAAATATAATTATTTTCTTATTTAACTGGTGACTTTAAATGGTGGTTATGTCTTCAGCTGGATAAATGTGGTGTGTCTCGCGCCATGGAAACATTAATTAGCTTTTGGGGATGATACGGATTACGATCCGGATTCAGGATCCGGATTACGATCCGGATTGCACGGATTTTGCATAAAACTTTTACAAGAGGTGTGTCTCGGGCCAGGGAACAATCGATTAGATTTTGGGGATGATCCGGATTACGATCCGGTTTCAGGATCCGGATTACGATCAAAGTGTTCAAAATGGCTCTGGGCAAATAGTCACTACTCAGAAGACACTAGACGTTGAACGTTAAACCAACATTGAGGCAACGTCTTGTGTCTGCTGGGTATATAGCTGCTAACCTGATGATGTCATCTGGGGCGCCATGGACCAGGTTGTCGGGGTTGTAGTGGCCGCCTGCGTCAGTACATTGATTGCCCAGGGAGCCATAGGTGTGGATATGAAATCCGTGCTTTGAGCTGGCCGACAAACCGGACAGCTCAATCTTGATGGACGTCTCTCCGTGCGCCTTCTGTCAACACAAAACGAGATTTGGTGAGTGAGTGAGTGAGTGAGTGAGTGAGTGAGTGAGTGAGTGAGTGAGTGAGAGGATGAGCGAAAGAAAGAATGAGTGAGTGAGTGAGTGAGTGAGTGAGTGGGTGGAGGGTGGGTGGGTGAGTGAGTGAGTGAGTGAGTGAGTGAGTGAGTGAGTGAGTGAGTGAGTGAGTGAGTGAGTGAGTGAGTGAGTGAGTGAGTGAGTGAGTGAGTGAGTGAGTGAGCGAGTGAGTGAGTGAGCGACTGCAAGAGTGGAAGAGTGAGATAGTGAGAGACTGTTACTGACTGAGTGAGTGTTAGAGAGTGAGTGAGTAAGTGAACAAGAGAGTGATTGAGTGAATTGGTGAGTGAGTGAATTGTTGGATGAGTGAATTGTTGGGTGAGTGAGTTAGTGAGTGAGATTGTGATGAAAGAGTGAACTAACGAACGAGCAGGAGAACAAAGGTACTACTGATCAACCCAGCGACCAAAGGATCAACCAACCCGAAGAGGAAGCTTGACCGAAGTAGGTGTCAGCGGGCAAAGAACATGAAGACAAAAACACATTTGCTGTGATTTTATCAACATTTTTTTTCGGTGAAGAAAACGGGTCGATTTATTGCAGGCATAGGCCTATTGGAGCATGCGATGTTAGACCCGACAAGAGATGTAAGGTTGCTATTTATTTGATTGAAATTGAAAACGAATCTTATCAATAATATTACAATCCAATATGCCTGCAATAAATAATATAACTGTTAGACTCATTGACAAGGACTAATTGTGCTATTTCAGCAAACACTAAACAATAACCAATGGTGGGACAATGTTGGTCCAGCGTCTCCGACGCTGGTCCAACATTGACCCACCATTGGGTGTATGTTTAGTGTTTGCCAGGCGTACATACCGGGTACGTCAGTGTCACCGTGCCGGTCACTTTGTTGGCAGAGATTCCCGAATCAGCTAAAATCTCGCACTCAGCCACAATATCGTCATCCAGGGCTGCCTCAGGAGGATCTGAAAAGAAACACAGTCATTAGTAAGTAATTTATTTATTAGGCAATAGGCCTTTGGCCCTTTAGAAACACAAAAAACAGTACAATACATTGTCAAAAACAAAACAGTTCTAGTTGAGATAGCCGTATGAGACTTCCGAATTGAAAAAGCTTTAAAAACAAAATTCGCAAGGTTACATACAGTATTTGTATCGTCATTCGACATAAGCTCTATAAATTCTGCATATTGGGTCTTTTAAAGTAATATTCAGGTATGTACCTCCTTCTCGGTTGTTTATATAATTGACAAATACAAATAAAGTGATATTCTTTCTCAATATCATCACATAGCATACACTTCCTTTCATCAACAGTATTTATGTGGTTTATGCCATCGACCACTTTCAATAGCTACCCTATGATTACTTGAGCGTAGTCTACCTTTCTATGTGACTCTGTTTTTACAATTTCAAGGTATTTTGGAGTAACGAAATGTTTATGAAATAAAATGAATATTTCCCCCTTGACATATTCTGCAGTTCAGAATGCAGTCTTTGACCATAATTATGTCAAATACGCTGATTTGCCTTTGTTCATACCCTGGCCTGCTGTGAGCCCCACATCGTCCCCTTGGAGTTAGAAGATGCTAAACTACCTTCTTACTCCAAGGGGACGACATAATTATGGAATTACAATTTTTGTTCCAAATTGAGGTTATTGTGAACAATTACACATAAGTGTGTTTAATTTAACTCATACAACGCAGACATTTTTTTATATACTATAGAGACACAACTTTGAAATCATCATGAATGTCTTAGTTGGCTCTACTTGCTTCATTAATTGAATAAATATGGTATGAGTCTACGGTCATTGTAAATATTTGACTCTTCCAGTGCCGGGGTGGACTTCAGACGTCAGATTAAAGACGGTCCACGCGCTGAAAGGCTTAAGATTTAAAATGGTAATGCTTTCAGCACAACAGGGCGGGGGCCCTAGGGTAGTGTTTAGCACCGCTGCCTTTCACGCCAGAGTTCGGGGTTCGGTTCCCGGTCTCGGCGGTTTGAAAGAAACAAAAATGTTTCTTCCCCATCC
The DNA here is from genome assembly GCA_964017125.1 of Flabesymbios commensalis. Lineage (NCBI taxonomy): Eukaryota > Metazoa > Annelida > Polychaeta > Terebellida > Flabelligeridae > Flabesymbios > Flabesymbios commensalis. Next base: position 41,226,965 of record OZ024918.1, read on the forward strand.
ACGTGTGAAAGTTAGTATTGTGGGGAGCCTCCGTGACCGAGAGGTAGCGTGCTCGGCCTCAGACCGCCAGAGTTCGAATTTCGAATCCTGTGTCTGGAGGACAGTGTCATCTCAATCATCTCACCATCCTCAGGAGGTTCTCCTGGCCAAGTTTAGCCTATATGGGTACAAAGGTGGCCTAAAGCCCGATTCATTTCATTTCAGCACAACAATTTCGTTTCAAGGTACAATACCCAGTAAGCACACAACATGTGTATAACATTTGTACAATGTTGGACCAACGTCGGAGACGTTGGGCCGACGTTGTACAAATGTTATACACATGTTTTGTGTTTGCTGGGTGGATCGACATGTCACCACCTCCCCCTGGGGATTAAAAGGTGATAGTTGTCACTTTAAAAAGTGCAGGTATGACCCTCTGATACCAAGTACACTACGAGTATTTTAAAGCATTTTATTTTGAAACACGCGACATTGACTCAATGCTGGTTTAAGGTTGATTTATCGCTCGTCTTCGACGCTGGCCCAATATTAAGCCAACATTGAGTCAATGTATCGTGTTTCAATTCAAGTCACCATTTCAAGGTGACAAGGGCCTAATGTGTTTCCCTTTAAGCCCTCGCGATGCATTAAAACATCATTTTACATCCCTGGAAACAGACTTAATTTTCATACAGCTAGGGGTTTTAGAACAAAAATATCCATGAAACTGAGTTACCAATAGATGTAGACCTACATAACAATTTTCTTTAATTTTTAAACCACATCAAAATTCATCTTTATCCACTACAAGTCGCGAATGGATTTGCGACAGCAATTCGCGGTTTGTAGTCGATGAAGATGACAATTAAATGATAAATTCAGGCTTAAAATAGTTAGCCATAATTCCGCTGGGGTCATTTATTTAACCCTTTAACCGCCGGTGACGCATATCTTTGAATTTTCATTTGTTAATAGCGCATTAAACATGTTGAAGATTAAATGTGACATCAATCTACAATATTTGAAAATAGTTGACCTCCATTTTGTCAAATCTGAATAATTTTCACTCACTTGAAGTTGTGGATCGCGTCAGCGAGACTCAATTTAAAGTGGGTGAAAATTCAGATTAAATAATTTGGCGGTTAAAGGGTTAAATCTTCATCCACACGCTTGAAGTGGGTGAAAATTACCAATATTTTGTTTAATTTGAGACGACAGTTTATCAAAATTATTACTAAAAGTACCCGCTCTTTCGAAAGTTTGATACGCACATGTTTTAGTGATGAGGCAGCATCCCTGTCTCGCACCAGCATTGCCAGTCCACAGGCTCCCAGCGTCTCCACCAAGGCCCAAATCATCCTTTAATGCGTGCACCTAAAATCGCAGAGAAAAAGAAAGGTCTTCAAAAAGCGGTGATTTTTCTTGGTAATCATATAGTAATGACATAATATTGGCAAGAATGTCGTGTTGATGTAATAATAATAACAATAATACATGTACTTACAACAACAGCGCGACCCAGTACTGAATGGTCACCTGAGAGCTTGACCTTACTGTCAGTCATATAGGTGATCACTCCTTTATCTTCGCCAGCAATAATATTACCCAGGTCACCTACATGTCTGCAAACATAACCCTTTGTATTAAAATTAATAGATAATTTAGATATTAAAAGCATTCCCGTTAGATATTTCCAGTTCAGTCCATAAAAAAAATCGCACCCAAAAACAACAATATGGCTGCCGTCAGCACTTTTGTTTTCAATGGAATCTTCCCGAAAAAATAACCAGAGCTTTAGAAATACCTGGAGAACCATCAGTCACATAGAAATATTATTGTTAGGTAAACTATATGTTAAACGCATCCCCGTTAGATATTTCCAGGTCAGGCCATAAAAAATGACCTCAGAAATGACAAGATGGCTGCCGCCTGCAAATTTGTGTTCAATGGATTTTTCCCAAAAGGTAACCAGAGCATCAGAAATACCTAGAGAACCACCACGTCAAATTTAAATGTGATCCAACCAGCGGCAGAATTTTTTTTGGACAATCTTGGAAAATGGCCGTTTATGGCTCGATGCAAAAAATATATGGAAATAATTTCTCAGGTAGGCCTACAAAATTATGTCATATTTTGTAAAAAATAAACAAGATTCATCGGTTCACTTTTTAGTGCGAGCTAAATTGATTACGAATACGCCCGCGGAGGTGGCGGCGGGCAAATGTTCAACATTATAAGCATCCCGATAGTATGAGGGTGCTTAAATAATCTGCCTGCAATGGCACCGTGCGCGCGACGTTGACCCAATCTTAGTTTAGTGCTGGTCCATCGTCTGGGACGTTGGCCCAAATCTCGAGGGCCAAATCTCGCGTGTGCTATATACATGATATAGGTGAGGAGTGGAAAGCGCAAACGGGGAGTTTTAGAATACAATCAATCCTGATGACATGCATATGTTGTTCATTTGAGTGCGATATGGGAAAATACAGCACTTGTCCAACGAATAAGGTGTGAGCCTTTAGGCGAACACCTTATTTATTGGACATACATGTGCTGTATTTCCCCATATCACACGAAAAATGAACAACGTTTGTATTTTCTCACACGATCAGGTCACATATGGCACAACTGCAATCAGTTCAAACTATAGCTAGATTGCGATATGGGCTAATACCAATATACGTCTCATAGTGAAAATTCCACTCCACAAGAGTGGGAGAATTCTGTTTAGCGTCACTTCTATCAAAAAACAAATTTACCGTAAATAATTCATTCAGGATAAAAATAGAATATCCTATTGGTGAAGTGACTAATACTGTAATAGGGCCTACTTATTTTGTTTGTTTCCTTTGGCATAATCAAACTATCTAATATATCAACTTGTTAGTAAACATGGTAAAGCCAGTCGCCACTAGTAATAAATATACTGTAGATCTGGTAATATTCGCGAGGTTTTAATTTTCGCGAATTTTGCGAGGAGGACAAGTTCGCGAATTCAAGAATATCGGGAAAATTATTATTAGATTGGCGCTACTAAAGAAAAAGGAAAATTCGCGAAAATTACCAGATCCACAGTATGTGATAGGATGCTGCCCGGGGGATTATATCCGTTATTTTCGCGTTTTTAAATTTCAGTTCGTATATGGTAACCTAGATCCTGGGCTTTCGATTGATCGAGATAACCGAGTAATGGGAACTACAGGACTGGCGCACATCCCACTAAAATCCCACAATTCAGATTATCTGAACTCTCAGAAACACAAGAGAAAGATATAATACTAAACATTTCACATATTGCTAATAATAGCTAATAGGATTTACCATTGTCATCTTCATCCACTACAAGCCGCGAATTGCTATCGCAATTCTCGACTTGCAGTGGATAAAGAAGACATGAAATCGATGACAAATGAATAGAAATATTGTTATTTTTACAGTACCATAAATGTTTTCGTTTTAAACCTTATACTATACTAAGTGTAGAAAATTAATTGAATTTTCAGAGATGCCAAAATCACGATGTTTTGGTGCATCGTGAGGGCTTAACCCTCCACCGCTCAGCGCGACTAAAGTCGTTTTGGTCTATTTTATTAGCTGATCAAAACATCAGTTTAAACATCAATATTTGCACATATTTGATCTAATAAATATGAGTCAACCACTTTAAGTTGTGGATCGCGGTAGCGAGACACAGCTTCAAGTTGGTGAACATTTAACCCTTTCAGGCCCGAATTTATCATAGTCATCTTCATCCACTACAAGCCGCGAATTGCTGTCGCAATTCTCGACTTGCAGTGGATGAAGATGACTTGAAGAGGGTGATAAATTAGATAAAATTGTCATGCATTGGCAAAACAGATTCATAAAAAATTTCTTTCTAAAGCACTAGTCGTAAGAAAATGAAGTCTGTTTTCCGGGATGTAAAATGATGCTTTTATGCATCGTGAGGGCTTAAAAGGTTAAATAGGTTAATTCAGCGCTGTATAGTTGAAGGGTGAACCTTCAGACTTTTAGCGGGATGATACCCTGATTCTGAGCGCGGTCTTATCACCCTGCAATGTAATAGCCAACTCAGCTTACATAACAGCGTTTTGATGATGGCCCAGCGTCTGCGACGCTGGGCCAACATCAAAACGACACTGGATCGTCAGCCTGCCTGGATCTCACCTCTTAGCGGAATCCGGAGCGCTGTGGTTCATGCCTTCTGGATTGTAGTGGCCGGCAGCATCCGTGCACTGGTTGGTCAGGTCCCCTTTATCATGCACGTGGAATCCATGGTACGAAGCGTTCACACCCACATTTGTCAGATTCATCCATATAAGTACATCTTTGTCGTCCTGGATAAAAAAGTACCTATTAATAGTTTAAATACGGATTCTCAGGAGTGGTGAAAATTCCAAATAAATAACCTAAAAGGGTTACAATGGACTATTATACTAAATCATGCATGTAATTGATAGAAGCACTAACAAATCTACTGAAGATCTACACAGAATGTTTAAGTTAAATCTTGACAATGCCTCTCTCCTTGATAAATACAGGCTTCATCGACTTGTTTCAGTCTTTGCATATTTTCTGTATTTAGTGGTATTTACAGGCATGGTTCGGATAAAAAAGGTAGTCAGTCATATTTATAACAAAACCGTGTTTTTGGCGGCGGCGCGGCGGACCGTGTAGAATACAGTAAGCAGCTGTAGGCTGCTAAAAAAAATGTAAATTCATTTGCTTACAGAACATGCAAACAGATTGCATACAAAGTGGAGCATGACATCTATTTTCGACAGATTAAATTATAAAATGAATTCAGATGGACTAAGACAACTGTATAGCCTAGCCTACAGCTAATTTGGGGAATATTTACTACATTATATACAAGCACCACACGGAGCCGCATCGCAGCATGCACGAGATGTTGTCCCAATGCTGGGTTAATGTTGGCTCATCGTCTAGGACGCTGGCCCAACATCAACCAGCATATAGGTTCAATGGCTCGTGTTTGCTGGGATGCGTACAAATAAGTGACGTTGACCCAATGTTAGGTCAATGCTGGGCTAACGTCGCTGATGTTGGGTCATCATTAGCCCAACATTGGGTCAACGTCTCATGTTTTTCGGGTAGATGCAAAAAGGGTGTAACAAACAGTCAGCACTTGCAGGGTGGATGGTAACGGTCCATTTTTAGATAAATTAAGTAGATAACCTGTCGCTCACACTTTGCTTGTTCCTCTAGCATGTCTAGAGGCGTGTGGCCAACGTGACCATCGACGTGTCCCACCGTATCGTGCGACGCTGGGCACACAATAAACCAACATTGCTTGAACGTTTTGTGCTAACCGGAAATGCTTCCAATTACTGAATTAAAATTTAAATACTCATCAATCAATCAATCAATCAATCAATCAATCAATCAATCAATCAATCAATCAATCAATCAATCAAGCAGTCAATCAAGCAGTCAATGAATGAATGAATGAATGAATGAATGAATGAATGAATGAATGAATGAATGAATGAATGAATGAATGAATGAATGAATGAATGAATGAATGCATGAATGAATGAATGAATGAATGAATGAATGAATGAATGAATGAATGAATGAATGAATGAATGAATGAATGAATGAATCAATCAATCAATCAATCAATCAAACTGCTAAAGCGCTTGAATCCTCAGCTGACCGAGCTCAGAGGCTTACAAATCCTTACCGCTATTTGTCGGAAGTATACCGTTCCAGCCACGTCACCGTGTCCACTGTTTGCTCCTATAACACATTCTGCTTCGATCACCCCAGCGTATGCTTAAAAACGAGACAATAGATTAGTTGATATAAGCGATAAAAAACAGAATATGCATACAATCAGCCTCACCCTTTCAAGCTTGAATTTACCATTGTAATCATGGTAGTTTTCATTCACCACAAGCCGCGAATTGCTGTCGCAATTCTCGACTTGTAGTGGACGAAGATGACTTGGAAGTGCAGGGTGGCAAATTAAAAAATACATTGGTATTTTTAAAACAGTTCCATGGAAATGTTCGTCCTAAAATCCCTACGTGTAGGATCGAATTGAGTCAGAGATGCATAATGATGCTCTGATGCATTTAATTGTGAGGGTTTAAAGGGTTAAATATCAAATCTCAGACGCAATGCATGAACAGTCATCCTGTATAACACACACAAATATCCATCGGCCTAGCTTTGAGTATTTTATAAGAGCGAGTGGATTTGAAATCACTAGCCCGTAGAATTTTCAAGTAAATGTTACCCACTTGAAGCTGTGTCTCGCTGATCTCCAATTAAAACAGTACACAAATTAATGTGTCGACACATTGGATGATTGCGAAATGTTTCACTTCTAAAAAACCCGAAGGTCTCATTAGGCCCATTCGAGTGGCTGTTTTCGTCGTCGACGTTTTTTCGTCAAAAAGGTCAGAGGTCAAAGGTCATTCAACAAAAATTTGACGGTGAATTTTTCCGTCATGTCTCGTCGACGACGGAAAAAAATCAAACAGCCAATCGGGTAGGATAGAACAAAACGTAAAAAACGTCGACGACGAGAACAGCCACTCGAATGGGCCTATTATAATAAATGTAGAATTATGGCAATTAGTCCTGTTTTTCACTTATATTTTATGTAACGATATCAATACGCATGACAAATTTTAAAATAATTAGTTGAAATCTCAGTTGAAAGTTATCGCGCTCACAAGGTAAGGTGATATTACACTGCGATACCGTGGTAAATAAGTTGACATATCCAGTTTTTGCCACCATTGACAACATTGTTCAGTAGCCTAACTGATCATTATAAACACACAACTTAAAGTCTAGATAATTGACCGGGATCTTGCCAACGCATTGCAATTTATTACATGGGAAATCGGCAAGTTTAACGAATTGCCACGGTTGGCACATTTGCCTATTTTTATTTATGCAGTTGTACCATGTTTTCGTAGGTATTGGGACTGAGTGGCTGAGATAGACTCAATAATTTGTTTCTGTCACTGACATTGAGTTTCACAAAATTGTGAGTCCTATCCCCAGATCTGTTTTGATGGTATTTGCGATTAAGTGTCAGATTTATTTGTGACACTAATTATTTTAAAGATATATGTTTTAAATTAAATATAAAGTTTGTGAGATTTTGTGGTTGATTTGAGATCGTTAATCGGCCTTTTATCAATTACGAAGTTGATCACTTACTGACAGTGTGCGTCAATTACAAGAATTGATTTTCCAGCGTGGACCAAGCTGTCTGCTAGGATTCGGAATTGTATTTGTTTTTTGGCTATTTACAGTAATTTAGCCCTCCTTTGTATTTTTCATATGTTTCTAAGGTCTTAAGTGTTTATATGTATAAGTTTGCCGAATCGTCCGTTTGTTTTAGAGTCATATTTTGATAAAATGCCGTTATTTATTTGACTTGGTGAGTTGTCCTGATTATGTAAACATTGCGTGTCGGTGGGCGATATTATGTGATCTTACGGAAATTTGATGTTATTTCTGTGATTTCCGCATGACTATAATAAATCTTTTTGAGTCGATTGATTGTCAAATCCGGAGGTGTATTTTAGAAGTTGTTTTGGATTTTTACCTGTTGTCATTTCTTAACGATGTCATGATAAAGAGTTACATATTCTCCTAACCGTTTCATATTCTCCCAACCAGCGCATGTCAGCCTGTTGAGGGAGATGACGATCATTCATTTTGTCAATATTTTGATTGTGTTTTTGTAACTTTGGGAGTGTATAACTTTGAAATTAAATAAGCTCAAGTTTCGAACTCGGTGGTATAATAATGTGTGGTTATTACTTGATTTAATGATATCAGTGGTTGATGTTGACAACTTGCATTTTCTGCATAATTTGGTGTCATTTGAAGGAAGGTATATGATTATTTTTGTAGTTATTGCGCAATTTGTATGATTGTGGGTAGAGTTGAAATAGATTATTTTTCTTAGAACGTGATCAATTATTAGGAAAGTTTTACAGTAATTATATTTTAGATAAGGAAGCATTTTAAGTATTGTCTTATAACTTTATTATGTTTAAATGTGTTATTAGTTGGGGCTTAGAGAGTATTTCCCCACCCCCTCCCCACTGGATAAAACCAGCTGACACAGCATTCAGAATCAGTTCTGTCTGGTCTGTTAGTGGGGGAAGGTTGATTTTATATTAGCAGCAGCAGCAGGTAGTTCTGTCTGGTCTGTTAGTGGGGGAAGGTTGATTTTATATTAGCAGCAGCAGCAGCAGGCAGTTCTGGCTGGCCTGCTGGTGAGAGAAGGTTGTATTTAACTTGACAGTAGCACTAGCAGTACCAGCAGACTCGAGTCGTCTCCTCTCTCTGTTATTTTTACTCCTTGATTTTGTGAAGACATAAGTGAAGTGGACTCAAGACAAGAAGTAGGTTGAACCTTGAGTATAATGTTGATTTTGATATAGCTTGTAACTTCAAAAGTTGGGCTAGGTTCATTTTATTGTTGACACGGTTTTCAGCCTGGTTACAGGTGAAATCTCCCATTTTTACCCTTTTCTTTAGCAGAAACCAAGAGTATAGTTTTTTGTGTTGACTCCCCTGGCGAGCTATAATTCGTTGCATGCAAGGTTCTGAAGTAGGGTTGGTGCCCAGAATTGGAGTAGGAATGTTGATGCATGTTATAGGGTTTTCAGGCAAGTTTGATTTCAGGAACTCTTTCTTTTATTTAAGTTTCACATTTTTTCCCAGTGATGTGCAGTGACAGGCCAACTGCAGTGAAGAGTGATGATATTCCCTAGGTTGATGTGATGAAGCGATGCGATGTCGTGTGATGTAGGCCTCCCCTTCCATTTTTCTACTTTTGGTGTTCTAGGAGACGATTTCTACTAAATTATATTATTATTTTGTTTATTTTATTTTATGTACAGTTGTGTGGTAGTAACTACCAGTGTTACTCCTTGGTGATATTTTTCCATATGTTATTACAGTGGGTTCATGGCGATTAATTGGAGGAAAGTTCGATAGGCTTCTTTGACGGCGAAGATAGTCTTGGTTGACCGTACGATTGTGTACCTGGGTTTGTTCCGCGTGAGCTCTAGTTTCTTTCGCTCGGCAATACTGGATTTGCTGGACAGCGGCGCCTGCCATGTTGTGGGTGAGGTGTTGAATGTCGGGGACATTGCACTAGGATAGAGTTTAGGTTCATTCACCTGTCTCCGCCTAAGCTGCTTTCCAATAGCCCGTACCTTTAGTTGTCATAATATAACATTTTACCTCAGCAGAGTGTGTTTGATACAATTATATTGATTGTTACAAAATTTTACTTTACATTTTATATTCTAAGCTCCTATCTCTCTTCTATTATTATTTCACCTTCAAGTATATTGAAGGTAGTGTTGTGTAAAAGTGTATAACTGAAGTTTGACTGTTTCGTCGCCAGGTGTCAGTATAGTTACTGACACGTGGGGATGAGAGGGTTTATGTTATATGAGTGGTAAAGTCTGACCGTTTGGTTCCCAGGTCTCAGTTAGAGATTGACACGTGGGAACGAGAGGGTTTACGTATATTTTTATTGGTCAGAAGTGCTGAGCAGCAATCAGTGATTGTGATAATCATTGTAAATAATTTAAGTGATTTTACCTAGTTTAGAAGTGATATTATCTGTTTGCCATATTGATTTCATGTGTAATTTCTAATCATTTTGATATATAGCTCATGACTGATTTTTGATATTCATGCTGATCAAACCTGATTTATTGTGGATATTATTGTTATTTTTCTAGACTAATTAAAGTTGTATTTTCAAAGAAATGGTTGTGATTAATCCATGCGTGTGTTTGGATTCATTCTTTGGTTGTTACTTCATTCGGGTGATCCGATATTTTGGACGTTAGTTAGATTTTCCGTTCAGCTAATTGTTTGAGATTGATGTCCTTAAGGCATCTGGTGTCAGTCCTGATATTTTCTCTATGAGGAATTAATTTTGTTATAAATAATTATAACACCGTTAACTTTTAACGTTAACTTTTCTTCTATGTGGCAGCATGTAGCCTTTTTGTGCATCCATCCTTTGACCGCTCGGGCTAATGTATAATTAGGTCGTCATGTTTTCATTCGGGGTTTAATTTTACTTTTCTTTACTATCTTTAAACATTTTGTTCCGAGGTTCGAGATTCCACGATTTTTCCCGATTTTACGTCAGATTTTAACGTTGGATTTTGCCCTTGGAATATTTCTTACTATTTGTAGATTTTACCCTGGTGAGATGCAAGTAACCCGTCACAGAATGTTAACCATTGTCAAACTCGTCAGAGCTTTGTCAACGAGCAATACTTGAAGTAAGGATTAAAACACACACAAATGATGCGTTTACATTATTCAAATTCATTATTTGTGTATCGTTAGCAGAACGCATTGTTGTCCAGAAGCTCTATCTAATAGAAAAAGAAAAAAAACATGGACAAGGAAGTTTAATAAACATAAATACGACAAACCTTATCACGAATTATTGGTCACGTGCAATAATATAGAACAATGACAATACTAGATCGCAATAATATATCTTCTTTTTTTATATCTTTTTTATTTGATAAATATCAGTAAATAAAACTATGTTCAATAATCACCGACAGCTGAATGTTGTTTTACTATTGGGCTAGCGTCATAGCCGATGAATCAACATTGAAACAACCACGGATCAAAGTCTTGTGTATTTACATATTATGTAAATGAAATATTATATGGAAATATAATATTATAATGAATCGTATGACCATAGATAAACATTTATAAAACAATACCCTTTTTTAACAAAAATTTTTAGCAGGTTGGGGATTAATAATATTGACACAACACTATGTTATACTCTTTGCAGCCCTGTTGAAAAATCTGTGGGTTGATTTGGGTGCTGCCAAATAAATTATAATGGTCCAGTACTTTGTACCCGGTTTATCATTGCCATCTCCATCCACTACAACCCGCGAATTGCTGTCGCAATTCTCGACTTGTGGTGGATGAAGATGACTTGAAGTGTGTGGCAAATGAAAAAAAGACATTGTCATTATCACTGATTATTAAACTTTCCATGAAAATTGTCGTTTTAAAATCCCCAGGTTTATGAAATCAAGTAGATGAAAAATGATGCTGTGATGCATCGTGAGGGGTTATATGGTTAACTTAAACGGTTGGGAAGTCCATTCAAACAGTGGGAGAGGCCATGATATCAGGCAGTGACACAATATTATTGATAGGTCTATAATAATCCCCGACACATTGAAACTCATAAAGTATTTTATTGAAATACGACTGAATAGGCTCGATGTGCAATGTAGCGAGACTTGTATTCGCACGATATCTGATGGAGTGGTTGGTCTCAAAATAAACAAGGTCAAGGTGACAGACATTAGGGTGCGTCTTTTCAAACGTTACATACTGCAAACACATGGATACATAATTGAAAGTGTCAGGCACAGGGACATAATACCCCCTGTTGAAACGGAACAGCCCTGCATCTAATCAAAAGAGTCATATAGGGTGGACATGGATTTGTGCACAATATTATTGTACATAATTCTCACCCACACTACTAAACTCACCTTTTTGCACCATTTCCCAGTGGTGTATCAACACATGCTGTCGGTATTAAAATCCAAATATATATTCAGATTAATTCGTAGAAAGTGATAGCAAAAATATCGTAGGCAAACTATCAAACTTGGTACTTTTAATCCAGTATAACGATCATATCAGTTTCGACGAAATGCCGCTGAGGCCATGTCATGGTGATGCAAACTTGTTCCTTTAACTCTAATTGGTTTTTCGTTTCACCCTGTTTTTTGGCTTTGCATATAGGCCTATGAGCCAGACCACTCGACGGTGAACAGATGCTGGTTTAATGTTGGCCCATCGTCTACGACACTGGGCCAACATGTTATAATGTCTTGTGTTTTCTGGAGAATATGCACACATTTTACATCGATTATTTGCAGTTATGTAGGGCCTACCATGGCGTAACACACGCAAAATTAATTACAGAGTTGCGACTGGTTGACCACATTATAGGCCTAATCTATAATCGCTCTTATGTATTTCTGACTAGGGCTTAATCATGATCATGCATGATGATAATACCAACGCCCATTCAAACTAAGGGGATCTGCCAATATTCTTTGAAATATGCTGGTGGATCTGAGGTAGGAGTGGTCACATTCTCAGAAATTTGTGTTGTTGTGGTTTTGTATAGCTATAATTATGTTGATAGCCAATGGAAACATATATCCATTCCATGTAGGCCTACCGTATGGCATAGCCGTGGACGAGCTTATATGGGCCGTGGATTGCTATGTTTGTTTTACCCTGGAAAATCAATGTTGTTCAAAATGGCAGTGACTGAGAGCGATCTCGACACCAAGGTCTGAAACATGCTCATAACTTTGTAATGACTGTGCGACAGATTAGCTGAGCACGCGACCATGTAGCTGAATTGTTACTGATTCTAATCAATTAACCTATTGTTGGTCTGATTAATCGAGGCTAAGTCGTAGATAATCATATGACCGTCCAAAGAAATGTCCCACGTTTTTAAATGGGCGCAATCTGCGGCTGAAACCTTCAGTTTCAAGTTCTGTCTCAGCCACGTTGAGGCCACTGTATCATGTGTCTGGCCTATGTGCGCACTTAACCTTTTCACTACCATACATGACGGAAATTTCCGTCGTCATTCGTCAATGAACGTAACCATAAAATGACACAAATTTTCGTCAATTATATACTGCATTTATGTATTTTTCGTCATTTAAAGCTGGAAATTGCGTTAGCAATTCCAGCTTTAAATGACGAAAAATAGAACTCCTACACCATTATATCTGGATCCTGGCATGCACTCCGGCCTGGAAGTCAAAGGGTTAAATAGTATGTCCTAATCAACAACGGTTAGACTATTATCATGCGTGTCACCAAATCCATTAAATCAACTAAATCCACTATACACGCACATAAACCATCATACACACCCACCGTGTCACTCAGTTTGCGACTTTGTCAGGGCATAGAGTGATTGAGAGTAGTCACGGTATCGCGGCACATATTGAGGGTGCACATGGGTCCTGGGAATTATAGATTCTTCCCACATCACTTTTTACCCATTTTTGGTCTCACTATTCACTTGTTGTAAGGGAAAAATGTTTTCACTTCATTATTTATAAGAGATTATCCTCATTTTTTATAAAATTTTCGCCTCAGTTTAAGTCTGTGGGGTATAGTGATCACCAGAGGCGGGCGGTCGGGCGATCGGGCGGGCGAAAGGTAAAAAATTCAGCTCTTACTAAAAAGTTAACTGATGAATTTTGTTTATTTTTTACAGACATGACCTATGTGCCTGGGCAATTCAACCTGTTTATTTTTTTTGGCACCAAGCCATAAGCGGCCATTTTCCAAGACGGCCGCATAAGAAGCTTGTGGGCGCCTCTTTGTCATCCTCTACCACTTCCTCATTGCATTTTTACGCCTCCCAATCGCATTTTAACGCATTTTATCACCTTTCCGTCGCCTTTTAACGCCTTATTGTCACGTTTTAGCATCACTTCTTCGTTCTTTAAGCCTCCACGTTGCCTTTTAGCGCCTCCCTGTTGCCCTCAAATGACTATTGGTCGCCCTTTAATGCCTTTGTGGTGCACTTAGACGCTCCCTCGTCACTCTTTGACACATCTAAATCGCGCCTTATTCCCTACCTATCACCTATTAACGCAAACACAGCTCATTTTAACATCGTTTAGTCGCCCTTTATGCATCTGTGTCGGTCTTTAACGCCTCTTCGTTGCAATTGAATGGCCTTCCTGTCGCCGCTTAGCGCCCACCCGTTACCCTTTAGCGCCTCTTCATCGCCCTCTAACGTCACCCCAATGCCCTTTATTGCTTTTCCATCGTCATTCAACACTTTCTCGTTGCCATCAATAATGAAATGAAATGAAAACTTCTATAGCGCCTAACTCCTTGGAGGGCCGAGCTCAGAGGCGCAATCCATCCTTATCAAATTCTAAAGAAGAATCGAGGGAAATAAGCATGGTCGTCATCAGGGAGCCGGGACGCAGAGGAGCTAGGGCGGAAAAGCCAGATCGAAGAAATGCGTTTTTAAGCAGTTTTCTGAAAGAGGAAATATTTTTAGCCACACGAAGGTGTGCAGGCAGTAAATTCCAGAGAGTAGGACCAGAAACAGAAAAGGCACGAGCACCGAACTTAGTTCTAATACGAGTCTGCAGAAAAAAGAAGGCTAGATAAATAAGACGGCTGACCATCATCGAGACAACGAAATACAAAAGTGCATATTTTGAATTGTATTCTAAACTTGATTGGAAGCCAATGTAATGATTTTAGTAGAGGAATAGAGCGACTGAAACGAGGAGCCTTTGTCACAACCCTTGCTAAACAGTTCTGAACACGCTGTAATTTCTGTAGATCTTTAGCTGGAATTTGGTGTAATATGGAGTTACAGTAGTCCAGGCATGTATGGACTAAAAAATATATATATGAGGAAGGCAAACATATTGCGCTTGAAAAATATCATCGAGTTAATATCCACAATATGGACCAATACAGCTGTTTTTTTATATATTCGAGCAAATTACGTTAGAGAAAGGCGGAATAACTGATGTAGGCCTATATCCAAGAACTCTGTACAAGCTATACCTACATCACTATACAAAACATGCAGCTTGTAGTATGGTTATAGGCCCTAATTCGGATATCAGGACATCGTGCCAGTGAATATTACGACACTTAATACTTAGATTACACATAAAACAGCAGTTATACACTGTAATATATAGCAATTTCCTTTTTCTAGACATTGGCGGCCATCTTGGATTTAACACCTTTCCGGTAGTCAGATTTTGATCGCCTTTTTTTCTGCTATTATTAAGTAGGCCTACATCCCATAGGTGACAAAGTCACTGGACAACATTTTGTTATTATGTTTTTGGGTTCTAGTGGATGTTTGCCTAAATCGACCCGCTAGTAATGAAATCTTCCAGTAGGCGAGGCTATATATATATTTAGGCATTTGACCTTTAAATTGACTTTTTGATCTCGAAGGTCACCTTTAATCACAAAATACCATAAAGTGATGTACCAGTCAAAATCCTATCAAAATGAGGTAATACACGTGTTCTTAGCTTAATTTGGTAAAAATCAACTTTTCCATTACTTGACCTCCAGTTTGACCTTTTGACATTTAAGATGACCTTGAATAAAGAAAACAATATAAGGAATGTATTTTCTAGTTAAAATTACCCCCCAAAAAAGTATTACACTTGCTCCCATTTTTATTTGTCGAAAAATCCTATTTTACCTTTAACTTGACCTTTGAAATTGGATTTTGCACCCCTAGTCCCACCGCGATCGTAGATTTTTGACAATACCATGATTTTATTGTAAATAATGAGCTCTCAATTCTTAAAAACATGTATTATAAACGAGAATTATGGATTAATTGTAGTTAAAAGTTTAGGCAACTTAGGATGGTTTTACGAAAGCGTTGAAGGATGATGGGAAGGCTTTGAAGAAAATTTCGTCGAGTTAACAATGGATAATTGTATTTGTTATAAGTAAAATTATCAGGAATTTGACCTTAATTTGACATTAAAATTGACCTTGAAGGTCACCTTGAATCACAAACATAATACCATAAAATGACTTACCAGTCAAAATCACATGAAAAAGAGGTATTACACATGCTCTTAGTTTTATCTAGTAAAAATCATATTTTCGATTACTTGACCTTGCAGTTGACCTCTTAACATTGAAGATGACCTTGAATCATGAAAATAATATAAGGAATGCATTTTCTAATCAAAACAACACGAAAAAAAGGTATTACACTTGTTCCTACTTTTTTTCTTTTTAAATCCTATTTTACTTTTAAATTGACTTTTGACTTTGGTTTCTGCCCCCTAGTCCCCCCCCCCCCCGCCATCTTAGATTTTTAACACCACCAGAATGTTATTGTAACTAATGTTGTGGCTCTTAAAAACATGGATTATTAACAAGAATCGTGGTTTGATTGTAAAATTAGGATGGTTTTATTGATTTTCACGATCATTGGCGGCCAGCTTGGATTTTCGGACTTTTATGGGTCAGACTTTTTTTGACCATTCACTATGTCCAGTAGGATGGAAAACCGTTGAGAAACCTTTTGTTATAATTTTTTGGGGGTCAGGTGGTATATCGACCCGTATACAACAACATATATTGCTCACACAACATAATACAATCAACATAAAATCAACGGCACATAGCTAATACATTTTTTTGTCATACGATTTTAAAATGGACTGACCATTGCAAATCATCCACCCAGCAAACATTGAACCAATGTTGGGTCAAAGTTGGTCCACCTTCTGCGACGCTGGACCTAAAATAACCCAACAATGATTCACGTATGGTGTTTGCTACTGTTGTTTGATAAACCACAAGACAAAGGAGCCCTCCATATATACCACGTCGGTCCAACGTCTTAGACGTTGGTCCAACTTTATATAAATTTCAGACAAATGTTTATAATATATTTTGTATAAAATTTATAAAACGCCGGCCCAACCTCTTCGACGTTGGTCCAACATTGTAAAAAAGCTATATATATACAAATGTTGTGTTCACAGTATTTGCTTACTTGTAAAGTAAGCAGATACTGTCTTTTGGCAGAAGGGTAGGAATCGAGCCTGTAGTTAACGTCATTATACATAATATAATTCATTTCATGCACAACAGGGAATGCGTTCGCACATTTACATTTAGTCGAATAAAATGTAGCCAGACTTTAAATACCAATCCATCAAACAAAAGACGTGATCCCAATAGGGGAGCGGCCAACTAGCTAAAAGATGCGTATTTTTCGAGTTTAATTATCCCTCCTGGCATCAGGCTGAAATATGTCTCAAATGAAAGAGGAGACCCCACTGGTAAGTTTTTGCCCTGTTGGCATTTCTACATCCCGGGGGTTACCATGGCAACGGGGGTGTAAACAAACCCTTTCAAAACCTTCCTAATCCTAATAACTGACCAGTTTTTTCCATGTAATTTACTTGTTGTCAAAGAAATTCATAACATTTATAACATATCTCCACAATAATTGATTTTCATCGTATAAAATAACAAAATTGTATGCATTCTTCACAACAAAAACATAATTTGTATAATTCTGAATGTTTTTCACATTTAAAGTGTTGCCATGGCAACTGCGTTATTACCAATTATTGTGCTATAACAAATGATAATGTTTTGTATGTTACTTTTCATCTACTCAACATAAAAACACAAACAATGTGTCAAATTGACGGTGATTTATTTTTCTTTAACATGGTAGTTTTAAGATATCAAAATATATTATTACTATAATGCCCTTTTTGCATAAATGCATACGCTATAATGTCAAAAACAACAAGTTATCACCACCTTCTTAATTCGTGATATATATTACACTTGTAATTACTTACACAATCTACTATAGTCACTGGGACACCATGATTCAATGGCAAAAGTTTTTCGTTAATCGTATGTGCATATTATATTGTGCTATGAAGTTGGGGCGTAATAAGATGATTTGTGTTGCACAGCCGGTATTTCTGTTTTGTTCAGAGCGAAAAACACCCTATATCCCCTAAGGTGTGGGGGTTGCAAAAGAGGTACATGTATTAAACCATGTTTAATGCAGTCTTGGAATTTCCCTTACATGTATCTCTATAACATTCCTACATATTTCGCTGATATTAATGGCATATCACATAGTTTCTATACGCATGAACTACACGATAAACAAGGTGTGAAGGTCATCTGAGGTCAAGGTTAATGTCAGTCAAGGCTACAAAATAAAAACATTGCATATTTTAAATCGAAGAAAATCACATATTTTGACTAAAACTGTTCATTTCTACGAGCATCTGCAGCTTTAAATTTTATTTATTAATTTAATCGCTATTTCCTTGTTCATTTTTGACTGTTGTGCTCCCCAGGCCATGATCAAAGGTTGATTCTATGTTCTAAAACCGATATTTTACCCTTTCCAGCTAATAAAAAACTATCTATAGGCCTACCCACAAATTGGGCGTGTGGGTTGCAATACAAGCTCTATTCATTGCATAATGTTGTCTTTGACTTTCACGGGTACGTATCTCTAATATGTTCCGCCATATTTCGGTGTTTTTGATGACATATCAATATTCAAGCATGCACTGCACAGTCGAGCTGTGAAGGTCGTCTGAGATCAAGGTCATCTGAGGCCACGAAATAAAAAAAAATGAAAAGACTATTAAGGTAAGGGGGTTGCAAGAGACACTCGATTTACTTCATTGTAGTCTATGAATTTTACAAGTCTCTAAATAGTGTCGACATATTAATTTTGCTGATTTTGATGCCATATCACACAGTTTGGAGCATGCACTATGCGATAAGAAAGTAATAAAGGTCATCTGAGGTCAAGGTAAAGGTCATCCGAGGCCACGAAATGGATCAAAGAGCGTATTTTGACTCATTTGTAAGAGCGTATTCAGCTATAAACTTCAATTAGTAATCTTATTCTTACTGTTACGTCTATTTTTAGCTGTAGTACACCCCAAGCCATGATGAAATGACGATTCAAAGTTCCATAATTATATAGCATGTATTTTTTTTCCTAGCCAAAAATAACTAATTACTGTTATGACCTCTAAGGAAAGGGGGTGTCAGCGACGCATTATTCACTGCATAAAGGATTTTTTTAATTTCACGTATATCCAATATCTACTCTTCTACATGATAAAGATGGTTTGAAAGTCATCTCAATTGAATGTCGTCCGACGCCGCAAAATTAAAAAAAACCATAATGGCTTGGAATAATCGTCTATTTGAAAATCTTTATTTATACGAGCATTTTAGCTTTAAACTTCCTTTACTAATTACTATCTGAACTAATCTGGCAACACGCTAAAATAAAATTTACAATCGCTTTCATGTGTGTACGATGATCCAGAATTAGGTCTTGGTTATGATACTCACAAAAAATGTTTTTATGTCTTCGCCAGTAACTAGTGAATCTAATTTAATTTGGTAAAACTTATGCGCTAACCTCCATGACGATTTGCTTTACTGGCTGAGATAATCGAAAGATCTTTATCTTGCGGAAAACGCTTTGAGTGACAGAATCTCTTTTTTACTGTACGATATCATCTTTTTACTTGCTGAGATCACTTTTACTGGCTGAGATCATCATTTCACTAGCTGAGATAACTATTTTTGTCGATATCAATTTTAACTGGCTGAGATCACTTGTTTATTGACCGATTTCACCTTTTCTTTACCGATATCACATTTTGACTGGCTTAAATCACTTTTTGACAGGCTGAGATCACTCAGTGACTGGGATCACTTTGTCAATGGTCCTGATCAATTTTCGACTGGTTGAGATCACTTTTCCGCTAGCTGATAACTTTGGTCCTGATCACTTTATCACTGGCTGAGATCACTTTTTCAATGACCAAGATCACTTTTCGATTGGCTGGAATCGGCTGTTTGTGGTCAATAAAATCACCAAAGACAGAATTGATGAATCTTATCAAATACCCCAAACTTTACATACGTCATTACGTCGATGACGCAGTGTTGGTTGCTAAGTCAGCAGAAGACATACATTTTTTTTGGATGTAATCAGTGTTTATTGTGAACAGTGGGAACTAAATGTCAACGTATCTACAACCAAGATAATCTTTTTCAAGAAGAGGTATACGAGAAATCCCTACATTTAATTTTGGTTAGACACAATAAAAACTAACGGATCATTATAAATACTTACCGCGTATCCCAGCGCATTAACGTGCATGCACTTATATTTGAAGATGCACTTAGTTTTCGAAAGAAAATAAGTGCATGCACTTATAATTATTCGAACATAAAAATATTTTTTTTAATTTGTTAAATTCTTTGAAATTGTATTTTTTTTTATTTCAATTAAAAATAAAATAAACTAGCGTTAGTAATCCCTGACTGTTACTTTGAAGTTAAGTTGTGTGAGTGACTCCGGGAGAATAGGTGTTGACACTACCGGAGCTCTCATATATCACACCTCCTTTGTCCACTCTTTTCAGCTATCACACTTATGCACTATATAGCGTTCACGGCTTGAACTGCAGGCGCATATATATAGAGTAATTCTCTCCTAATATCTACCCGTTAACAACTGAAAACAATAATGTAGTTTGTGTTCACGATCAATTTCATAAATTATTAAATTATTATGGACATATACCAATAAGGGTTTCTACAATTCGATACATATTACCTGCAGTACATGGCTGAGCAGAGAGCTACACAGTTGTGCACGTAGTAGATTTCGAATATAAGTACGTGCACGTACTATTCGAATATAAGTGCATGCACTTATATAAGAACGAGAAAATTGTAGGAGCCATACATAAAACAGTCGATTTTCACTTAAAAATGCAAGCACGGGATATCTTATTTTCAATTACAGCGGTAGATTTATTAAAGCCCCAAAAGCTTTATTTGTATGATAAAGGAAGCAGCCAAATTATCCTTTTGTAGTAATAACAACTGTTTCAAGCAACAAATTAAGCAAAGATTATCAGACCAGTTTAGACAATAATGGACGCCAGCAATGCACTATACAAGTCACATTTAAAAATTGCAGACTGTTTAACAACTTTAAAGCGACAAAATCAGGCTAAAATCATCATATGACCATATTATTAAGCAAAAATAAAAATACTGTTTTTTTATGATTTTAGCCTGATTGTGTCGCTTTAAGCTATAATAACCTTCCGTTTGAAATCGAATGACATAAAGGTATGCCCCGATAACAGAAAAAATGTACCTGATGTGCGAGTGATTTTCATTTTAATATGGATTGCTCACATTTTTAAACATCGGGAAGCAAATTCATACAAATAATCTTTACTATCGGCCCATCAACCATTACATTAAGTAAATTACCGAACAGTGCAAGCATACTATAATTGAACAACCTTTGTAAATATATCACTATTGTACTGGAATCCTTCAAACTATGTATACATATAATAACACTGTTCCCAATAATTGTTCGCAGAGATCCCTTTTTCATAGGCCCAGATTACTTTTACACCCACAGAAATCACTTAGAGACTGGCCGAGATCATTTTTTACTGACATAGAACACTTTTCACTGACTGCGACCGCTTTTTCAATGACCAAGATTACTTTTCCTTTCACTGAAATTACTTTTTACTGGTCGAAATATCTTTTTCTGTGACCGACTTCACATTTTTGCGGGCTGAAATCACTTAATTACCAGCTGATATCTTTTTCAAAGGCCGTGATTACCTTTTCAACAGAAGATATCACTTTGTGGATGGCTTAGATAATTTTTTAAGTGTCAAGCTACCTTTTTTTCAATGGCTGATATCACTTTTGTTTACTGGCTGAAATCATTTTTTACTGGCTGAGATCACTTCTTCGGTGACGCACTTCACTTTTCATTGTCTGAGATCATGTTTTCACTAGAGTAGAACGCTTTTTAACTGGCAAAACTCACCTTTTCTCTGGCCAAAATCACTTTTTGTTGGTTGAGATCACATATTCACTGGTCGAGGTTATTTTTTCAGTGACTGAGATTACTTTTTCACTGGCTGATATCACTTGTTCATTGACCGAAAAAAATTTCTCAGACTGAGATCACTTCTTCACGGGCTGCGATCACTTTTTACTGGTCGAGATCACATTTTCGATGGCTGAGATCACTTTTTCATGGGCCGATATGACCCTTCCACTGACCAAGACCACATTTCCATTAACTGGAATCATTTTTTTCTGGGCCGAAGTCTGTTTGCAACCGTCTGAATTTACTTAGATCGCTTAATTAGATCGCCTTTTCAATGGCCGATGTCACTTTTATAGTGACCGACAGCTCAATAAAAATGATTACCTATTCATTGGCTCTAAAGATCACTTTTTCGGAAGTCCAGATTATTGGAAATACCTTTTACTGGCTGACATCACTCTTCACTGGCTGTGAAAACGTTTGTACTGGTTCAGATCACTTTTCACTGGCTTAGATAACTCTTTCACTGTCTAATATCACTTTTAGCTGATTGAGATCACATATTCATTGGTTGAGGTCATTTTTCCAGTGCCTGAGATTACTTTTTTACTGGCCTACATCATTTGTTTACTGGCTGAGATCACTTTTTAACTGATTTAGATGATTTTTTACAATGGCTTAGATTACTTTTCTAGTCGTCACTGTCTCTTTCATATCAGCTGAGATATATTTTTCGCTCGCTAAGATCATTTTTAATTGACGATAGCATTTTCTCACTGGCCTGGCCAAGGTCACTTTTTCACCGAGCGAGATCAATTTATTGTCACTGGTTGAGATCACTTTCTCATTTGCTCAGATCATTATTTTTTGTAGCCGAGATGACTTTTCGAATGGCCAAGATCAATATGCCAACGGACAAGATGTATTTTTCAGTGAGTGAAATTGTATTTTAATCGAGTGTAGACACAGGGGTTTAATTTTTTCATAGATATAGATTCAATATTTTTATGGAGATTTTTATTGTTTTCGTTGTCACAAGGCATATGATTTGTTGTTTAAATGATATAGTTGAGTTTTTTATTACAAAAAAAGAATGGGGAAATGCTTTGTTTTTTTTACAAAATGTCATCCTAAATTTTCTCATGTTCACTAAATTCCCATCGATAAACGTTTGATAATTATTTTAGAAATCATAGATTTTCTAATTCCCTGTTAGAAATACATAACCAGTGACATATTGCCCGGAGTTGAGTGGGGGAAGCGGGGTCGGTTGAGCCAATTTTTACAAACGTCCCAACAAAATCCAAATATTTCTGTATTGCACATATAGTTCATGATATATTCAGTAGGAGGCTTCACCCGGGGATAAGTTGACACCTGCTTCCTTTATCATTTTTTTGCCAGGGAGTGGAGTTTTGGCTCAGTAATGTACGTTAGGCCTAGTTAACTACAACTTTTCTTAACGACGTCACCGCCTTCGGTTCATTTCTATGTTTCATACATTCCACTATCATGACTATGCGGATATAATTATGTTATTTTTCCAATTTAGTGATGTCATAATTATGACCTTGACATTAACCTCAGATGACATTCAACCCATGTGTATGCTTCAACCTATCCCATATAGCATCAATATCAGCAAATGATACAAAAAAATAACGATTAATATCAACAAAATATGTAAAAAAAAAACTTTATAATTATGCAAAGGTTACTCGGCGACTGTATACCGCGTCTACGACAACATCTTTAGCATAAGTTAGGCACAGAAGTATTTTTTGTTGTCCTGAAAATTAACCGACTGTGGAAGTCAAAATCAGTATTGTTTTATGTCCTCGAGTGAATTGCATTCGAAAAAACAAACAAAGTAACGATAAAATTATTAAATGGAGATTAACATATAATATAATGGCATATTGTAAATTATGATGTTTTAATCTAAATATCAGATTTTTTCACTTTTGCGACCTCAGATGACCTTGAATTTGATCTCTCAAATTACTTTTAAACCATGCCTATCGTGTAGCGCATACTTAAAACTGTGTGCTATCAACAAAATATCAAAATGTTTCAGATATAAGTGGAATTTAAATACTTTATTATGCAGTGTAGGCCTATAGTCATTCATAGTCATTCATTTATCTGTTTACCTGAGCGACATCTACGTGTGGATAATGGTGTACAATGTATTTTGGCAGTCCTTTTACCTTAGTGGATAGGTTATGGCTGTTTTTTTTTTACTGGAAAGAGCAAAAAATCGTCTATGGAGCCTAAATAATCATTTTATTAATGCATGGGATGTACTACACCCGAAAACATTATTGTATAATTGAAGATTTTAGTCAAAATAACTGATTTTTCCGAATAAAAATTATTATGTAAATTTAAATTAAACTTGATCAATCTTTTAAAATGACTGTAAAGTACATCTATTATCATCGTTTGTGTGACAATACTGTGTTAAGTTTCAACTTTAATTTTCAACTGACAATTATCTGAAGACACTTCAAAATATAATGTAATAATAAGTGTTAAAATTAATTAGTGACATTAAATATACTGAATAATATGTGTTTATTTATTATGAAATATTAGACATGCATGCAAATTAGGTATATGCTAATGAGCTCATTTGCATGTTTGAATATAATACATATATACCACAGTTAATTTCGTATAATTAGATATCTTGTTTGTATTTGTATGCCGAGTAGTTTGCAAATAAGAGCCACAAATAATGACCACGTGTAATATATATCATGAATTAAGAAGAATGTGATAACATTTTCCTTTTGAAGCTATAATGTACGCATTAATGCAAATAAAGCATATGGTAATTATATAATATGCATGTTAAAACTGCCATATTACAGAAAATTTAATAACCTTTAATTTGACACATTGTTTGTGTTTTTATGTTTAGTAGGTGTAAAGTAACAATTTCTTTGACTACAAATAAATCACATGGGAGAAACTGGTCAGTAATTAGGTTTAGGAGAGTTTTGAAAGGGTTTGTTTACACCCCCGTTGTCATGGTAACCCCCGGGATGTAGAAAGGCCAACAGTGCAAAAACTTACCAGTGGGGTCTCCTCTTTCATTTGAGACATATTTCAGCCTGATGTCAGGAGGGCTAATTAAATTCAAACAAGACCACATAAGTCCAGGAGCTCCCGCTCCGAATTAGAATTTGATTTAGGCAATTTTGTGTAGGGTTATTAATGTAGTCATAGGCTAGGTCCAAAATGAAGACGTAAGACAACTAGGTCTAAGAAGCTCAGTCTAAGAGTAAGAAAAGAACTGGACAGTCTGTCAGAGATTGCAAACCTTCATTGAAATTAATGATCCTAATCAGTATCCCAGTAATGGTGTACCTATCTGGTTTACCCGATATCAGGCCAATCGAGGTAACTAATAGCTGATTTACGGTCATTTTGAATTCGATATAAACTAGTTAAAAAGTTAGGGGTGCATCCTCCCCTGAAACCTCAAATTTTGTTTAATAGTAATGGACTAGCATCTAACACAGATTGGAAAATATTGGGCATGTGAAATAAATAATGGCCGATAGGGGGCCATTTTGAATTTGATCGAGTCAGAATTTTTCAAGATGCATCCTCAGCTGAAATCTCACATTTCATTCTATAGTAATCGTCTAGCCATCTAGCACGGTTTACCAAATATCGGCCATGTGAAAGTGAATAATGGCCAATAGGCGGCCATTTTGAATTTGATCGAGTCTAAATTTTTCAAGATGCATTCTCTCCTGAAATCTCACATTTCGTTCTATAGTAATGGTCTAGCCATCTAGCACGGTTTACCACATATCAGCCATGTGAAAGTGAATAATGGCCAATAGGAGGCCATTTTGAATTTGATCAAGTCAAAATTTTTCAAGATGCATCCTCTCCTGAAATGTCACATTTTGTTTTATAGTAATGGTCTAGCCATCTAGTACGGTTACCAAATACCGGCTATGTGAAAGTGAATAATGGCCGATAGGCGGCCACTTTGAATTTGATCGAGTCAATTTTTTGCAAGATGCATCCTCTCCTGAAATCTCACATTTTGTTTTATAGTAATGGTCCAGCTATCTAACACGGTTTACCAAATCTCAGCAATGTGAAAGTAAATAGTGACCAATAGGCGGCCATTTTGAATTCGATTGAGTCGAAAGTTTTTAAAAGGCATCCCCTCCCGAAACGTCACATTTTGTTTTATAGTAATGGTCTAGCTATCTAGCACGGTTTACCTGATATCAGGCCTATCGAGGTAAATAATGCTGCTTATCGGCCATTTTGAATTCGTAAGTTAAAAATTTTCAGGGTGCATTCTCACTTTGTTTTATAGTAATGGTCTAGCCATCTAGCACGGTTCACCAAATATCGGCCATGTGAAAATAAATAATGGCCGAAAAGGCGGCCATTTTAAATTTGATCAAGTCAATTTTTTTCATGATGCATCCTCGCCTGAAATCTCACATTTCGTTTTATAGTAATGGTCTAGCCATCTAGCACGGTTTACCAAATAACAGCCATGTGAAAGTGAATAATGGCCGATAAGCGGCCATTTTGAATTTTATCGAGTCGTATTTTTTCAAAATGCATCCTCTCCTGAAACCTTACAATTTGTTTTATAGTAATGGTGTAGATATCTTGAGCGGTTTTCATGATATTCCACAATATCAGGCCTGTCGAGGTGAATAATGACCGATAAGCGGCCATTTTGAATTTTATCAACTTGAAATTTTTCAAGATGCATCCTCTCCTGAAACCTTACAATTTGTTTGATAGTAAAGGTGTGGCTATCTTGAGCGGTTTTCATGATATTCCGCAATATCAGGTCTGTCTAGGTGCATAATGACCGATAGGCGGCCATTTTTAATTTTATCGACTTGAAATTTTTCAAGATGCATCCTCTCCTGAAATTACAATTTGTTTTATAGTAATGGTGTAGCTATCTTGAGCGGTTTTCATGATATCCCGCAAAATCTTTCAGTCGGATTTTCCGATGTTATAAATTAGGTCAAAGTGCTGGGTCGACTTCAAGGTCAAGGTCCAAAGACCTGAAAAGGCACAACTAGGGACCTTAGAGAACATGTATGTGCAATATGACTGTCATCGGCCCAGTACTTTTCGAGATCTGCTCCGGAAACGAAGTGTGCGTCAAAACGTCTAAATAGGTCATAGTTCTGAACCAAAAGTAGGTCAAAGTTCATATACCCCAAAAGGCACAACTAGACACCCTAGGGGTGTTGTGTGTAAAATTTGAAGACAATCGGACCAGTACTTTCAGAGATATGCTCCGGAAATGATTGTTCACGGACGGCCCAACGCCGTAACATCATCATTTTCTTCTCTGCGACCTTGCGTATTGAATTCAGATTAAAAATATTTTAAGCTGTCCATTATCCACCTGGAAGTAACCCACATAGCAAAAATTGTTATCCTAGCTTATTTTCTTACAAAGTTATAGGCAAAAGAAGAGGTAAAAAAAACGGAGGCGGAATCCATAGCTCCCTCCGTCTCACCTACGGTGTCGGCGGGAGCTAAAAATTAGGGTCCTGGCCGCTCGCCTACAATGGTTGAACAATGAAACCTATTTAACAGCTTTTACATATCCATAACAGTAATTTGACTCTGAACAGTGACGTTAGCTTATGACTCGGCTTAACCATTTAACCGGAAAAAATATTCAATTATAATTTTCACCGGGCTTGAAGTTGTGTCTCGCGTGACGCGTTCCACAGCTTCAAGTGAGTGAAAATTATTCGGATTTGAAAGTAATTTATCTTCAAATCCTGCTGATTGATGTCATGTTTTATCTGTGTTATGTTCAAAAGCTGGTAACCTATATAGTGTGCTTGAAAAATGAAAAAAACACGAATATGCCAGGGACCGGCGGTTACAGGGTTAAAATTTAATCCTGTAACCGCAGGTCCCGAGTATATTCGTGTTTTTTTTATTTTAGTTTAAATTCAGTTGCACAGAGTGCATCATGGCGTGAAGTATATAGAAACTACTCAATTAATTGATTCAAATCATTCTCGATGCGCATTATTAAATCGGTGACTGCTGTACTCATTTTCTATCGAATTGGCTCTAAGGTGGTGTGATTTGAAAGCGATTCCGAATATTTGTACTCGATGACCCACTTCTATTATAACGTGACTGCAAGCCTTCTCACTAGTTTGTTCTTGTCCCATATTATCGTTCAAGTTGCGATATATCGTATAGGATTTGGATTGGTCGAAATAGCCATCTCGACCAATCCAAAGCCCACGATATATCATAACTTGATATAGAAGCGTGAATTATGCTAAGCCGTAATATTATACATGACAAAGATAATGATCAATGTAGTGAAATATAATGTTATTTCTTAATCATATAAGTGATTGCACGACTAATAAAATCGCTTTTAATTCGTGTTTTTTTTTATCAAATCAGTATTATTTGGACTAAAATGAATGTTTGCACATCAAGATTTGCAAACGTTAGGTATGAAATTAACGAAAATAGGACCTCTGAGTAATTTTCACACACTTGGAGACGCGACTTCAAGTGGTGGACATTTAAATAAAACTACTACGACCCACAACTTCCACGTCGATGAAAATTACTCACATCTATTTAATTTGAGATCAAACGTTTGTAAACCTTGCTATTTAAACACACATAACAGAGATTTAAACGTTCAATGAAACAGATTAAAAACGACTATTGTCATATATGGACATATCGCAGCAAACACAAAACATATGTATAACATTTCTACAATGTCGGTCCAACATCTTCGACGCTGGTTCAGCATTGTACAATTGTTATACAAATGTTTTGTGTTAGCTGGGATAGGCCCTAGGGGTGATATACAGGATATAGCGATACATCATCTTTACATAGATACTCCTCCGCTTTCCCCATTGTTCACGGTAATAAGTATGATAACTGTTGAGGCATGAGTCTTCCAGCTTTAAAAACGATCATTTTTTATTATCAAGTAAATTATAGTGTTATTGTATATAGTGACATTTTGTCTTCAATCAGCGATTTTAAAATGTTTAAAACGTAGGCAATTATAAGTAATTTTCAACCACCTGAAGCTGTGGGTCACAGGCGGGCTTCGAGTGCAGGGTAAAAAAATTAATTATCTAATTTGGTGCTCAAGGTGTTGAAATAATATAAGATGGTGCCCTGCTTGACATATAAAGCATACAGTATATGTCGCGAATACCCTCACCTACTCGTAAATTCACTTAAGTAGTTTTGTAATTGTCTGGCAATAGCATCTATAGGCAAGTTTTATTCGCCATTTGAATGCTGAGCAATTCCACTCTTTCATCTCTTAAATCTTTATTTACTATATTCATGATAATAACACATCACAACCCAAATCTTTGATCTGAAATCACACAAATATGACTTATTTTCACCCGTTTGAAATTGTGTCTCGCTACAGCGACCCACAACTTCAAACGGGTGAAAATTTAAATTATGAAATGTAGCGGACAAAGGGTTAGAAATGCGTGTGTTAGATACACTATACTCGCAAAAACATAATATTTTTTATCGCCAAATTTATGTATCGTTCAAAATTTACGACAACGCATTGTGAAAAAAAAATAAATGATCAATAGGGGCCTATACACTACAGTATACCAACTTTGACATTTAAGCAATCGACTTATTTATCCAGATTTTATCATCTTTACCAGTATCCATATGTTTTGGAAACCTGATGAAAACTAGGGAATGTCTTTTCGGAATATTTTACGAAGAGAAATCCACCAGGAGCAGTACACGAACTAATCATGATAAATAAGCAGTGGAATGATGATGATCCAATAAATAAAATGAATGGGTCTTCAGGCCACCTTTGTACACAAATAGGCTAAACCGGACCAGGAGTATCTTCTGAGGATGGTGAGAAGAAAGATATGACACTGCCATCCAGACACATGATTCGTAATTCGAACCCTGGCGGTCTGAGCTCGAGCTCGCTACTTCTCGGTGAGGGCGGGGGCCCTAGGGTAGTGGTTAGCACAGCTGCCTTTCACGCTAGAGTTAGGGGTTCGTTTCCCGGTCTCGGTGGCTTGAAAGAAACAAAAATGTTTCTTCCCCATCCACTCGTAAAACTCGAACCCCGCTCTGGCATTCAAGTTTCAAAAAGCAAATGTGTCTTCCCAGCTCACTTGTAAAAATTCAATATTGTGGGGAGTTTCCGCGATCGAGAGGTAGCGTGCTCGGCCTCAGACCTCCAGGATTTGAATTTCGAATCCTGTGTCTAGGAGGCAGTGTCATCTCACCATCCTCGGGAGGTTCTCCTGGCCCAATTTAGCCTGTACGTGCACAAAAATGGCCTAGAGCCCGATTCATTTCATTTCATTTCACTTCTCGGTGACGGAGGCTCCCCATAAGATTGAATGTTACGAGTGAGCAGGGACTAAACATTTTGTTTCTTTGAAACTTGAATGTCAGAGCGGGGTTCTAACCCGCGATCTCCGACTTTCCAAGCAGGCAGCTTTAACCCTTTGACTTCCAGGCCGGGGTGCATGCCAGGATCCAGATATACTGGTGTACGAGTTCTATTTTTCGTCATTTGAAGCAGGAATTGCTAAGGCAATTTCCAGCTTCAAATGACAAA
Organism: Flabesymbios commensalis; assembly: GCA_964017125.1. Lineage (NCBI taxonomy): Eukaryota > Metazoa > Annelida > Polychaeta > Terebellida > Flabelligeridae > Flabesymbios > Flabesymbios commensalis. The sequence continues at coordinate 41,257,126 of OZ024918.1, forward strand.
AAATACATAAATGTAGTATATATTTGACGAAAATTTGTGTCATTTTATGGTTACGTTCATTGACGAATGACGACGGAAATTTCCGTCATGTATGGTAGTGAAAAGGTTAACTATTGCACCAGAGCACCCGCCCGGAAGGATGACGAGAAGTCACCAGGAAATTTATAATACCGCCTGGCACTTGGTGGCCTTGTGCAGTCCATTAAACACAGGAAAACGGATAATAGTTTTAACGCTTTGATATATAATATTGGTCCAGTCAATGAACAGACACACAAGGACATGGGTGGTTCATTGAATGTAATTAATTTGTTATTCTGTTATTCGTGGGATCCTAAGTGTGATGAAGAGAAATGAACACAAAGATATTTTTTATAGTTCAGATCGGCACGTTGAAAACTTAGGATAGCTTGTTAATTAAAGACAGGCAGTCTAGACATGGTAAACACTGAACAGACAGGGTGAGTGGATAATATTGATATTACCTTACGCCGCTTTCTGCATTATATTGTGCCAATTTCGCGACAATCGAGATGATGCCATACTGATATCGTTTGAATTCAAGGGTTTTTGAAAATGTTATACAAATGTTTTGTGTTTGCTGGGTGCCCAATGTTATACAAATGTTTTGTGTTTGCTGGGTGTGGACTCCCAGCAAACACAACACATTTGTATAACATTTGTACAACGTCGACCCAACGTCTGCGACGTTTGTCCAACCTTATACAAATGTTATGCAAATGTTTTGTGTTTGGTGAGCACTTGTTGATGCCAAATTATAAACGACTGCTCAAGGCAGAATAGGTGGAATAAGTGATGTAGTTGATGTTTAAATTACCATAAAAGTGCAGGTGCGGCAGTAATAGCCTCTACTTGTAATGCATGGACGATGATAAACTGTGAACTAACTACAACCGTGCAATATAATTAAGACTAATTATTGTGCTAGACACAGTAGTTATCATTATAAGAAGAAAACAAGTTAATCTCGATAACTTGACCCAGTAAATTCTGGCCTGATGTTGGCAAGACATAGGCCCAGCCTAGTCATGCTATGTAGTTGTATAATTATGTCTGAAGTCCTTTTTGTCGTTTATATTTCCCGCACGGAGACCACATAATAATAACGTAGGTAGATCCTGTGCATATACAGCAGTTTCTATAGATCTGTAGATAGGAACTTCATAGAGCCAAGGAATCTATAGATTCCTTTATCAGTGTTTATATGACTAAAAAATTAACGGCACGCACAATTTTACCTTTTGAGGCAGTTAATTCACCCGCATCTAATCACGATAAAGATGGTTGATGTTGTTAGCACCACAGAAATAAAATAACACTTAAACAAGAACGGTAGAGCATTATTGGTCCGTGACAGAATATGAAAAAACGAGATTTCACCCCAATGACGTTTTAGCCCTTACAACGCTGACATATCTCTGTATAAACCAGGGTTTTTTACAATTTTACATCCTCATACATGTCTTAGTTAGCTCTTTCCTCTTCATTTGAATGACCTACCTATGTTATGTGTCTACGACCATTATATACATTTTAATTATTCCAGCGCGGCGATTTACTTTAGACGGCAGACTCTACACGTAACAGACGTCAGATTCTGAAATCTAAAGTCGATCCCCGCGATGAAAGGGTTAATGTTGGATCAGCGTCGCAGGCGTTTGTCCAGCGTTATATTAGACCTTTAACCTTTAGCCGTCAAGCTCACTTAGTTGGAATTTTCACCTGCCTGAAATTGTGAAATTTGATTTGATTACATATGTTTTCAGACCCAGGGATTTCAAATATGGCATTATTTTCAAGGTACCACGATTGTTTCATCTTGTTTCCACATAAGAAATATTTTACTCTGAAAAGTTCAATACGTATTTTTATTCTAAGTATAAATGTTTTTATATTCAAATATAACCCCTCCTAGTTTATTAATGTAAAATAATAATAAATTATCACTTGTGTTCAATATCTAATCATGTAGCAAGTATTTTATTTTAATTGAAGTGTTTAGTGGACTGTTACAAGGTTATGATCACTAGTGTATTTAGAGAAGAAAGAAGTATTATTCTAAAATAATGTATTTTTTATTTTATATTTTCCTTAAAAAATTCAAAGTGTGAAATCCCTGATGCATCCGCATTACTACGCGGCATGCTTCACCCGCTAGTGGAAGAGTCATCCATTTTATTTGCCCTGGTGCAGTGTATAAAGCTGCCTGCTTGGAAAGTCGGAGATCGTGGCTTCGAACCCCGCTCTGGAATTCAAGTTTCACAAAACAAAATGTGGCTTCCCAGCTCACTTGTAAAGATTCAATATTGTGCGTAGCCTCTGTGACCGAGAGGTAGCAAGCTCGGCCTTAGACCGCCAGGGTTCGAGTTTCGAATCCTGTGTCTGGAGGGCAGTGTCATCTCATTCATCTCACCATCCTCAGGAGGTTCTCCTTCATTTTACTTTCTTCGTAAATTGTTGTTCCATAGTCTGCCTTGACACGAGCATTGTTCTGTTGAACGTATATTGACGGTAAAATTATCTTTGCAAAACATTAATAATTGAATATCTATTGGGTATTATCAACATGTCCCATACATTTTCTGCCACTGGTCTGGTTGATTGTAGTGGTCAATTGTATGGAATGCTTGTTTATTTAACCCTAAAATGGCCCTATAAGCGATTTCAATTCAAACAAAATGTTGATGTTGAATGTCCTTGTCATGGACGCCACCAAATCGTCGCCTCGGAGCTAAATGATCCTATCTGACACTCGTCAGAGTGGCAGATAGGATCATTTAGCTCCGAGGCGACGAAATAAGGTATCGACATAGTACAATGAGACATTTCCCTCTTGTGTGACTTTAACCCTTACAGCGCGAGGATTAGGAATCTGACGTCAGTAGACGTCAAATTCTGACGACTAAAGTCGATCCCCACACGGTAAGAGTAAAACATATTTCTAATGGCCGTAGACCCATAACCATGATAACATAGGTATTCAAATGAAGCGGAAAGAGCTAACTAAGTCATTTATGATGACTTCAAGTCGAACAAACCCTTAGGTCTCCATGGTTTATACGAAAGTATTTCAGCGCTTTAAGGGTTGACTTTCACATCTCAGGATTGTAAATGCGATCATCACCAGATCAAGATTAGTTCCCAGAGTTTAAACCTGTACTTGCGTCTCGTCTTTGACGTTTGTGATGCAGGTATATTGTCGGTGTTTCTATATGTTTCTAGACAAAATATGTCAATTGGCGGGCTCTTGCTTTCTGTCGTCTTGAGATGCGAAGCTTTGGCATCACCTCAATTATTGATATTTATTATATGATATATTAGTTGGGTTATTACTCTTACGCTTCATTGTACGCTGTACATTTTTAATTGAGTGTAATTTCACGATGGAGACATGTGATGAGTTTAACAAATGTAGACATTGATGTCAAATATTTATGTCATATGCCTATATTTCTGTTGGTAGAACATTTAATTTAAGGGTTGCGTAAATGTTGCCAATATTCATTAAACCTGAGAAGTGCCCTAGTACCACAGTATGCAATGTTTTTATATCACATCCAATAAACTCTCATGTGTCAATCAATTCAAGCTACCCCAAGTAAAAATAATTAGTTGTTACTTGATGCAATGCATCACAGATAACAGTACAACATTTCTAACCATAACTATGAGAACGAAAGCTGGAGGTCCTCCGCTCAATATTACATTTGTAAAAGTACTCAGTGATATCGGACATGCTTATACACATCTAAAAAAAACATTTAAAAAAAATGTTTTGTATTTACGGCATTTTAGCTGGTTTGGACAATGTACTAATAATCCATGGAAACAAATTACAAATTTGCCGTGAAATAGCGATACCATAACAATACTATAAATCTCATGACGCAACCAATAAATAGGCTTCCACATATATATAGGCCTTATTTTATCAATAACAAAATATTTTAAATAAACTAAGCTATAACTACAACGCATATCCAGCCAGCATGCCGTATACAATATTCAGGGGACAAATAAATAATGGGAAAAGTAGCTCCGTAGTGAACTTTCATTTCACACAAATATTATAGCTTTTTGCCTTGGTGTGCTGGAATATAGCACATAAGCATGATATGTCCTACCTACAGAATATAAGTCTACTTTCAAAGCATGAATATATCTAATAAACATGGTAATGATTTTCAATTTGAAGTCATGTGCTTATATAAAATTATCACAGGACAATGATCTGCAACTCGTGAAAGTAACGTTACAATAATTTGGGCTACGTGACCCGGATCCGGATCGTGATGCGGATCATTCCTAAAATGTAATGGATTGTTCCGAGAGTCGGCTACACACATCTTTTAAAAAAAAATCTAGATCTGGATCGTAATTCAGATCCTGGATCCGGATCGTAGTCCAGACCTTCCCCACATTTATTGGATTGCTCCTTGGCCCCCGATATACAGCTCTGGTAGAAAAAATCATGTAATTACATTCATAAACAGATAAATGCAAGTAATCCTGCGGAGAGGCAACTAAGCCCACAAATAAAGACGACCGAAAACATAACCTATGAGTGGTGAAATCATTAGCTTCGCATGCATGGGTGACAATTTCAATTAGATAAGTTGGCGGTTAAAAGATTGAGATGTGAACAAGGGACAGGTCCTGTATGCTTGTACAAGCTACGATATATCGTCGATATATCGTCGGCTTTGGATTGGTCGCGATGGTCATCGCGATCAATCACTTTTGACCTCTTAAACCGGTGAAATGATGGTCAAGCGTTTAAATGGGCTGCAGATCACAACCGTGATAACAAAAATCGTGTTGACCCACACAAACGAATACATAGCTGAGTTGGGGCCTACCGTGCACGATAGCATTTTGCAAACGGTGTAGACCTGGTAGGCCTATATTATAGATCCTACGCTAAAATTATTAGGCCCCTACCTTTTAGTTGGTGGAACTCAAAATTTCGCTCAAAGACTGGCTATGACCTAAATGAAATGAAATGAATCGGACTTTAGGCCACCTTTGTGCACATATAGGCTAAACTGGGCCAGGAGAACCTCCTGAGGATGGTGAGATGATTGAGATGACACTGTTCTCCAGACACAAGATTCAAAATTCGAGCCCTGAAGGTCTGAGGCCGAGCACGCTACCTCTCGGTCACGGAGGCTCCCCACAATATTGACTTCAACACGTGAATGGGGAAGAAACATTTTTGTTTCTTTCAAACCGCCGAGACCGGGAACCGAACCCCGAACTCTGGGGTGAAAGGCATCGGTGCTAACCACTACCCTAGGGCCCCCGCCTATGACCTAAATGAGTAGCCAAGTGATTAAGTCTATGGAATAAGTCTTACATCTGGAACCCCGTGTGCACTTCGTGAAGAAATCATGAAATTTGGCAGAGATGACCTCTGAAATACCCTTTTTGATTTCTGATATAGATCAGTCACTTTTAACCTCGTTTCTAATTTGCATATTTCCAAGATGGCCGCCAACTGATATGTGTAATGAGAGTGAAACTTTCAAAATCGAGATAGCGACCTGCAAATAGGCACAAATTGAAGGTAATACCAAGCTGATTACAAATTTCAAAAAATAAATTTTGTAATATCTCATTTTCCTATCCTAATTTGCATATTTCCAAAATGGCCGCCTTATCCAGGTGAAAACAGTAAAAATGTCAAAATCGGGATAGAGACTTGCAAACAGGCTCAAATTGAAGGTAATAATAAGCTGCTTTAAATTAAAAAAAAAGATTATTGTTATATATAAATTTATCAGCCTAATTTGCATATTTTCAGAATGGCTGCTAAAAATATGGGTCATGGTATATTAAAATGGCCTGTTTAATCAGTTTTCTTATCTGTTTCTGTTACTAGTAGACCTACGTGTATTATAAAGTTTTGGTGAGTCATAGACCTAATTATCGACAATAAACAAGGCATACTAGTATTAGTACTAGACAATTGGGGTCAAGTATATGGCCTATAGTAAACCAATATGCTTTAACGTTAACTTAGGGTACATTTACAATATATTTAGGTTGGTCTAACGTTATTAGTTTAAGCTTAGAATAAAATATATATGACTAAAAGTATAAGGAATTTAATTATTACTAGGAAATCGTGTGTTATCTGTACTGATAAATCTAGATAGATAAAAGAGTTTGAGATATCACGCCAGGAACGTCCTTGCCACACACAGCTTTTACGCACGCTAGACCCAGCTAGCACGAGGCATTAACCCAATATTGTATCAATGTTGAGCCAGCGTCGTAGACGGTGGGCCAACATTCAACATTGTTATTCAACATTGGATCAAGTGTGGCAACCACTGTCTATGTACACATAATAATCATAGTGTTTGATTTTGTTGATGCCAAATTATACACGACTGCTCAAGGCAGAATAGGTGGAATAAGTGATGTAGTTGATGTTCAAATTACCATAAAAGTGCAGTGGTGGCAGTGATAGCCTCTACTCGTAATCCATGGACGATGATAAACTGTGAACTAACTACAACCGTGCAATATAATTAAGATTAATATTGTGCTAGACACAGTAGTTATCATTATAAGAAGAAAACAAGTTAATCTCGATAACTTGACCCAGTAAATTCTGGCCTGATGTTGGCAAGACATAGGCCCAGCCTAGTCATGCTATGTAGTTGTATAATTATGTCTGAAGTCCTTTTTGTCGTTTATATTTCCCGCACGGAGACCACATAATAATAACGTAGGTAGATCCTGTGCATATACAGCAGTTTCTATAGATCTGTAGATAGGAACTTCATAGAGCCAAGGAATCTATAGACTCCGTTATCAGTGTTTATATGACTAAAAAACTAACGGCACGCACAATTTTACCTTTTGAGGCAGTTAATTCACCCGCATCTAATGACGATAAAGATGGTTGGTGTTGTTAGCACCACAGAAATCGAAAAAACGATTTCACCCCAATGACGTTTTAGCCCTTACAACGCTGACATATCTCTCTATAAACCAGTTAGTTAGCCTTTTCCGCTTCATTTGAATAGCCTACCTATGTTGTGGGTCTACGACCATTATATACATTTTAATTATTTCAGCGCGGCGATTTACTTTAGACGGCGGACTACAGACGTCAGATTCTGAAATCTAAAGTCGATGCCCGCGATGAAAGGGTTAATGTTGGATCAGCGTCGCAGGCGTTTGTCCAGCGTTATATCAGACCTTTAACCTAGTAGCCGCAAAGTTTACTTAGTTGGAATTTTCACCTGCCTGAAATTGTGAAATTTGATTTTGGTGTCTATAGGCCTACCCATGATACATATGTTTTCAGACCCAGGGATTTCAAATATGGCATTATTTTCAAGGTACTACGATTGTTTCATCTTGTTTTCAACATAAGAAATATTTTACTCTGAAAAGTTCAACGATTGTACAGTCAATACAACAGCGGCATATGAATCATTTCATACCCTATCTATTTGGTTGGTTTAACTCGAAATTTCTCTCATGGACCGGTCATGCCTATGATCTTGCAAAACCGAAGCATTTACCTCAAGGTTGTGAACAGAGGTAGACCTTATTCTCGGAACCCAACAATTAAATAGTTATATTGTATTATCAGATTATGTTTAAAATAGCAAGTAGGATGGGTATTTTAATATAGGCCTATGACTCTTAATTCAATGTACACGACTCGTCTCAAATATAAGTGTGCCACGTACATACGATTTGAACTGGCCCTATATGCGATGAATACAATGTCCTGTTTATCACGATCTCAGAATAAAATATTTGCAGCCATTTGACAGTCCACCTACAGAAGAAACATTCCAGAGGAGAGAAAATTATATATTCGAAAATAATCAGCCATATGTTTAATAAGGTATTTTTTGTACACTATTTTATAAAATGTTTGCATGTATTGTATCTCTGAAAGGGCCATGGTCTATCAAATAAACCAAATCAATCAATCAATCAATCAATCAGTCAAAACACGTAGGTTGGACATGGTGCATGGACAGTAAAAAATTAAGTAGTGATCTTTTTATTGTAAAAAGTGACAATATTCATCTGCATCATTACATTAATTTTGTAGTTATCTTGCACAGAGTGTGAATATCTTTTTTCCACCAATTCTGGACAATCAGTGACAACAACGGCTGTCAAGGTTGGGACAAAGTTTTTCAGTTCGGGGCATACATGCTTATACCATAGCTTCCTGCAAAAGTACAGCACATAACTGCAATATTAACCCCATGATCACTGCGGTTGACTACAGTAGACATTCTAATTCTGAGGTTTTATTAGCACCTGTATCATCCCTGGCAGCTGGTTGTTAAAGTAAAATTTGCATTCAATCTTGAAACACTGATATATGTTGGGACTTAAATTTCACAAATCACATACATTTTCACATGAAATTGTGTATCGCGGTAGCGAGACACAACTGCAAGTGACTGAAAATTTAAATTGAATGGCTCAGTGCTCTGGGGTTTAAATCCACCCATGGTATAATAATGGTAACCCGAGATAGTCATTAGACCATTTCAGAGGTGAAATTATATCTACTTGCCTATAATATGTCTAGCTCCGAAAGTTAAACTTCCGGTTCTTTCTGACAACCGTTCAACATTTTCCTACATTATGCATGCTATGCAGTGCGTAGCTTATGCAGTAGGTTCTATGTAATGGTATTGTATGGGCTTCGACATTTTCAAAGCACAAGAATGTGATTTTTGTGAATGCTCAGTATCAGAGTATTGTAGGCCTACTATTATTAATTGGGGGCCCAATTGGCACAATTAAATCCCCTAATATGATGTTTTGCTGTGGGGGAAGTGGGTAGTAGAAGCAGCAGTGGTAGCCTGGCTGATTCAATTTCTGTAATGTGAGGTCTATGGGTGATTCTGACATGTGAGGTATATGGGTGATTCTGTCATGTGAGGTCTATGGGTGATTCTGTCATAGGAGGTATATGGGTGAAACTGTCATAGGAGGTATATGGGTGATTCTGTCATGTGGCGTATATAGGTGAGTCTGTGATATGAGGTAGGCCTATATGGGTGATTCTGTCATTTGCGGTATATGGGTGATTCTGGCATGTGACGTATATGGGTGATTCTGCTATGTGACGTATATGGGTGATTCTGTCATGGGACGTATATGGGTGATTCTGTCATGTGAGATACATGGGTGATTCTGTCATGTGTGGTATATGGGTGATTCTGTCATGTGAGGTATATGCGTGATTCTGTCATGTGAGGTACATGGGTGATTCTGTCATGTGAGGTACATGGGTGATTCTGTCATTTGACGTAGGCCCTATATGGGTGATTCTGTCATGTGAGGTATATGGGTGATTCTGTCATGGGACGTATATGGGTGATTCTTTCATGTGAGGTACATGGGTGATTCTGTCATGTGACGCAGGCTATATGGGTGATTCTTTCATGTGAGGTATATGGGTGATTCTTTCATCTTGAGGTATATGGGTGATTCTGTCATGTGAGGTACATGGGTGATCCTGTCATGTGAGGTATATGGGTGATTCTGTCATGTGAGGTATATAAGTGATTCTGTCATGTGACGTATATGGGTGATTATTTCATGTGAGGTACATGGGTGATTCTGTCATGTGACGTATATAGGTGATTCTGCTATGTGACGCATATGGGTGATTCTGTCATGTGAGGTACATGGGTGATTCTGTCGTGAGGTACATGGGTGATTCTGTCATGTGAGGTACATGGGTGATTCTGTCATGTGAGGTACATGGGTTATTCTGTCATGTGAGGTACATGGGTGATTCTGTCATGTGAGGTACATGGGTGATTCTGTCATGTGAGGTACATGGGTGATTTTGTCATGTGAGGTATATGGGTGATTCTGCCATGTAACGAATAAGGGTGATTCTGTCCTGTGAGGCACATGGGTGATTCTGTCATGTGATGTATAAGGGTGATTCTGTCGTGTGAGGTATATGGGTGATTCTGTCATGTGACGTATATGGGTGATTCTGTCATGTGAGGTACATGGGTGATTCTGTCATGTGAGGTACATGGGTGATTCTGTCATGTGAGGTCTATGGGTGATTCTGCCATGTGACGTATAAGGGTGATTCTGTCATGTGAGGTACATGGGTGATTCTGTCATGTGACGTATATGGGTGATTCTGTCGTGTGAGGTATATAGATGATTCTGTCATGTGACGTATTCGGGTGATTCTGTCGTGTGAGGTACATGGGTGATTTTGTCATGTGAGGTACATGGGTGATTCTGTCATGTGAGTTCACTCGTGTCACCAGTGTCTCTATCTCTACTTCAGACACTGGTCATCTTCCCCCGATCAGCTAATATTAACCACCAGGGGACAGAGATTTCACAGCCACTCTCTGTACTGCCGCATCTAGGTGCGTGGGAAAAATCCCGCTTCTTTCAGAACGATGGCCTCACAGAGTGCAAAATAACTCGATTCATGTTATTACCATTGACGCTTCTGAAAATGAGATAAAAATATCCAGGCTGAATATACACTGATATATACCGTATGTAGTAAAAATTGTGCTTAGCTCATACTTTTAAAAACTCCAATAAATTAATCATCAACAAGACTACATAAGTCCAGGAGCTCCCGCGACGAATTAGAATTTGATTTAAGCAATTTTGTGTAGGGTTTTTAATGTAGTCCTAGGCTAGCTCAAAAATCAAGACGCAAGACAACTAGCTCAGTCTAAGAGTAAGATAAGAACTAGACAGTCTGTCAGAGATTGCAAACCTCCATTGAAATTAATGATCCTAATCAGTATCCCAGTAATCGTCTACCTACCTGGCACGGTTTACCCGATATCAGGCCAATCGAGGTAACTAATAGCTGATTTACGGTCATTTTGAATTTGATATAAACTAGCTAAAAACTTAGGGTGCATCCTCCCCCGAAACCACAAATTTTGTTTTATAGTAATGGACTAACATCTAACAGTTTGCAAAATATTCGGCATGTGAAAGTAAATAATGGCCGATAGGGGACCATTTTGAATTTGATCGAGTCAGAATTTTTCAAGATGCATCCTCAGCTGAAATCTCACATTTCATTATATAGTAATCGTCTAGCTATCTAGCACGGTTTACCAAATATCGGCCATGTGAAAGTGAATAATGGCCTAAAGGCGGCCATTTTGAATTTGATCAAGTCGAAATTTTCCAAGATGCATCCTCAACTGAAATCTCACATTTCATCCTATAGTAATGGTCTAGCCATCTAGCACGGTTTACCAAATATCGTCCATGTGCAAGTGAATAATTGCCGATAGGAGGCCATTTTGAATTTGATCAAGTCAAAATTTTTCAAGATGCATCCTCTCCTGAAATCTCACAATTTGTTTTATAGTAATGGTATAGCCATCTAGTACGGTTACCAAATAACAGCTATGTGAAAGTGAATAATGGCCGATAGGCGGCCATTTTGAATTTGATGGAGTCAATTTTTTTCAAGATGCATCCTCTCTTGTAATCTCACATTTTGTTTTATAGTAATGGTCCAGCTATCTAACACGGTTTACCAAATATCAGCAATGTGAAAGTAAATAGTGGCCGATAGGCGGCCTTTTTGAATTCGATTGAGTCGAAAGTTTTTAAAAGGCATCCTCTCCCGAAACGTCACATTTTGTTTTATAGTAATGGTCTAGCTATCTAGCACGGTTTACCTGATATCAGGCCTATCGAGGTAAATAATGCTGATTGTCGGCCATTTTGAATTTGTAAGTTAAAAAATTTCAGGGTGCATCCTCCCCAGAAAACTCACACTTTGTTTTATAGTAATCAGGTAATGGTCTAGCCATCTAGCACGGTTTACCAAATATCAGCCATGTGAAAATGAATAATGGCCGAAAAGGCGGCCATTTTAAATTTGATCAAGTTAAATTTTTTCAAGATGCATCCTCTCCTGAAATCACACATTTTGTTTTATAGTAATGGTCTAGCCATCTAGCACGGTTTACCAAATAACGGCCATGTGAATGTGAATAATGGCCGATTGGCGGCCATTTTGAACTTGGACGAGTTGAATTTTTTCAAAATGCATCCTCTCCTGAAGCCTTACAATTTGTTTTATAGTAATGGTGTAGATATCTTGAGCGGCTTTCATGATATTCCACAATATTAGGCCTGTCGAGGTGAATAATGGCTGATAGGCGGCCATTTTTAATTTTATCAACTTCAAATTTTTCAAGATGCATCCTCTCCTGAAACCTAACAATTTGTTTCATAGTAATGGTGTAGCTATCTTGAGCGGTTTTCATGATATTCCGCAAAATCGTTCAGTCGGATTTACCGATGTTATAAATTAGGTCAAAGTGCTGGGTCAACTTTAAGGTCGAGGTCCAAAAACCTGAAAAGGCACAACTAGGGACCTTAGAGAACATGTATGTGCAATATGACTGTCATCGGCCCAGTACTTTTCGAGATCTGCTCCGGAAACGAAGTGCGCGTCAAAACGTCTAAATAGGTCATAGTTCTGAACCAGAAGTAGGTCAAAATTCAAATACCCCAAAAGGCACAACTAGACCCCCTAGGGGTGTTGTGTGTAAAATTTGAAGACAATCGGACAAGTACTTTCAGAGATATGCTCCGGAAACGAATTGTTTACGGACGGCCCAACGGCCCAACGGCCCAACGCCGTCACATCATCATTTTCTCCTCTGCAACCTTGCGTATTGAATTCAGATTAAAAATATTTTAACCTGTCCATTAGCCACCTGGAAGTAACCCACATACCAAAAATTGTTATCCTAGCTTATTTTCTTACAAAGTTATAGGCAAAAGAAGAGGCCAAAAAAAACGGAGGTAGAATCCATAGCTCCCTTCGTCTCACCTACGGTGACGGCGGGAGCTAACAAGACTACATAAGTCCAGGAGCTCCCGCTCCGAATTAGAATTTGATTTAAGCAATTTTGTGTAGGGTTATCAATGTAGTCCTAGGCTAGGTCAAAAATCAAGACGCAAGACAACTAGGTCTAAGAAGCCCAGTCTAAGAGTAAGATAAGAACTAGACAGTCTGTCAGAGATTGCAAACCTCCATTGAAATTAATGATCCTAATCAGTATCCCAGTAATGGTCTACCTATCTGGCACGGTTTACCCGATATCAGGCCCATCGAGGTAACTAATAGCTGATTTACGGTTATTTTGAATTCGATATAAATTAGTCAAAAACTTAGGGTGCATCCTCCCCCGAAACTTCAAATTTTGTTTTATAGTAATGGACTAACATCTAACACAGTTTGCAAAATATTGGGCATGTGAAAGTAAATAATGGCCGATAGGGGGCCATTTTGAATTTGATCGAGTCAGAATTTTTCAAGATGCATCCTTAGCTGAAATCTCACATTTCATTCTATAGTAATCGTCTAGCTATCTAGCACGGTTTACCAAATATCGGCCATGTGAAAGTGAATAATGGCCTAAAGGCGGCCATTTTGAATTTGATCAAGTCGAAATTTTCCAAGATGCATCCTCAGCTGAAATCTCACATTTTATTCTATAGTAATGGTCTAGCCATCTAGCACGGTTTACCAAAAACCGGCTATGTGAAAGTGAATAATGGCCGATGGGCGGCCATTTTGAATTTGATCTATTCAATTTTTTTCAAGATGCATCCTCTCTTGTAATCTCACATTTTGTTTTATAGTAATAGTCCAGCTATCTAACACGGTTTGTCAAATATCAGCAATGTTAAAGTAAATAGTGGCGATAGGCGGCCATTTTGAATTCGATTGAGTCGAAAGTTTTTGAAAGGCATTCTCTCTAGAAACGTCACATTTTGTTTTATAGTAATGGTCTAGCTATCTAGCACGTCTTACCTGATATCAGGCCTATCGAGGTAAATAATGCTGATTGTCGGCCATTTTGAATTCGTAAGTTAAAAAATTTCAGGGTGCATCCTCCCCCGAAAACTCACACTTTGTTTTATAGTAATCAGGTAATGGTCTAGCCATCTAGCACGGTTTACCAAATATCAGCCATGTGAAAATAAATATTGGCCGAAAAGGCGGCCATTTTAAATTTGATCAAGTCAAACTTTTTCAAGATGCATCCTCATCTAAAATCTCACATTTCGACTTATAGTAATGGTCCAGCCATCTAGCACGGTTGACCAAATATCAGCCATGTGAAAGTGAATAATGGCCGATAAGCAGCTATTTTGAATTTTATCGAGTCAATTGTTTTCAAGATGCATCCTCTCCTGAAATCACACATTTTGTTTTATAGTAATGGTCTAGCCATCTAGCACGGCTTACCAAATAACGGCCATGGGAAAGTGAATAATGGCCGATTGGCGGCCATTTTGAACTTGGACAAGTTGGATTTTTTCAAAATGCATCCTCTCCTGAAACCTTACAATTTGTTTTATAGTAATGGTGTAGATATCTTGAGCGGTTTTCATGATATTCCACAATATCAGGCCTGTCGAGGTGAATAATGGCCGATAGGCGGCCATTTTGAATTTTATCAACTTGAATTTTTTCAAGATGCATCCTCTCCTGAAACCTTACAATTTATTTGATATTAATGGTGTAGCTATCTTGAGCGGTGTTCATGATATTCCGCAATATCAGGCCTGTCGAGGTGAATAATGGCCGATAGGCGGCCATTTTTAATTTTATCAACTTGAAATTTTTCAAGATGTATCCTCTCCTGAAACCTCACAATTTGTTTTATAGTAAAGGTGTAGCTATCTTGAGCGGTTTTCATGATATTCCGCAAAATCTTTCAGTCGGATTTACCGATGTTATAAATTAGGTCAAAGTGCTGGGTCAACTTCCAGGTCAAGGTCCAAAAACCTGAAAAGGCAGATCTATCTATAGATAGGAAGATCGTATTTGCGAAACACAAAAAAGAACGATTGAAAAAATATTGTAAAGAGGATCAGATAAAAAAGCAGGCTTGTGATTTAATCACTTGGCGCTGGCTGTGCATGCGTGAGCTATGCCAATTTCAAGGGCATTGGAGCGAATGATTTTTCTTATTTAATGGCCGGGGTTTCAGAGTATAATTTCGATCACTTTCTTTCTCATGCAGGCCAGGCCAGGAAAAACCTGTTCTTGATGATGTTGCGATGAATCAGATGACACTGCAGTCCGGACAGACGATTCGCAATCGAGCCCTGACGATCTAAGCCAAGATCGAGCACGCTACCTCTCGGTCACAGATGTTCCCTACAATACTGAATCTATACCATATACGAGTGGATGGAGAAGAAACATTTTGCTCTTCAAAATTTCACACACGTGCCGCACTTCATAATCCTGTGTATGTGAACACACTGTGTCCAGGTTGCCGTGCGCGTTGTCGTGTTCGTAGCCGTGTGCATATGGCTTATAATCATCCCACTAAACACAAAACATTTGTGTAACATTAGTACAATGTTTGACCAACGTCGAAGACGTTGGACCGACGTTGTACAAAAGTTGTACACATGTTTTGTGTTTGCTGGGATGTGAACATAGCTTTTATGGGGACGAATTAACAATAAGGACGCGGAGCTGGGGTAGGAAATGAAATGAATCGGGCTTTAGGCCACCTTTGTGCACATATAGGCTAAACTGGGCCAGGAGAACCTCCTGAGGATGGTGAGATGATTGAGATGACACTGTCCTCCAGACACAGGATTCGAAATTCGAGCCCTGGCGGTCTGAGGCCGAGCACGCTACCTCTCGGTCACGGAGGCTCCCCACAATACTAACTTTCACACGTGGATGGGGAAGAAACATTTTTGTTTCTTTCAAACCGCCGAGACCGGGAACCGAACCCCGAACTCTGGCGTGAAAGGCAGCGGTGCTAACCACTACCCTAGGGCCCCCGCCCAGCTGGGACAGGGCGGCCTACACTTTGCAAACTTTGAGATATTGTAGGCTAGAATGGAACACACCCCGAAAAATAAAAAAATAAAATATTTTTATTGGGTAAAACCATTCAGCTTTTAACAATGTGAATATAAATTGCTGTTTTTTCGTGGTGCATATGTATATAGGCCTACATGTATAGGCCTAATATTGGCCCAGCTATTTATCCTCAGGGTGAATAAAAACGTGTTTGATTTTCTGATCAGAAAAACCCGTGGGCCATATCTGAAATGACTGCTCAGGTTTTAGGCCTTTTATAATGGGTAATTTCATTTTGTATTCAATAATCATGATAATAATATCCAAACTGCATGTATGCAAAGTGGTGTATAAAGGCGACGGTGGAGATTGAGTGATTAATAATGATGGCAGATCTATTAACCCTCAAAGCGGTAAATTAAATAATTTAAGTTTTCGTCCACTTGAAGTTGTGTCTCGCTACCGCGAACCACAACTTCAAGTGGACGAACATTACTCATGTTTGTTTAATTTCAGATCAATCATTTGCAAATCTTGATGTTTCAGCATACATTTCGTTTCGCTGACGCGATCCACAACTTCAAGGGAGTGAAAATTATTCAGATTTGACAAAATGGAGGTCAACTGTTTTCAAATATTGCTGATTGATGTCACGTTTTATCTTTAGCATGTTTAAAAGGTGGTACTTAATGTGCTAATAAAAAATGAAAACCCGAATATATGCGACACCGGCGGTTAAAGGGTTAAACTCTAAATAAAATGGATTAAAATGACTATAGTCACGCGTAGTTAGATGGGAATTTATGCAATTATCAACACTTGAAATCTTAGATTTATAAGCCGGCAATTCAAATCACTGGTGCGTGCAGCCAAGTGCGTAAACAAGCTGGGTGAAAATAATTTTCCATTATAAACTGATAAACAGGAGACACCAAAGGGCCAGTGTCGCAGACGATCAACCACCATTGAACCAGCATTGGCTCACTGGCGTCACTCCAGCAAACACTATAAAAAGACATCAATGAGCAGCATCGTCCACAGTAGTGGGGTCTGCCACTACGTAAAGATTTTGTTTCGGTAAAGCATAATCATGATAACGACCCATACTTTACCATCTTTAACATTCAGAGCTGCTATAATTGACAAATGCTCCTTTGATTTGTTTGAAAGCTACACCTGCAAGTGATTAACCCTTTAACCGCCGGTGCCACATATATTCGGGTTTTATTTTTTTTAGCACATTAAGTACCACCTTTTAAACATGTTATAAAATGTGACATCAATCAGCAATATTTGGAAACAGTTGACCTCCATTTTGTCAAAACTGAATAATTTTCACTCACTTGAAGTTGTGGATCGCGTCAGCGAGACACAACTTCAAGTGGGTGAAAATTCAGATTGAATAACTTGGCGGTTAAAGGGTTAATTCTGGTCAATATTTTCAAATGCGCTACATCATGTTTTAGAATTTTTATAGAGAGTCGAAAGCACTGAAATGCCTCAAGGCCAAGGTGATAAATATGAACATGGTATATAGACGAACTTTGGCTTTGAACTTTGGGTGAACCATATCCTTCACGAGACGTTTGAGCTAATTAAACATGTTAAAAGCTACAGTAGGCCTATCTACATTCGATGCTTGCAAGCTGAATTCAATTTCTCAGAAAAATATGACAGAAAAAAAACATGAACAATAGTACCTGAGTACGGCGTGTTGATTTTTAACCAACGAAATTAAATGCAGTATAATACATGTAAAATAGAGGTATTACCATTGATAACTTCCGTTATATATTTATAACTTCCGTTCTGTTTCACCCATGTCGCGGGGCGGGGGCCCTAGGGTAGTGGTTAGCACCGCTGCCTTTCACGCCAGAGTTCGGGGTTCGGTTCCCGGTCTCGGCGGTTTCAAAGAAACAAAAATGTTTCTTTCCCATCCACGTGTGAAAGTCAGTATTGTGGGGAGCCTCCGTGACCGAAGAGGTAGCGTGCTCGGACTCAGACCGCCAGGGCGCGAATTTCGAATCCTGTGTCTGGAGGACAGTGTCATCTCATTCATCTCATCATCCTCAGGAGGTTCTCCTGGCCCAGTTTAGCCTATATGTGCACAAAGGTGGCCTAAAGCCCGAATAATTTCATTTCATTTTTTTTCACCCATGTCGCGGGCATCAAAACCGAAAGTTCGTGTTATTGACGTGACAGTACGTGGGCCGTCGCCACGACGGCCTGAATAGTGCACTCTAAAGTACGTGGGCCGTCGCCACGACGGCCTAATTATATGACGTCATACATTCGGGCCCAGTACTGGGGGAACATTACTGCCAGTAGTGAAAGTGTTAAGATAAAATTGGCAACTATATTTATTATCCATTAGGCCACAGTACGTCACACACTGGTGACACCAGTGAAGTGTAAAGGGTGAAGTTGACTTAGTTACGAGCCTAATATCCAGCAAACGCGATATAGTTGATCCAATGTTGTTTTAGCGTCTACGACGCTGGCGCAACATTTAAACAACATTGAGACAAATAGAGACACTAGTCTAGTGACACGTAAGAAGTGTGACATTGTAAGGGGTGAAGTAGACTTCACTACGGCCTAATATTCAGCAAGCGTGATATAGTTGATCCAATGCTGTGGGACCAGAGCAACATTTAAGCAACATTGAAACAAAGAAGTATCATGCTTTCATACATGAATCATTTTAAAACAAGATCACAGACCAGATTAGTTTTTATTAATCACAACTTGAAAAAAATAATATGCAAAATTATACAGACGACTTCATGAAATCCTCCCCAGACCCAACATGCACAAGATGGTTCAATATCTACACAATTAATTTCTTATTATAATTATTAGGGTCGTGCACTTTAATCCTGCCATGGACCATGGTAAAATCACTATCGGCCTCCATCTTGTTGTAAATATGACATTTCCAGAGTGGGAGGCAATATTAATCTTGATTCGACACGGCGTACTGTATTATAGACCTATACACGGCGTAGCCGTTACGTTTCAAAAGCCTTAGACAATAAAGCATGTGGATGACATAATCTTCTTTATACACGATGCCAGTGACATTGCGTCACTCACAAAGAGACTGATATCACGTTTCATTATTCTGCATCACACAGGCAAGTAACTAGTAAACACAAGCCGTGAACCAAAGTTGATTTAAGGTTGGCGCACCGTCTCGCAATCGAGCCCTGACGATCTAAGCCAAGATCGAGCACGCTAACTCTCGGTCACAGATGTTCCCTACAATACTGAATCTATACCAAATACGAGTGGACGGAGAAGAAACATTTCGCTCTTTAAAATTTCACACACGTGCCGCACTGTATAATCCTGTGTATGTGAACACACTGTGTCCAGGTTGCCGTGCGCGTTGTCGTGTTCGTAGCCGTGTTCATATGGCTTATAATCATCCCAGTAAACACAAAACATCTGTGTAACATTAGTACAATGTTTGACCAACGTCGAAGACGTTGGACCGACGTTGTACAAAAGTTATACACATGTTTTGTGTTTGCTGGGATGTGAACATAGCTTTTATGGGGACGAATTAACAATAAGGACGCGGAGCTGGGGTAGGAAATGAAATGAATCGGGCTTTAGTCCACCTTTGTGCACATATAGGCTAAACTGGGCCAGGAGAACCTCCTGAGGATGGTGAGATGATTGAGATGACACTGTCCTCCAGACACAGGATTCGAAATTCGAGCCCTGGCGGTCTGAGGCCGAGCACGCTACCTCTCGGTCACGGAGGCTCCCCACAATACTAACTTTCACACGTGGATGGGGAAGAAACATTTTTGCTTCTTTCAAACCGCCGAGACCGGGAACCGAACCCCGAACTCTGGCGTGAAAGGCAGCGGTGCTAACCACTACCCTAGGGCCCCGCCCAGCTTGGGTAGGGCGGCCTACACTTTGCAAACTTTGAGATATTGTAGGCTAGAATGGAACACACCCCGAAAAATAAAGAATTAAAATATTTTTATTAGGTAAAACCATTCAGCTTTTAACAATGTGAATATCAATTGCTGTTTTTTCGTGGTGCATATGTATGTAGGCCTACATGTATAGGCCTAATATTGGCCCAGCTATTTATCCTCAGGGTGAATAAAAACGTGTTTGATTTTCTGATCAGAAAAACCCGTGGGCCATATCTGAAATGACTGCTCAGGCTTTAGGCCTTTTATAATGGGTAATTCCATTTAGTATTAAATAATCATGATAATAATATCCAAACTACATGTAGGCAAAGTGGTGTATAAAAGCGACGGGGGATATTGAGTGATTAATAATGATGGCAGATCTATTAACCCTCAAAACGGTAAATTAAATAATTTAAATTTTCGTCCACTTGAAGTTGTGTCTCGCTACCGCGAACCACAACTTCAAGTGGACGAAAATTACTCATGTTTGTTTAATTTCAGATCAATCATTTGCAAATCTTGATGTTTAAGCATACATTTCGTTTCCAATAACTGCGATTTAACCCTTTAACCGCCAAATTATTCAATCTGAATTTTCACCCACTTGAAGTTGTGTCTCGCTGACGCGATCCACAACTTCAAGTGAGTGAAAATTATTCAGATTTGACAAAATGTAGGTCAACTGTTTTCAAATATTGCTGATTGATGTCACGTTTTATCTTTAGCATGTTTAAAAGGTGGTACTTAATGTGCTAATAAAAAATGAAAACCCGAATATATGCGACACCGGCGGTTAAAGGGTTAAACTCTAAATAAAATGGATTAAAATGACTATAGTCACGGGTAGTTAGATAGGAATTTATGCAATTATCAACACTTGAAATCTTAGATTTATAAGCCGGCAATTTAAATCACTGGTGCGTGCAGCCAAGTGCGTAAACAAGCTGGGTGAAAATAATTTTCCATTATAAACTGATAAACAGGAGACACTAAAGGGCCAGTGTCGCAGACGATCAACCACCATTGAACCAGCATTGGCTCACTGGCGTCACTCCAGCAAACACGGGACATCAAACACTATAAAAAGACATCCATGAGCAGCATCGTCCACAGTAGTGGGGTCTGCCACTACGTAAAGATTTTGTTTCGGTAAAGCATAATCATGATAACGACCCATACTTTACCATGTTTAACATTCAGAGCTGCTATAATTGACAAATGCTCCTTTGATTTGTTTGAAAGCTACACCTGCAAGTGATTAACCCTTTAACCGCCGGTGCCACATATATTCGGGTTTTAAATTTTTTAGCACATTAAGTACCACCTTTTAAACATGCTAAAGATAAAATGTGACATCAATCAGCAATATTTGGAAACAGTTGACCTCCATTTTGTCAAAACTGAATAATTTTCACTCACTTGAAGTTGTGGATCGCGTCAGCGAGACACAAATTGAGATTGAATAACTTGGCGGTTAAAGGGTTAATTCTGGTCAATATTTTCAAATGCGCTACATCATGTTTTAGAATTTTTATAGAGAGTCGAAAGCACTGAAATGCCTCAAGGCCAAGGTTCTAAATATTTATAAGCGTTGAACATGGCATATAGACGAACTTTGGCTTTGAACTTTGGGCGAACCATATCCTTCACGAAACGTTTGAGCTAATTAAAGGGACTGGCCCAGGCTAAAATCATCAAAAAATCGGTGATTTTATTTCGGGTTCTTAATATGACCATATGATGTAAACATGTACATAGACTAGAACTGCAAATTTTTATAATTTTTGTGCTGCGCGTTCACCAGTTAGGCTAGATATAGAGACGAAATTCCCGATTTCTAATTATTGACAACCATGTCAAAAATAGGAAATGCGGGAATTTCGTCTCTATATCTAGCCTAACTGGTGAATGCGCAGCACAAAAATTATCAAAATTTGCAGTTTTAGTCTATGTAGGCCTACATGTTTACATCATATGGTCATATTAAGAACCCAAAATAAAATCACCGATTTTTTGATGATTTTAGCCTGGGCCAGTCCCTTTAAACATGTTAAAAGCTACAGTAAGCCTATCTACATTCGATGCTTGCAAGCTGAATTTAATTTCTCAGAAAAATATGACAGAAAAAACATGAACAATAGTACCTGATTACGGCGTGTTGATTTTCAACCAACGAAATTAAATGCAGTATAATACATGTAAAATAGAGGTATTACCATTGATAACTTCCGTTATATATTTATAACTTCCGTTCTGTTTCACCCATGTCGCGGGCATCAAAACCGAAAGTTCGTGCTATTGACGTGACGGTATAATGGGTGATTCTGTCATGGGACGTATATGGGTGATTCTGTCATGTGAGGTATATGAGTGATTCTGTCATGTGACGTATATGGGTGATTCTTTCATGTGAGGTACATGGGTGATTCTGTCATTTGAGGTATATGGGTGATTCTGTCATGTGACGTATATAGGTGATTCTGCTATGTGACGTATATGGGTGATTCTGTCATGTGAGGTACATGGGTGATTCTGTCATGTGAGGTACATGGCTGATTCTGTCATGTGAGGTACATGGGTGATTCTGTCATGTGAGGTACATGTGTGATTCTGCCATGTAACATATAAGGGTGATTCTGGCATGTGAGGTACATGGGTGATTCTGTCATGTGATGTATATGGGTGATTCTGTCGTGTGAGGTATATGGGTGATTATGTCATGTGACGTATATGGGTGATTCTGTCATGTGAGGTACATGGGTGATTCTGTCATGTGACGTATATGGGTGATTCTGTCGTGTGAGGTATATTATAATAGGTGATTCTGTCATGTGACGTATTTGGGTGATTCTTTCGTGTGAGGTACATGGGTGATTCTGTCATTTGAGGTACATGGGTGATTCTGTCATGTGAGGTAAATGGGTGATTCTGTCATGTGAGGTACATGGGTGACTCTGTCATGTGAGGTCCATGGGTGATTCTGCCATGTGAAATATAAGGGTGATTCTGTCATGTGAGGTACATGGGTGATTCTGTCATGTGATGTATATGGGTGATTCTGTCATGTGAGGTACATGGGTGATTCTGTCATGTGACGTAGGCTATATGGGTGATTCTTTCATGTGAGGCATATGGGTGATTATTTCATGTGAGGTACATGGGTGATTCTTTCATGTGAGGTATATGGGTGATTCTGACATGGAACGTATATGGGTGATTATGTCATGTGAGGTATATGGGAGATTCTGTCATGTGACGTATATGGGTGATTCATTCACGTGAGGTACATGGGTGATTCTGTCATGTGAGGTATATGGGTGATTCTGTCATGTGACGTATATAAGTGATTCTGCTATGTGACGTATATGGGTGATTCTGTTATGTGAGGTACATGGGTGATTCTGTTATGTGAGGTACATGGGTGATTCTGTCATGTGAGGTATATAGGTGATTCTGTCATGTGAGGTACATGGGTGATTCTGTCATGTGAGGTACATGGGTGATTCTGTCATGCGATGTATATGGGTGATTCTGTCGTGTGAGGTATATGGGTGATTCTGTCATGTGACGTATATGGGTGATTTTGTCGTGTGAGGTATATGGGTAATTCTGTCATGTGACGTATTTGGGTGATTCTGTCGTCTGAGGTACATGGGTGATTCTGTCATGTGAGGTATATGGGTGATTCTGTCATGTGACGTATATGGGTGATTCTGTCGTGTGAGGTATATGGGTGATTCTGTCATGTGACGTATTTGGGTGTTTCTGTCGTGTGAGGTACACGGGTGATTCTGTCATGTGAGGTACATGGGTGATTCTGTCATTTGACGTAGGCCCTATATGGGTGATTCTGTCATTTGACGTATATGGGTGATTCTGTCATGTAACTCCTAAAAAAACCGACCGAGAGAAAGACAGTTATCTCAGTAAACACAAAACATTTGCATACCATTTATAACATGTTGGACCAACGTCAAAGACGCTGGGCAGATGTTGCATAAATGTTATACAAATGTATTGTGTTTACTGGTTAGGCCCTTCAGGTTTTTCTTTGGTGCTCAAATCAGTGACAGATCTATATATAGATAGGAAGATCGTATTTGCGAAACACAAAAAAGCACGATTGAAACAAGACTACATAAGTCCAGGAGCTCCCGCTCCGAATTAGAATTTGATTTAGGCAATTTTGTGTAGGGTTATCGATGCAGTCCTAGGCTAGGTCAAAAATCAAGACGCAAGACAACTAGGTCTAAGAAGCCCAGTCTAAGAGTAAGATAAGAACTAGACAGTCTGTCAGAGATTGCAAACCTCCATTGAAATTAGTGATCTTAATCAGTATCCCAGTAATGGTCTACCTATGTGGCACGGTTTACCCGATATCAGGCCAATCGAGGTAACTAATAGCTGAATTACGGTCATTTTGAATTCGATATAAATTAGTCAAAAACTTAGGGTGCATCCTCCCCCGAAACCTCAAATTTTGTTTTATAGTAATGGACTAACATCTAACACAGTTTGCAAAATATTGGGCATGTGAAAGTAAATAATGGCCGATAGAGGGCCATTTTGAATTTGATCAAGTCGAAATTTTTCAAGATGCATCATCAGCTGAAATATCACATTTCATTCTATAGTAATGGTCTAGCCATCTAGCACGTTTTACCAAAAACCGGCTATGTGAAAGTGAATAATGGCCGATAGGCGGCCATTTTGAATTTGATTTAGTCAATTTTTTTCAGAATGCATCCTCTCTTGTAATCTCACATTTTGTTTTATAGTAATAGTCCAGCTATCTAACACGGTTTACCAAATATCAGCAATGTGAAAGTAAATAGTGGCGATAGGCGGCCATTTTGAATTCGATTGAGTCGAAAGTTTTTGAAAGGCATCCTCTCTCGAAACGTCACATTTTGTTTTATAGTAATGGTCTAGCTATCTAGCACGGTTTACCTGATATCAGGCCTATCGAGGTAAATAATGCTGATTGTCGGCCATTTTGAATTCGTACGTTAAAAATTTTCAGGGTGCATCCTCCCCCGAAAACTCATACTCTGTTTTATAGTAATCAGGTAATAGTCTAGCCATCTAGCACGGTTTACCAAATAACGGCCATGTGAAAGTGAATAATGGCTGATTGGCGGCCATTTTGAACTTGGGCAAGTTGATTTTTTTCAAAATGCATCCTCTCCTGAAACCTTACAATTTGTTTTATAGTAATGGTGTAGATATCTTGAGCGGTTTTCATGATATTCCACAATATCAGGCCTGTCGAGGTGAATAATGGCCGATAGGCGGCCATTTTGAATTTTATCAACTTGAAATTTTTCAAGATGCATCCTCTCCTGAAACCTTACAATTTATTTGATATTAATGGTGTAGCTATCTTGAGCGGTGTTCATGATATTGCGCAATAGCAGGCCTGTCGAGGTGAATAATGGCCGATAGGCGGCCATTTTTAATTTTATCAACTTGAAATTTTTCAAGATGCATCCTCTCCTGAAACCTCACAATTTGTTTTATAGTAATGGTGTAGCTATCTTGAGCGGTTTTCATGATATTCCGCAAAATCTTTCAGTCGGATTTACAAATGTTATAAATTAGGTCAAAGTGCTGGGTCAACTTCCAGGTCAAGGTCCAAAAACCTGAAAAGGCACAACTAGGGACCTGAGAGAACATGTATGTGCAATATGTCATCGGCCCAGTACTTTTCGAGATCTGCTCCGGAAACGAAGTGCGTGTCAAAACGTCTAAATAGGTCATAGTTTTGAATCAGAAGTAGGTCAAAGTTCAAATACCCCAAAAGGCACAACTAGACCCCCTAGGGGTGTTGTGTGTAAAATTTGAAGACAATCGGACAAGTACTTTCAGAGATATGCTCCGGAAACGAATTGTTTACGGACGGCCCAACGGCCCAACGACCCAACGGCCCAACGCCGTAACATCATCATTTTCTCCTCTGCGACCTTGCGTATTGAATTCAGATTAAAAATATTTTAACCTGTCCATTAGCCACCTGGAAGTAACCCACATACCAAAAATTGTTATCCTAGCTTATTTTCTTACAAAGTTATAGGCAAAAGAAGAGGCCAAAAAAAACGGAGGTAGAATCCATAGCTCCCTCTGTCTCACTTACGGTGACGGCGGGAGCTAAAAATATTGTAAAGAGGATCAGATAAAAAAGCAGGCTTGTGATTTAATCACTTGGCGCTGGCTGTGCATGCGTGAGCTATGCCAATTTCAAGGTAATTGGAGCGAATGATTTTTCTTATTGAATGGCCGGGGTTTCAGAGTATAATTCCGATCACTTTCTTGCTCATGCAGGCCAGGCCAGGAAAAACCTGTTCTTGATGATGTTGCGATGAATCAGATGACACTGCAGTCCAGACACACGACTCGCAATCGAGCCCTGACGATCTAAGCCAAGATCGAGCACGCTACCTCTCGGTCACAGATGTTCCCTACAATACTGAATCTATACCAAATACGAGTGGACGGAGAAGAAACATTTTGCTCTTCAAAATTTCACACACGTGCCGCACTATAGAAGAAACATTTTGCTCTTCAAAATTTCACACACGTGCCGCACTATAGAAGAAACATTTTGCTCTTCAAAATTTCACACACGTGCCGCACTTTATAATCCTGTGTATGTGAACACACTGTGTCCAGGTTGCCGTGCGCGTTGTCGTGTTCGTAGCCGTGTTCATATGGCTTATAATCATCCCAGTAAACACAAAACATTTGTGTAACATTAGTACAATGTTTGACCAACGTCGAAGACGTTGGATCGACGTTGTACAAAAGTTATACACATGTTTTGTGTTTGCTGGGATGTGAACATAGCTTTTATGGGGACGAATTAACAATAATGACGCGGAGCTGGGGTAGGAAATGAAATGAATCGGGCTTTAGGCCACCTTTGTGCACATATAGGCGAAACTGGGCCAGGAGAACCTCCTGAGGATGGTGAGATGATTGAGATGACACTGTCCTCCAGACACAGGATTCGAAATTCGAGCCCTGGCGGTCTGAGGCCGAGCACGCTACCTCTCGGTCACGGAGGCTCCCCACAATACTAACTTTCACACGTGGATGGGAAGAAACATTTTTGCTTCTTTCAAAGCGCCGAGACCGGGAACCGAACCCCGAACTCTGGCGTGAAAGGCAGCGGTGCTAACCACTACCCTAGGGCCCCGCCCAGCTGGGGTAGGGCGGCCTACACTTTGCAAACTTTGAGATATTGTAGGCTAGAATGGAACACACCCCGAAAAATAAAGAATTAAAATATTTTTATTAGGTAAAACCATTCAGCTTTTAACAATGTGAATATCAATTGCTGTTTTTTCGTGGTGCATATGTATGTAGGCCTACATGCTTAATATTGGCCCAGCTATTTATCCTCAGGGTGAATAAAAACGCGTTTGATTTTTTGATCAGAAATACCCGTGGGCCATATCTGAAATGACTGCTCAGGCTTTAGGCCTATTATCTGATTTTAATGGGTAATTCCATTTTGTATTCAATAATCATGATAATAATATCCAAACTACATGTATGCAAAGTGGTGTATAAAAGCGACGGGGGAGATTGAGTGATTAATAATGATGGCAGATCTATTAACCCTCAAAGCGGTAAATTAAATAATTTAAATTTTCGTCCACTTGAAGTTGTGTTTTGCTACCGCGAACCACAACTTCAAGTGGACGAAAATTACTCATGTTTGCTTAATTTCAGATCAATCATTTGCGAATCTTGATGTTTAAGCATACATTTCGTTTCCAATAACTGCGATTTAACCCTTTAGCCGCCAAATTATTCAATCTGAATTTTCACCCACTTGAAGTTGTGTCTCGCTGACGCGATCCACAACTTAAAGTGAGTGAAAATTATTCAGATTTGACAAAATGGAGGTCAACTGTTTTCAAATATTGCTGATTGATGTCACGTTTTATCTTTAGCATGTTTAAAAGGAGGTACTTAATGTGCTAATAAAAAATGAAAACCCGAAGATATGCGACACCGGCGGTTAAAGGGTTAAACTCTAAATTATATGGATTAAAATGACTATAGTCACGCGTAGTTAGATAGGAATTTATGCAATTATCAACACTTGAAATCTTAGATTTATAAGCCGGCAATTTAAATCACTGGTGCGTGCAGCCAAGTGCGTAAACAAGCTGGGTGAAAATAATTTTCCATTATAAACTGATAAACAGGAGACACTAAAGGGCCAGTGTCGCAGACGATCAACCACCATTGAACCAGCATTGGCTCACTGGCGTCACTCCAGCAAACACTGGACATTAAACACTCTAAAAAGACATCCATGAGCAGCATCGTCCACAGTAGTGGGGTCTGCCACTACGTAAAGATTTTGTTTCGGTAAAGCATAATTATGATAACGACCCATACTTTACCATGTTTAACATTCAGAGCTGCTATAATTGACAAATGCTCCTTTGATTTGTTTGAAATACCTGCATGTGATTAACCCTTTAACCGCCAGTGCCACATATATATTCGGGTTTTAATTTTTTTAGCACATCAAGTACCACCTTTTAAACATGCTAAAGATAAAATGTGACATCAATCAGCAATATTTGGAAACAGTTGACCTCCATTTTGTCAAAACTGAATAATTTTCACTCACTTGAGGTTGTGGATCGCGTCAGCGAGACACAACTTCAAGTGGGTGAAAATTCAGATTGAATAATTTGGTGGTTAAAAGGTTAATTCTGGTTAATATTTTCAAATGCGCTACATCATGTTTTAGAATTTTTATAGAGAGTCGAAAGCACTGAAATGCCTCAAGGCCAAGGTTATAAATATTTATAAGCGTTGAACATGGCATATAGACGAACTTTGGCTGTGAACTTTGGGCGAACCATATCCTTTCACGAGACGTTTGAGCTAATTAAACATGTTAAAAGCTACAGTAGGCCTATGTACATTCGATGCTTGCAAGCTGAATTCAATTTCTCAGAAAAATATGACAGAAAAAAACATGAACAATAGTAAATGAGTACGGCGTGTTGATTTTCAACCAACGAAATTAAATGCAGTATAATACATGTAAAATAGAGGTATTACCATTGATAACTTCCGTTATATATTTATAACTTCCGTTCTGTTTCACCCATGTCGCGGGCATCAAAACCGAAAGTTCGTGTTATTGACGTGACAGTACGTGGGCCGTCGCCACGACGACCTAAATGGTGCACCCTAAAGTACGTGGGCCGTCGCCACGACGGCCTAATTATATGACGTCATACATTCGGGCCCAGTACTGGGGGGGGGGAACATTACTGCCAGTAGTGAAAGTGTTAAGATAAAATTGGCAACTATATTTATTATCCATTAGGCCACAGTACGTCACACACTGGTGACACCAGTGAAGTGTAAAGGGTGAAGTTGACTTAGTTACGGGCCTAATATCCAGCAAACGCGATATAGTTGATCTAATGTTGTTTTAGCGTCTACGACGCTGGCGCAACATTTAAACAACATTGAGACAAATAGAGACACTAGTCTAGTGACATGTAAGAAGTGTGACATTGTAAGGGGTGAAGTAGACTTCACTACGGCCTAATATTCAGCAAGCGTGATATAGTTGATCCAATGCTGTGGGACCAGAGCAACATTTAAGCAACATTGAAACAAAGAAGTATCATGCTTTCATACATGAATCATTTTAAAACAAGATCACAGACCAGATTAGTTTTTATAAATCACAACTTGAAAAAAATAATATGCAAAATTATACAGACGACTTCATGAAATCCCCCCCCCCCCCCAGACCCAACATGCACAAGATGGTTCAATATCCACACAATTAATTTCTTATTATAATTATTAGGGTCGTGCACTTTAATCCTGCCATGGACCATGGTAAAATCACTATCCGGTCTCTAGCTTGTTGTAAATATGACATTTCCAGAGTGGGAGGCAATATTAATCTTCATTCGACACGACGTACTGTATTATAGGCCGTTACGTTTCAAACGCCTTAGACAATAAAGTATGCGGATGACATAATCTTCTTTATACACGATGCCAGTGACATTGCGTCACTCACAAAGAGACTGATATCACGTTTCATTATTCTGCATCACACAGGCAAGTAACTAGTAAACACAAGCCGTGAACCAAAGTTGGTTTAAGGTTGGCGCACCGTCTACGACGCTGGCTCAACATTAATCCAATGCAACGCTGTTTGCTATGTAAGCAGTAACTGTTTAAAGAAGTCAACTGCTGTTACCCGTTGGTCCACCGTCCAAGACGTTGGACCACGTTGAACCAGCATTGATTCAACGTCTTGTGTTCACTGGGTACTGACACTCTGTTTTGCAAAGCCAAAAGGCATTACCTGCTTACTTGCAAAATATACTAAGCAGATACTGCTTTTCGACTTTGCACGTCAGCATGGTCAGTGTTTGCCTATGTACCCAACAAACACGAGACATTGCACCAATGTTGTTCGAAGTTGGCCCGCCGTCTACGACGTCGGCCCAACATTGAACCAACATTGGTGCAATGTCTCGTGTTTGCAGGGTAGGTATGATTGTGTTAAACACGTACGAATATATGCGTGCAATCCCGGGACTGGGAAATTTCCCAGCAAACACAAGACGTTGTGTTTGCTGGGTTGTCGCCCTGTGAACCCCCGTGTCGTGAGCAATGGTGAGAGCATTAGTCAACCATCAAGTTGTGTGCGGGCACGGCACGCAAACACTAAAACTGCGCTTTTCGTGGGTCTAGCATTGGCCAGACAATATGTATGGGTTCCATGACATGGGTGACAGTGACACTGATCCAGTGGGCACATATATCACGACAAAGGTGTAACCATGGTAACTGGTCATTGCTGATCATGTTGATGGGCATCAAGATTGTTTTAGTGACATTGCCTGACCTCCATTAACAGCAAACATCTGAAGATGGTTTCCTATTTTGAAAGTATTGTTTTAACCTCAAAGCTATTGTCTTGAAATTACATCACCCCTTAGAACTCAAAATACCGTATTTTAGTGACAATTCGGTCGCTCCTGGAAAATATGCAGCCTCTTACCCTAGAATTTCTTAACTCTATGCTCTTACCAATAACTTTATAAAGTTCTTGCTCTTACTAATCAATCCAATGATCGCCATTCCGTTGCCTCCCCACCCCATGATTCGCGATAACATATGGTAATTATCATGATTATCAGGGGATTATAAAAATGATATAATAATTATTATGATAAGTTTGTGATTAGGGCCTAATCCGTTGTATGCTACACATTTCGACGCGTATGTGATACATGTAATTACCGTATGCCTGCTGGGCTCGATACATATCACTCCACAAAACAGTTCGGCAAGCACCGGTCACCCAATGCCGGCTAAATGTTGGCCCATTGTCTGCGACGCTGGCCCAACTTTGAATCAACTTTGGGTGGGAGTCTCGTGTTTGCTGGGAGGAGACGCTGAACCAGTGTTTGTCTCCCAGCAAACACAATACATTGAACCAATGTTGGTTCAATTTTGGCCCACCGTCTGCAACGCTGGACCAACATTGAAACAACATTCGTTCAACGTATCGTGTTTTCTGGGTAATTGTGGTGTCTTGGTGTGTAGCCTACAGCTCGGTGTGTGTTTCTAGACTGTAACCAGAGACTGTTTACTACAATCTCTGCTGTAACTATCAAATATCCATACACACGAATACAACGGTAAATTCAATACATAGCTCTCTGAGGGATAATCCTTTAACCCTTTGCCTGCTGATCACGATTATAGTCGTTTTTAATCAGTTTTATCAGCCGATTAAATCACTGTTATTGGGAACGAAATTAATCTTTAATTATCTAGGTTTGCAAAGGTTTGATCCCAAATTAAACGAATATGAGTAATTTTCACCCACTTGGAGTTGGGACCGAGGTAGTGAGACACTACTTCAAGTGGGTGAAAATTGAAATAAATTAACTTGGCAGGAGAGAGTTTAACCGCCAAGTTATTTAATTGAAGTTGTGTTTCGCTGACGTGGTCCACAACTTCAAGTAAGTGATTTTTTTCGGATTTGAAAACATGGAGGTAACTAAATTTATAAATCTTGCTGATTAATGTAACGTTTTATCTTTAACAGGTTTAAAAGATGGTACTTAAAGTGTGAATGAAAAATGATAGAATATATTCGAGACAAGGGGTTAAAGGGTTAGAACGTTACAAAGTGACAGATAAGACCTATTCAACATAAAAGCAAGGACATAGACTAATAAATAGGCGCCACAATGCTTCCTTGCATAAGAATGCATAAAGACCTTTATTAAATAACGAGGGTCGCTTAACCTTTGTTCTGCTAAATTTATTCAATTGTATTTTTCGTCATTTGAAGCTGGAATTGCTAACGCAATTTCCAGCTTCAAATGACGAAAAATATAAATATTTTTCGAAAATATACATCTTCTAAATTGAGTTATTTTACTAACTGAACATCTACCACAAACTATATTATCCATTTCAGTGACATATTATTTGGCCTAAAATATGCTTAAAACCGTATATATCCGGGTCTAGCAGGACAAGTGTTAAGAAAATATAAAACATGATATTAAGCCTGCATTAAACCTATTTCCGGAAAAGTTATTGGGGACGACAAAAAACATGGGACACATTTCTGAAAAGTTAATCATGTTAATCGTGTTAATAAAAACTAAATAAATAGACTAAATAAAAAACATATGACCTATTTTTTGAAAACAGTTAATCAGGGCGACAAAAAAAATTGTTTTTCATTTTCTAAAATAACCTGTTTTTTCTTAGGAAATCGATAATTCAATAAACACAATGAAGGCCCCTATCGCTTTTTAATTATATATTAGACACGTCATATGCTCACATTATACACGCTTCTATTGAAACATCCAATATACGCCTGAAGAGTGTCATGTCAGGTACATGGGTGATTCCGTCGTACATGGGTGATTCTGTCATGTGAGGTACATGGGTGATTCTGTCATGTGAGGTACATGGGTGATTCCGTCATGTGAGGTACATGGGTGATTCTGTCATGTGAGGTACATGGGTGATTCTGCCATGTAACGAATAAGGGTGATTCTGGCATGTGAGGTACATGGGTGATTCTGTCATGTGATGTATAAGGGTGATTCTGTCGTGTGAGGTATATAGATGATTCCGTCATGTGACGTATTTGGGTGATTCTGTCGTGTGAGGTACATGGGTGATTCTGTCATGTGAGGTACATGGGTGATTCTGTCATGTGAGTTCACTCGTGTCACCAGTGTCTCTATCTCTACTTCGCTCACGGATAGCTCAGTGTATCATGTGAGGTACATGGGTGATTCTGTCATGTGAGGTACATGGGTGAATCTGTCATGTGAGGTCTATGGGTGATTCTGCCATGTGACGTATAAGGGTGATTCTGTCATGTGAGGTACATGGGTGATTCTGTCATGTGATGTATATGGGTGATTCTGTCATGTGAGGTACATGGGTGATTCTGTCATGTGACGTATATGGGTGATTCTGTCATGTGAGGTACATGGGTGATTCTGTCATGTGACGGAGGCTTTATGGGTGATTTTTTCATGTGAGGTATATGGGTGATTTTTTCATGTGAGGTACATGGGTGATTCTGTCATGTGAGGTACATCGGTGATCCTGTCATGTGAAGTATATGGGTGATTCTGTCATGAGACGTATATGGGTGATTCTTTCATGTGAGGTACATGGGTGATTCTGTCATGTGACGTAGGCTATATGGGTGATTCTTTCATGTGTGGTATATGGGTGATTCCTTCATGTGAGGTATATGGGTGATTCTGTCATGTGAGATATATGGGTGATTCTGTCATGTGACGTATATGGGTGATTCTTTCATGTGAGGTGCATGGGTGATTCTGTCATGTGAGGTATATGGGTGATTCTCTCATGTGACGTATATAAGTGATTCTGCTATGTGACGTATATGGGTGATTCTGTTATGTGAGGTACATGGGTGATTCTGTCATGTGAGGTACACGGGTGATTCTGTCATGTGAGGTACATGGGTGATTCTGTCATGTGAGGTACATGGGTGATTCTGTCATGTGAAGTCTATGGGTGATTCTGCCATGTGACGTATAAGGGTGATTCTGTCATGTGAGGTACATGGGTGATTCTGTCATGTGATGTATATGGGTGATTCTGTCGTGTGAGGTATATGGGTGATTCTGTCATGTGACGTATATGGCTGATTCTGTCATGTGAGGTACATGGGTGATTCTGTCATGTGACGTATATGGGTGATTTTGTCGTGTGAGGTATATGGGTGATTCTGTCATGTGACGTATTTGGGTGATTCTGTCGTCTGAGGTACATGGGTGATTCTGTCATGTGAGGTATATGGGTGATTCTGTCATGTGACGTATATGGGTGATTCTGTCGTGTGAGGTATATGGGTGATTCTGTCATGTGACGTATTTGGGTGATTCTGTCGTGTGAGGTACACGGGTGATTCTGTCATGTGAGGTACATGGGTGATTCTGTCATTTGACGTAGGCCCTATATGGGTGATTCTGTCATTTGACGTATATGGGTGATTCTGTCATGTAACTCCTAAAAAAACCGACCGAGAGAAAGACAGTTATCTCAGTAAACACAAAACATTTGCATACCATTTATACCATGATGGACCAACGTCAAAGACGCTGGGCAGATGTTGCATAAATGTTATACAAATGTATTGTGTTTACTGGTTAGGCCCTTCAGGTTTTTCCTTGGTGCTCAAATCAGTGGCAGATCTATCTATAGATAGGAAGATCGTATTTGCGAAACACAAAAAAGAACGATTGAAACAAGACTACATAAGTCCAGGAGCTCCCGCTACGAATTAGAATTTGATTGAGGCAATTGTGTGTAGGGTTATCGATGTAGTCCTAGGCTAGGTCAAAAATCAAGACGCAAGACAACTAGGTCTAAGAAGCCCAGTCTAAGAGTAAGATAAGAACTAGACAGTCTGTCAGAGATTGCAAACCTCCATTGAAATTAATGATCTTAATCAGTATCCCAGTAATGGTCTACCTATGTGGCACGGTTTACCCGATATCAGGCCAATCGAGGTAACTAATAGCTGATTTACGGTCATTTTGAATTCGATATAAATTAGTCAAAAACTTAGGGTGCATTCTCCCCCGAAACCTCACATTTTGTTTTATAGTAATGGACTAACATCTAACACAGTTTGCAAAATATTGGGCATGTGAAAGTAAATAATGGCCGATAGGGGGCCATTTACACTCAGCTATCAGTGAGTGTCACAGTCACCCACTGAGATTTTGTGTGGCACTTACACATATCCAACACCAGCGGTCTCTGTCGTCTGTTACGTCACCGTCTGCCAACCAGCAGCCAGCAGCTCATAAATGAGCCACCAGCGGTGAGGTAGATCGTGATTGGCCAGTTGTGTTTAAATGCACACCTGCCCATCCGCTGCCAACACATGGGAATTTGTGCACGCAGTGCTCGTCATACAAACCTGAGGGTATCCATGAGTGTTCCACTTTCAATTTTATATTTATTGATAATTAATTTAATGGAGTTTTTAAAAGTATGAGCTAAGCACAATCTTTACTACATACGGTATATATCAGTGTATATTCAGGCTAGATATTTTTATCTCATTTTCAGAAGCGTCAATTGTAATAACACGAATCGAGTTATTTTGCACTCTGTGAGGCCATCATTCTGAAAGAAGCGGGCTTTTTCCCACGCACCTAGATGCGGCAGTACAGAGAGTAGCTGTGAAATCTCTGTCCCCTGGTGGTTAATATTAGCTGATCTGGGGAAGATGACCAGTGTCTGAAGTAGAGATAGAGACACTGGTGACACGAGTGAAGGGGCCATTTTGAATTTAAAAGAGTCAGAATTTTTCAAGATGCATCCTCAGCTGAAATCTCACATTTCATTCTATAGTAATCGTCTAGCTATCTAGCACGGCTTACCAAATATCGGCCATGTGAAAGTGAATAATGGCCTAAAGGCGGCCATTTTGAATTTGATCAAGTCGAAATTTTCCAAGATGCATCATCAGCTGAAATCTCACATTTCATTCTATAGTAATGGTCTAGCCATCTAGCACGTTTTACCAAAAACCGGCTAGGTGAAAGTGAATAATGGCCGATAGGCGGCCCTTTTGAATTTGATTTAGTCAATTTTTTTCAAGATGCATCCTCTCTTGTAATCTCACATTTTGTTTTATAGTAATAGTCCAGCTATCTAACACGGTTTACCAAATATCAGCAATGTGAAAGTAAATAGTGGCGATAGGCGGCCATTTTGAATTCGATTGAGTCGAAAGTTTTTGAAAGGCATTCTCTCTCGAAACGTCACATTTTGTTTTATAGTAATGGTCTAGCTATCTAGCACGGTTTACCTGATATCAGGCCTATCGAGGTAAATAATGCTGATTGTCCGCCATTTTGAATTCGTACGTTAAAAATTTTCAGGGTGCATCCTCCCCCGAAAACTCACACTTTGTTTTATAGTAATCAGGTAATAGTCTAGACATCTAGCACGGTTTACCAAATAACGGCCATGTGAAAGTGAATAATGGCCGATTGGCGGCCATTTTGAACTTGGGCAAGTTGATTTTTTTCAAAATGCATCCTCTCCTGAAACCTTACAATTTGTTTTATAGTAATGGTGTAGATATCTTGAGCGGTTTTCATGATATTCCACAATATCAGGCGTGTCGAGGTGAATAATGGCCGAAACGTCACATTTTGTTTTATAGTAATGGTCTAGCTATCTAGCACGGTTTACCTGATATCAGGCCTATCGAGGTAAAAAATGCTGATCGTCGGCCATTTTGAATTCGTACGTTAAAAATTTTCAGGGTGCATCCTCCCCCGAAAACTCACACTTTGTTTTATAGTAATCAGGTAATAGTATAGCCATCTAGCACGGTTTACCAAATAACGGCCATGTGAAAGTGAATAATGGCCGATTGGCGGCCTTTTGAACTTGGGCAAGTTGATTTTTTTCAAAATGCATCCTCTCCTGAAACCTTACAATTTGTTTTATAGTAATGGTGTTGATATCTTGAGCGGTTTTCATGATATTCCACAATATCAGGCCTGTCAAGGTGAATGATGGCCGATAGGCGGCCATTTTGAATTTTATCAACTTGAAATTTTTCAAGATGCATCCTCTCCTGAAACCTTACAATTTATTTGATATTAATGGTGTAGCTATCTTGAGCGGTGTTCATGATATTGCGCAATATCAGGCCTGTCGAGGTGAATAATGGCCGATAGGCGGCCATTTTTAATTTTATCAACTTGAATTTTTTCAAGATGCATCCTCTCCTGAAACCTCACAATTTGTTTTATAGTAATGGTGTAGCTATCTTGAGCGGTTTTCATGATATTCCGGAAAATCTTTCTGTCGGATTTACAGATGTTATAAATTAGGTCAAAGTGCTGGGTCAACTTCCAGGTCAAGGTCCAAAAACCTGAAAAGGCACAACTAGGGACCTTA
Source organism: Flabesymbios commensalis (assembly GCA_964017125.1). Taxonomy (NCBI): domain Eukaryota; kingdom Metazoa; phylum Annelida; class Polychaeta; order Terebellida; family Flabelligeridae; genus Flabesymbios; species Flabesymbios commensalis. The sequence goes on from OZ024918.1 coordinate 41,294,473, forward strand.
GAGAACATGTATGTGCAATATGACTGTCATCGGCCCAGTACTTTTCGAGATCTGCTCCGGAAACGAAGTGTGCGTCAAAACGTCTAAATAGGTCATAGTTCTGAATCAGAAGTAGGCCAAAGTTCAAATACCCCAAAAGGCACAACTAGACCCCCTAGGGGTGTTGTGTGTAAAATTTGAAGACAATTGGACAAGTACTTTCAGAGATATGCACCGGAAACGAATTGTTTACGGACGGCCCAACGGCCCAACGGCCCAACGACCCAACGACCCAACGCCGTAACATCATTTTCTCCTCTGCGACCTTGCGTATAGAATTCAGATTAAAAATATTTTAACCCGTCCATTAGCCACCTGGAAGTAACCCACATACCAAAAATTGTTATCCTAGCTTATTTTCTTACAAAGTTATAGGAAAAAGAAGGGGCCAAAAAAAACCGGAGGTAGAATCCATAGCTCCCTCTGTCTCACCTACGGTGACGGCGGGAGCTAAAAATATTGTAAAGAGGATCAGATAAAAAAGCAGGCTTGTGATTTAATCACTTGGCGCTGGCTGTGCATGCGTGAGCTATGCCAATTTCAAGGTAATTGGAGCGAATGATTTTTCTTATTGAATGGCCGGGGTTTCAGAGTATAATTCCGATCACTTTCTTGCTCATGCAGGCCAGGCCAGGAAAAACCTGTTCTTGATGATGTTGCGATGAATCAGATGACACTGCAGTCCAGACACACGATTCGCAATCGAGCCCTGACGATCTAAGCCAAGATCGAGCACGCTACCTCTCGGTCACAGATGTCCCCTACAATACTGAATCTATACCAAATACGAGTGGACGGAGAAAAAACATTTTGCTCTTCAAAATTTCACACACGTGCCGCACTTTATAATCCTGTGTATGTGAACACACTGTGTCCAGGTTGCCGTGCGCGTTGTCGTGTTCGTAGCCGTGTTCATATGGCTTATAATCATCCCAGTAAACACAAAACATTTGTGTAACATTAGTACAATGTTTGACCAACGTCGAAGACGTTGGACCGACGTTGTACAAAAGTTATACACATGTTTTGTGTTTGCTGGGATGTGAACATAGCTTTTATGGGGACGAAGAACAATAATGACGCGGAGCTGGGGTAGGAAATGAAATGAATCGGGCTTTAGGCCACCTTTGTGCACATAGAGGCTAAACTGGGCCAGGAGAACCTCCTGAGGATGGTGAGATGATTGAGATGACACTGTCCTCCAGACACAGGATTCGAAATTCGAGCCCTGGCGGTCTGAGGCCGAGCACGCTACTTCTCGGTCACGGAGGCTCCCCCACAATACTAACATTCACACGTGGATGGGGAAGAAACAACTTTGTTTCTTTCAAACCGCCGAGACCGGGAACCGAACCCCGGACTCTGGCGTGAAAGGCAGCGGTGCTAACCACTACCCTAGGGCCCCCGCCCTTGAGATATTGTAGGCTAGAATGGTACACACCCCGAAAAATAAAGAATTAAAATATTTTTATTAGGTAAAACCATTCAGCTTTTAACAATGTGAATATAAATTGCTGTTTTTTCGTGGTGAATATGTATGTAGGCCTACATGTTTAATATTGGCCCAGCTATTTATCCTCAGAAATACCCGTGGGCCATATCTGAAATGACTGCTCAGGCTTTAGGCCTATTATCTGATTTTAATGAGTAATTCCATTTTGTATTCAATAATCATGATAATAATATCCAAACTACATCTATGCAAAGTGGTGTATAAAAGCGACGGGGGAGATTGAGTGATTAATAATGATGGCAGATCTATTAACCCTCAAAGCGGTAAATTAAATAATTTAAATTTTTGTCCACTTGAAGTTGTGTCTCGCTACCGCGTACCACAACTTCAAGTGGACGAAAATTACTCATGTTTGCTTAATTTCAGATCAATCATTTGCGAATCTTGATGTTTAAGCATACATTTCGTTTCCAATAACTGCGATTTAGCCCTTTAACCGCCAAATTATTCAATCTGAATTTTCACCCACTTGAAGTTGTGTCTCGCTGACGCGATCCACAACTTCAAGTGAGTGAAAATTATTCAGATTTGACAAAATGGAGGTCAACTGTTTTCAAATATTGCTGATTGATGTCACGTTTTATCTTTAGCATGTTTAAAAGGAGATACTTAATGTGCTAATAAAAAATGAAAACCCGAATATATGCGACACCGGCGGTTAAAGGGTTAAACTCTAAATAAAATGGATTAAAATGACTATAGTCACGCTTATAACTACGGTATATGATAGGAATTTATGCAATTATCAACACTTGAAATCTTAGATTTATAATCCGGCAATTCAAATCACTGGTGGGTGCAGATAAACAGGAGACACTAAAGGGCCAGTGTCGCAGACGATCAACCACCATTGAACCAGCATTGGCTCACTGGCGTCACTCCAGCAAACACGGGACATTAAACACTATAAAAAGAAATCCATGAGCAGCATCGTCCACAGTAGTGGGGTCTGCCACTACGTAAAGATTTTGTTTCGGTAAAGCATAATCATGATAACGACCCATACTTTACCATGTTTAACATTCAGAGCTGCTATAATTGACAAATGTTCCTTTGATTTGTCAGAAATATACACCTGCATGTGATTAACCCTTTAACCGCCAGTGCCACATATATTCGGGTTTTAATTTTTTTAGCACATTAAGTACCACCTTTTAAACATGCTAAAGATAAAATGTGACATCAATCAGCAATATTTGGAAACAGTTGACCTCCATTTTGTCAAAAACTGAATAATTTTCACTCACTTGAAGTTGTGGATCGCGTCAGCGAGACACAACTTCAAGTGGGTGAAAATTCAGATTGAATAATTTGGCGGTTAAAGGGTTAATTCTGGTCAATATTTTCAAATGCGCTACATCATGTTTTAGAATTTTTATAGAGAGTCGAAAGCACTGAAATGCCTCAAGGCCAAGGTTCTAAATATTTAAAAGCGTTGAACATGGCATATAGACGAACTTTGGCTTTGAACTTTGGGCGAACCATATTCCGTTTGAGCTAATTAAACATGTTAAAAGCTACAGTAGGCCTATGTACATTCGATGCTTGCAAGCTGAATTTAATTTCTCAGAAAAATATGACAGAAAAAAACATGAACAATAGTACCTGATTACGGCGTGTTGATTTTCAACCAACGAAATTAAATGCAGTATAATACATGTGAAATAGAGGTATTACCATTGATAACTTCCGTTATATATTTATAACTTCCGTTCTGTTTCACCCATGTCGGGGCATCAAAACCGAAAGTTCGTGTTATTGACGTGACAGTAAGTGGGCGTCGCCACGACGGCCTAAATGGTGCACCCTAAAGTACGTGGGCCGTCGCCACGACGGCCTAATTATATGACGTCATACATTTGGGCCCAGTACTAGGGGGAACATTACTGCCAGTAGTGAAAGTGTTAAGATAAAATTGGCAACTATATTTATTATCCATTAGGCCACAGTACGTCACACACTGGTGACACCAGTGAAGTGTAAAGGGTGAAGTTGACTTAGTTACGGGCCTAATATCCTGCAAACGCGATATAGTTGATCCAATGTTGTTTTAGTGTCTACGACGCTGGCGCAACATTTAAACAACATTGAGACAAATAGAGACACTAGTCTAGTGACACGTAAGAAGTGTGACATTGTAAGGGGTGAAGTAGACTTCACTACGGCCTAATATTCAGCAGGCGTGATATAGTTGATCCAATGCTGTGGGACCAGAGCAACATTTAAGCAACATTGAAACAAAGAAGTATCATGCTTTCATACACGAATCATTTTAAAACAAGATCACAGACCAGATTAGTTTTTATTAATCACAACTTGAAAAAAATAATATGCAAAATTATACAGACGACTTCATGAAATCCCCCCCCAGACCCAACATGCACAAGATGGTTCAATATCTACACAATTAATTTCTTATTATAATTATTAGGGTCGTGCACTTTAATCCTGCCATGGACCATGGTAAAATCACTATCCGGCCTCCAGCTTGTTGTAAATATGACATTTCCAGAGTGGGAGGCAATATTATTCTTGATTCGACACGACGTACTGTATTATAGGCCTAGGCCTATACACGGTGTAGCCGTTACGTTTCAAACGCCTTAGACAATAAAGCATGTGGATGACATAATCTTCTTTATACACGATGCCAGTGACGATTGCGTCACTCACAAAGAGACTGATATCACGTTTCATTATTCTGCATCACACAGGCAAGTAACTAGTAAACACAAGCCGTGAACCAAAGTTGGTTTAGGTTGGCGCACCGTCTACGACGCTGGCTTAACATTTATCCAATCCAATGCTGGTTCAAGTACTTGTGCTTGCTATGTAAGCAGTAACTGTTCAAAGAAGTTAACTGCTGTTACCCGTTGGTCCACCGTCCAAGACGTTGAACCAACATTGATTCAACGTCTTGTGTTCGCTGGGTACTGAAACTCTGTTTTGCAAAGCCAAAAGGCATTACCTGCTTACTTGCAAAATATACTAAGCACATACTGCTTGTCGACTTTGCACGTCAGTGTTTGCCTATGTACCCAACAAACACGAGACATTGCACCAATGTTGGTTCAAAGTTGGCCCGCCGTCTACGACGTCGGCCCAACATTGAACCAACATTGGTGCAATATCTCGTGTTTGCAGGGTAGGTATGATTGTGTTAAACACGTACGAATATATGCGTGCAATCCCGGGACTGGAAAATTTCCCAGCAAACACAAGACGTTGTGTTTGCTGGGTTGTCGCCCTGTGAACCCCCGTGTCGTGAGCAATGGTGAGAGCATTAGTCAACCATCAAGTTGTGTGCGGGCACGGCACGCAAACACTAAAACTGCACTTTTCGTGGGTCTAGCATTGGCCAGACAATATGTATGGGTTCCATGACATGGGTGACAGTGACACTGATCCAGTGGGCACATATATCACGACAAATGTGTAACCATGGTAACTGGTCATTGCTGATCATGTTGATGGGCATCAAGATTGTTTTAGTGACATTGCCTGACCTCCATTAACAGCAAACATCTGAAGATGGTTTCCTATTTTGAATGTATTGTTTTAACCTCAAAGCTATTGTCTTGAAATTACATCACCCCTTAGAACTCAAAATGCCGTATTTTAGTGACAATTCGGTTTTTCCTGGGAAATATGCAGCCTCTTACCCTAGAATTTCTTAACTCTATGCTCTTACCCAGACCTTTATAAAGTTCTTGCTCTTACTAATCAATCCAATGATCGTCATTCCGTTGCCTCCCCACCCCATGATTCGCGATAACATATGGTAATTATCAGGGGATTATAAAGATAAGTTTGTGATTCTTCCGTTGTATGGCTACAGATTTCGACGCGTATGTGATACATGTAATTAACGTATGCCTGCTGGGCCCGATACATATTACTCCACAAAACAGTTCGGCAAGCACCAGTCACCCAATGCCGGCTAAATGTTAGCCCATTGTCTGCGACGCTGGCCCAACTTTGAACCAACTTTGGGTGGGAGTCTCGTGTTTGCTGGGAGGGAACGATCAACCAGTGTTTGTCTCCCAGCAAACACAATACATTGAACCAATGTTGGTTCAATGTTGGCCCACCGTCTGCAACGCTGGACCAACATTGAAACAACATTCGTTCAATGTATCGTGTTTGCTGGGTAATTGTGGTGTCTTGGTGTGTAGCCTACAGCTCAGTGTGTGTTTCTAGACTGTAACCAGAGATTGTTTACTACAATCTCTGCTGTAACTATCAAATATACATACATGCACACCAATACAACGATAAATTGAATACTTAGCTCTCTGAGGGATAATCCTTTAAACCTTTACCTGCTGATCACGATTATTGTCGTTTTTAATCTGTTTTATTAGCCGATTAAATCACTGTTATTGGGAACGAAATTAATCTTTAAATATCTAGGTTTGCAAAGGTTTGATCCCAAATTAAACAAATATGAGTAATTTTCACCCACTTGGGAGTTGTGGACCGAGGTAGTGAGACAGTACTTCAAGTGGGTGAAAATTGAAATAAATTAACTTGGCAGGAGAGAGTGTAACCGCCAAGTTATTTAATTGAAGTTGTGTTTCGCTGACGTGGTCCACAACTTCAAGTAAGTGATTTTTTCGGATTTGAAAACATGGAGGTAACTAAATTTAAAAATCTTGCTGATTAATGTCACGTTTTATCTTTAACAGGTTTAAAAGATGGTACTTAAAGTGTGAATGAAAAATGATAGAATATAATCGAGACAAGGGGTTAAAGGGTTAGAACGTTACAAAGTGACAGATAAGACCTATTGAACATAAAAGCAAGGACATAGACTAATAAATAGGCGCCACAATGCTTCCTTGCATAAGAATGCATAAAGACCTTTAATAAATAACGAGGGTCGCTTAACCCTTGTCCTGCTGAATTGATTCAATTGTATTTTTCGTCATTTGAAGCTGGAATTGCTAACGCAATTTCCAGCTTCAAATGACGAAAAATATAGATATTTTTCGAAAATATACATCTTCTAAATTGAGTTATTTTACTAACTGAACATCTACCACAAACTATATTATCCATTTCAGTGACATATTATTTGGCCTAAAATATGCTTAAAACCGTATATATCCGGGTCTAGCAGGACAAGTGTTAACCTACCGTTGGTGTTCAAACGCCTGGAGCGTGTTGTTTTCTTACCTAGTTACACTGCACATATTTATGCCAAGTGCTATGGTTTTTCTCTGTTTTAGATGAGAACAAATCTAAAAATCTAATGAGAAGGGTTGGAAAGAACGTTTAAGAAAATATAAAACATGATATTAAGCCTGCATCAAACCTATTTCCGGAAAAGTTATTGGGGACGACAAAAAACATGGGACAAATTTCTGAAAAGTTAATCATGTTAATCATGTTAATAAAAACTAAATAAATAGACTAAATAAAAAACCTATGACCTATTTTTTGAAAACAGTTAATCAGGGCGACAAAAAAAATAGTTTTTCATTTTCTAAAATAACCAGTTTTTTCTTAGGAAATCGATAATTCAATAAACACAATGAAGGCCCCTATCGCTTTTTAATTATATATTAGACACGTCATATGCTCACATTATACACGCTTCTATTGAAACATCCAATATACGCCTGAAGAGTGTCCGGCAAGTACTGCTTAATCATGTTAATAGCCGAAATCCCTATGACCAGACAATTACGTGCTAAATGCCATATGGCACGTTCTGACTTTGCGACATTGTTTATTTCTTTATTTATTTGTCATCAACTAAAAAAACAAACAATTACAATTTGTATGTCTCACATAATCATAAATAAAACAGTACAAAAAATAGTAAAAAAACAGTAACAAATTGATGGCTGGGCCACCAGAAACAGATATATATACAGTACATGACTGTACCGTATTATCTCTACCCCCGATACAAGTCTGGTAGTCCACAATTTATATGATAATTCAATAAAATATAACAATAATTATAATAATAAAATAAACAATAACTTACAATTTACCGGGCAAATAATGGCCGATTGCACATACACGTGTAACATTTGCATGTTCCCGGCCAAGAACACATATTATTCACATCGAAATCACATAATGAATTATTAAAATAACAATTTTAAAAACGTACTGCTTCTTATATCTGTGGAAGATTGTTCTACGGGGGCACAACTCTGTTAAACACGTTAAAGAAAGATTGTCTGAACGCCGTTGTTTTCGAGAGCCTAGGACGAAAGATGTGATTTGCGCTGGTCGAACGAAGAGATTTGTTGTGTAAATTTGTGTCTAAAAAATCATCTAATTGTACTGCGCATAGTCCATGTAAACATTTAAAAAAGAAAGTTAGATCTGCACAATCTCTTCGAAATGACAGCGGTAGCAGATTAAGTGTGCTACATCTCTCACTGTATTTTACATCGGGATAATTCAGAATATAGCGCGTACCTGCTCGTTGAATGGATTCTAATGCTTGCATTTCATAGAAATTAAATAGAGACGACCAGACTGTAGAACAGTGTTCAAGGTTACTGAGAACAAGTGTTTTATACAGATAAGAAGTAACATTTATAGGAGCTTTGTAACCCACTGAACGTTTTATCATCCCCATTGTTCTGTTACATTTGGATACTAATGTATTTATATGAGAATTCTATGACAAATAACAGAAACACAAAGATCCTTCATAGATTGCACTCTGCGGACTGGTCTACTGTTGATAGTATACTATAAGTAAAATAAATAGGAACTTTCTTCCTGGTAACAGATAACATAGTACATTTCTCAAAACTGAATTTTAATCCCCTACGTATTCCATAATCATATAAATTATTTATATCTTTCTGTAGTAATCTACAATCATTGTGACTTAAAACTTTCCTATAACATTTTGCATCATCAGCAAATAAACTTAACTTACTAGAGATTACAACCTTAGGCATATCATTGATAAATAAATAAAAATAAGAAAGGTTCCAGGAGCGAACCTTGTGGAACGCCAAAAAAAAGATTCAGCCAACTTGATTCCACACCCTCTACAACCACTCGTTGTTTCTTATTAGATAGACAAGAGGTAAACATGGTAAACCAGTCTGCAATAGACCATTAAAATCATACATTTTAAATTTATGCAGTAGCAGTCTATGCGATACACTGTCAAAAACTTTGCTGAAGTCTAAATATAATATGTCAGTTTGAATTGAACTGTCCAGATATGAAACAATTTCATGGTAAACACCTGTTAGTTGGGTACTGCAAGATTTGCCTTTTATAAAACAGTGTTGCTCAGAGAAAATCACTGGTTGTGAATACATTTTTCCATCACTTTTGCTATAAACCTTAATACAGAAATTGGTCTGTAATTAGAAACAGGGTCCTTGTCACCTTTTTTATGAACAGGTATAACGTTGGCCAATTTCCAAGAAGTGGGAACTTTAGACTGTTCCATACTTAAATTAAATAAAGTTACTAGAGAAGGAGCCAATTATTTAGCACAATGTTTTAATATAGCTGGTGACACTCCGTCTGGTCCACATGCTTTACTGCCGTCCAGACTGGAGAGCACCTTTAAGACGTCTGATTCTGTAAACAATATATTTGACAAATACATGTTTTTATATTTGTTAATATCTGGTACAGCTGCTGACTCACCAGTGTTGTTATAGGAAGCAACTTCAAAATATCTGTTAAACATGCATCGGGATTAGTGTCACCAGGATTAGTAGCACTTACATCTTCATATACAAATTTTTACTAGGTAGACATTAAGTTTCTAGTTTTTACTCGAAAATAAGACCATGATCGTTTGGGGTTTTCTTTTAGTATGTCAGGCAAATCAGCAATAAACTGGTTGTGCTTCACCTGCAATAATTTCTGAAATTAATTTTTACTTTTCTAATTTTTCCCAATGATGAACTCTATTAAATTTATTAACTTTGTCCAAGCTTGCTTCTTTTTTATTTTTAAACGGTTCACTTCAAGCTTGCTTCTTTTTTATTTTTAAACGGCTCACTTCAGAGTCAAACCAAGGTGGTAAATTTGATTTTCTAACAGTAATTTCAGGTAGGCTACACATGATTTAACAGCATCATTATAGCACTGGAGCCAACTTTCCAGATGCTGGCCAGATCAACATCTATGTATTGGTCTGATCAAATCTCTGAAGCATTTTAACAGTTAACGAAGCTCCTAACTTAATCCAATCAAGGTTTTTATCATGTTTATAATTATAAACTTTCCTATGAATTTCCTTTTTTTTGTACCAGATTTGTATACACAGTGAAACATGATATTGTATGGCCAGTTGAAAAAACTTCTGTAACTGTAGACACAGGACTTATTTTATCTTCATCACTGGTAAACAAAAGATCTAAAATATGCTTATTCGAATATACTTCATAGACTTGTGTTATAACATGTATAATGAGTTATTCAGCAAAAAGTTATTGACATAGCTGGGACATTTAGGTGCTGAACAGCTCCATTCAATTCCTGTCATGTTAAAGTCGCCAGTTACCAAGCACAATGAATAATTGGATGATACCTTTACCATTGTTTCGTCTAAAATTAAAAAAAAAAAATGAACATTTGTAGTTGGGAGGTCCGTAGGCTACAATAATTGCGAAGCGTTTTTTGCCTGGTGGCTTGGCGTCACAAACTGGTACTTCATAGCCGGATGGCTCCATATCACCAGAAATACATAATACAGTATTATGTATTTCTGATATCACGTATACGTGAAGCTATAAAGACCAGACATAACAAAGCTATTATTACAGTGACACAGGCCTACATTTTGTCTATGGTTTGAATAGATAACTAGATATAGCATGTTATGATCCCATTTATTTTGGTAAGTACAGGCTCTTAAAAAATGAATATGACATGTCAAATGAATAAATCAAATTTTAGTTTACATGTAAACAGAACATGATCTATAACTCGAATAGATAACTCATTAGTGCAAAATTATGCACTATCAGTTCCATAACCTGTCAACTGCCTGCTAACACGTTATGGTTCTGTTACCATAAGTCGTAGTTTACATTGTCTGTAGGCCTACGCTTGCAGTGTGATATGATGTAAAAACTTGGAACTTGAAAAAGCGACCTAGCGAAACACCACGGTGTCGGCAAAAACACTTAAAATGTGGAAATAAACAATATGTCTACATGTAGTCTTGTGTTTTAACATTCAACCAACACAGCAACCATGCAACGTTCCGTGTTTTCTTGTAAATGAGGTGTTGGAAGGTGCTAAACTGCCACTTTGTAAAGTGGAAGTTTAGCACCTTTTAACTCCAAGGGGACGATGTGATAGAAGGTAGAAGAGAAACCTAGCAAATACACATGACACAAGACGCTGATCTCTGCCACAGTAGGCCCTATCACGTACATCATTCTGTACATGCAGACAGACGCCCCTGCACAATATACAACACAAGAATAGACGTGAACCAATGCTGGTTTAGTGTTGGGCCAGCGTCGCAGACGGTGGACCAATACTAAACCAGTATTGGGTGAACGTCTCTTGTTGCAGGGTAGGCCTACACATACTTCGACGCTGGACCAACAGTAACCTAACATTGGGCCAGTCTCGTGTTTGCTACGTATCCAGCTAATATAGTGTACATATAGCAAAACAAACAAGACATTGAACCAATGTTGGCCCACCGTCTGCGACGCTGGAACAGCATTAAAACAACATTGGGTGAACGTTTCATGTTCGTGGGGAGGTTATGTTATAAACGAGACGTCTTCTCTCCCGAAGCCGTGGTTTGCTTAGACGGGGCACCTGTCTGGCACTCCGGGGGCGGGACCGGTTGACAATGTTGACTATGGTTTGCTATATTCGTTTCACCCTAAAAAATCAACGTTTTTCAACATGGCGGTGACTTAGAGCGATCTCGAATCCAATTTTCGAAAAATGTCCATAACTTTTTATTGACTGTGCGGGATGTTGTGAGGATCGCGAATAAAAAAGAATCAATTAAAGCAAGTCTAAAGCCTGTGCAGTCAAACTGTGTTTCTGGCCAGCTTTAATCAGGTAATATCGCACTACATGCCGATGACTACATGCCGATGAGGGACAAAGATTATAACACATATTGCAGACTGTGATTCAGCAATAAATAACAGCATTATTGTCATTCGGCAAGCCATCAAACACGATACGTAAAACCAATTCTGCATTATTAATGTTTGACCACCATCTTTTACGATGGCTCAACATTTGCTCAACGTATCATAGTTAAAAAACATGCAGCATACATTAATTCACCATACATCTAGCCGGTAGTGTTCGTAAATACCCTTAGAAACCCTTAAATATCATTAGGTACCCTAAAGTCCCCATAAACACCCTTAAAACATTTGAATATCCTAAATATGAGGAATTACTCACACTGTACGTATCATACACTAACAGGAAACCGACTTAGTCAGTTTCCTCGATCACGGGAAACCAGTTTCGTTTCGTCAGTTTTGTTTTGTCAGTCTCGTTCCGTCGATTAGCCTACAGTAAGCCACTTCCGTTTCGTCGATTACAGACAGGAAACCCGTTTCGTTTCGCCAGTTTCGTTTTGTCAGTTTCGTTCCGTCGATTAGCCTACAGGAAGCCACTTCCGTTTCGTCAGTTTCGTTTCGTGGATTAAAGACAGGAAACCAGTTTCATTTCGTCAGTTTCGTCAGCTTCATTTCGTTTCGTCGAAAGCCGGTAAATCACAGTTAGGGGCTGTTCAACAATTATTACGCAGTAACGCATTTTGTGAGAGATTTTTGACCAACCCCCCCCCCCCCCCATCCCCCTACGTAACGCATTTCAACGCTGTGTTGACTACCGTCCGTAACGCATCGCTTAACTCACCCTCTCCATTCTAGGCGTTAAATAAGTATTAGCCTATTGTGGAACGGCCCCTTTATATTGGGAAAAAATATGTGTTTAAAAATCAAAGATTTGCAATTGTTTGGTATCAAATTCAACAAACTGTTAACATGAGTAGTTTTCAGCCACTAGAGCATGGTGAGTGGCGCGACCTAAATTTTCAATGATTGATCTATAGCCTAACTTGGCTGACAAACGGTTAGCCTAACGCAAACATAAATAACTGTTATTGTAAATAAAGGCTTCATCCACCTTGCCCCATCATGTCAGACCATCAGACCACCGGTTTGATGCAGACAACTGGATGGATGAAGATGGGCTTTATCATGTTTATTGTTTTATTGAGAATAGCCTGTGTACTCAATACCAATTTGCTCGTACATATTAGGGCCTATATATAGGCCCAGTCACATAACAACATATTTAACACTGTTTAATATGCCTATATCCACAGATCCTCAACCTGTGTCGAAGTGAAAATGATGTGCGAGTGTCTATGTAGGCATATCTATGTATAACATAACAATAATTCTTGAATATTAGCCTAATAATAATAATGCCCTTCTACAGATCTATGTATAACATAAACCTAATTCTTGAATATTAATAATATTAATGCCCATCTAGGCCTATGTGTAGGCCTATTAGGCCTATAAACCTAATTCCTGAATACTACTAACGTTACAGTACTGATTTCACAAAATGGGACAGATTTTTCATCAGTGGCTGGCCCGCGTTAACGCTGGCCAGTCCGTCATTAGCCCGGGCGCAAGCCCGGCGAGACAGGCGCAGAATTGGTTGCGCCCAGCGCATGAAATGGGCTCGAGCCCCCACACGGTTCGGGCCAGGAAAATATACCGGCCCAAATCGTACTTGGGCTTGCACCCAGTATACTGTGTGGCGGCTAACATGGATGCTGTGAACCATGTGTCAGCTCGCCGAGCTGGCCAGGCTCGCTCTGGGCAAGACAGGGCGCGCTCAGCTTGACCACATTCAGCATCATCTGAACAGCTCTGAGTTGATCTAAACGTTCAATAATTGAGTGTCCGTACGCGTATGTATACATGTACACGTAGATCTGTTGCAGTCCTCATTTATTTCTGCTTAGCCATTTAGCATTTAGCCTTTAGCATTTAGACATTATCTTTAGTATCGGACAAGCAGTTCAGTGTATAAATTCAGAAAATGGGTGGATTTATGAAGCTACGGTCACTGGAATAGACCTAACTGAAGATGAAAAAGCAGGCACCTGGGAAGTCAGGCTCGCCCGGCGCACCGGTCGAGCTTGAAACTGGACTAGACGAGAAGCGCGCCTGACTAGCACATACAGGCGTTGACTCAATTCGCCGAGGCTCTAGATTGGCTTGAGCCCCGGCGATATGAGCGCGGCTCCAGCTATATGAACTTATACCAAAACGCACATTGCGGCCCGGCTAAAGGATTTTATACCTTTGGGCGCATAGGGGCCTACATGCGAGCCCCAAATGGGGTGGGGAGAGAACATGGGGCTAGCCCAGGGCTAGCCTGCGTTAGCCGGGGCTAGCCCCACTGAAAAAGCTTGTCCTATTTTGCTAAATCAGTACTGTAATTATAATGCCCATGATGTTTACGATGAGAAAAAAGCATTGACGCTGCTCCAAGATTGGATGAACACTGTCTCGGTATTTGCTGGGATGGGCCCAACCGGTATTTTTATCCGGTGCAAGATACGAGTTACACAATACAAAATTAACGTCTAAGCCCTATAATAAGTGATAATGTCTATGAATGGGCGCCCGGCTAATATATTGGCCTACATGTAGTCAGTAGTAGGCTACATAAATTCGACACCATAGTGTAAAATGGTCATATTCAGGCGCGGATCCAGAGGGGGGCGCACGCCCAACCCTTTTTGCCCCAAATTCTTTTAAAAGTCCCTGAAATTGGACAAAAAAGTCTTGGGAGCGAGCACCCGAAGCCACTGCGCCCCCTCCTTTTTCAAATCCTGGATCCGCCCCTGATATTTCATGTCAAAAGTGGCAGATACGATCCGTTAACATCAATGTGACAAAATGATCCCTACCCAGCCTAACACAACATTTGTATAATATTTGTACAATGTTGGACCAACGTCGAAGACGTTGGCCGATGCTGTACAAATGTTATACAAATGTTTTGTGTTCACTGGGTATACATAGCCTATACCCTATTTGCACAAAATATATAGGGCCTATATGCTACCATGTTTATAGCCTACTATTGTAAAAATAAAGAGAGCCTAGATATATTCACCATGCGCGATCAATGCCAGAACAACACTCAATATGCACAGATTTTGTAATCCCATCCTCGTCAGTGCAGAATTCACCAGGCTACACTATTATATTTAGGTCAAAACGTCCAGCCAAGCTCCGCTGTTAATAATGATGCCACCAGCATGCGTCGCGTCGTGTCTGCCTTGTTGTACATACGCTCTCGAGATTATACTTGCAGCACAGAGCTTGCTCGCAGCCCACAGCGCTATCGCCCCCCTCTTTCCATGAATGAAGTGGTCACACTCCCTTAAGCGTAAATTTATTACGTGTTGAGACCGACGATACCGTTATTCTGGAAAAAAACAGGCCCAGTCATATTATTCAGTCCCCCCCTCACAATGACTTACAAATTACAATGAATTTTGGGTTTTCACACCACATGATGACAGATCGGAAGATTTGGGAGGAAGTCCGGTTTGTCACCATGGTAACCGACCAGCCAACATGACTTTTTCGAACCAGATAGGCATACGTTTGCATACATTTCCTAGCCCCATCACTGTGCATAGACATAATTATTGCATGTAGGTGTGTACACTATTGCATGTCACTTCCCGTAGCAGACGACACAATTTAACAATTTATTGAAGTAAACATTTTATTCGTAAATCATGTCGGCCCACAATGCAAAATGTAATGTAACGGTTTATTGAATACAGTCGTGATTGCAATAGCTTGATTAACATCTTAGCAATGCTGGTGGCATAACCTAACATGCATAACACATTTAAATCACACAACAATTGCAGACTAAAATGAGAGATAGTTAAGCTCGTTTTGTACTCATATAAAGAAAACATGTGTGTTGAGACTGATCAAACAACAAGGTTATTAGCATCCGCACTTGATACATAATTTAATATCTCAATCTACTATCTTGGCATTTAAAATTTCGAATAATTAATCAAAAACTTCCACGAAGTACATGCTCAATTCTGACGAGTGTGCGGTTGCATGTAAACTTGATGTAAGGTTGCATGCGTAAAAAAAATTATTAGCAAGATATATCACTCTTAATAAATAAATACTTAAAAAGAATATATTACAATAGAAAAATCAGTTTCTGAATTTGTAGGCCCACATTAGTCTCATTTATCGCATATATATTTTAATCAATTTATCCTGCTTTTTTGTATGTTGATGTAGCAAATTTTGCCAATTGTAACATGTAGCAATAAGAGGCCAGCCGGCCACCATAATCCTCCGCCCCTCCCGCGTGATAGAAATTGTTCAGGGACCATCCTTCCCGGAACTCTCACATTATCTGATTATGTTTTACGGTAATGGTTTACCTATCTAGCACAGTTTTCTATGCTTATGACATAATACTAAAGTCAATGATGGTCCCAAGTCGGCCATTTTTGAATTGGGTCAAGTTGACATTTTGCAGGGCATATCTCGCCATAAAACCACACATTTAGTTGTATAGTAATAATCTAGAGGCATAATTATTAAAGTCAATAATGGCCGATAGTCGATCATTTTGAATTTAATCGAGTTGAAATTGTTCAGGGCAGATTCCAACCTCAAAACGCACATTTTTATTTATTGTAATGGTTTGGCTATCTGCCACGGTTTGCCAGATATCAGGCATATTAACCTTTAGACTGCTAAACACGTATACATATCGTCCCCTTGGATATGAAAGGGTGTATCTGCCATTTTGTCAAGTGGCAGATACACCCTTTCATATCCAAGGGGACGATATATACGTTTTATGACGTTGCTAAACATGTACATATACGTGTGAAAAAACTAGCAAAATAAGAGGTATTGTCGCAAGGTAAAACTGAATATATTTAAAAAAATATTATGTTTGTCATACGTGGTATGAATACTTGAGGATGGTGTTTGGCGCTCATTGTGTGTCTAGTTTTTCCGATTGTTATCCGCATTGGCGCAGCCTAGTGGGCATTTTAGAACTACCAATAACAGGTCACGTTGACAGCAAAGGTTTATTTACCAACAATACTTTTTATTTGCGATGTATTTGAATGACATCGAAAATACTCTCAAAACTAACAAATTTGAAGGTATCAATATGGGCCTTACGCGAATGTTAATACTTTTATATGCAGATGATGCAGTAATACTATCAGACAGTAGAGACAATCTACAGCAAGGTTTAACCATATTAAATGAATATTGTACAAAATGGAAAATAACGTTAAATACAGATAAAAAAAAAAAAATTGTATTTCGAAAAGGTGGTGAGCTTTCTGTTAAAGATAAATGGTATTCTGACGGCAAAGAACTAGAAGTCGTGAAACATTTTATATACTTGGGAGCTGTATTCTCCTCTGAGGGGTCTTTCTTGGAAAATCAAAAAACTTTAGCGGGACAAGCGCAAAAAGCTCTATTTTCACTCATGAAGTTATTAAACAAATTTGATAATGTAACACATGATATATACTGTGATCTTTTCGATAAGATGATTATGCCAACTTTGTGTTACGGTAGCGAGGTGGGGGGATTTCATAAAGGAGAAGCTATTGAACGCGTTCATTTACAATTTTGTAAGCGATTTTTGCATTTAAAATATAACATGGCTGAAGATTATGAAATGTAATGACACTCGATTTACCAAAATTGTATATAATGTTTTATTATGTGATGCACAAATTGGAAAAGTTAACTGGGTATCTAGGCTAAAAAAATTATTGGAAACGTTAGGTTTCGGGCATGTATGGCTCTATCAAAGTCTTGAAAACGACAAGCTATTTTTCAGAATTTTCAATCAGCGTATTCGAGATAATTATGGTCAAAGACTGCATTTTGAACTGCAGAATATGTCAAGGGGAAAATATTTTATTTTATATCATAAACATTTCGTTGCTTCAAAATACCTTGAAATAGTAAAAACAGAGTCACATAGAATTGCCCTAGGTAGACTACGCTCAAGTAATCATAGGCTAGCTATTGAAAGTGGTCGAATTGCAACAAATGAGTCTCACAGCAATCTATTTCCAAAACCGATTTGTATCTGTAATAGTTTGGTTCTTCATCTCACTCTGAAGTCAATAAGGCTCGACTTGCCATGTTCACAGTTGCCCGCTCAATATTATAGGTATTCCGTGGACGCCCTGCTGAAGAGTTCTATTTTGTAATTCGTGGTGTCTGAGGCAAGTACTGTGTTTGGGGGTTTGCCTGTACATAATTTTGCCTCTGTTATAGAAGTTACACCCGCCTCATTTCGATACTTAGGTATAAATTAGAAAGGAAGAATGACAATTTTTTACGATTTCAATATCAAATGTGAGAATATACAATTATTATTCAATGAATACAGATCCATATTTTACAATCCCAGCTATTGAGGTATTTTTTTTTTTATCTTTGACAATAATTTATTTTTATAATCAATATTAGATTTTCGGTGGCGGCCATTTTGTATTCTACTGTTACTAGGGGTTACCTCCTGAAAATTTTGGGATGTTCTTTGTGCGTCTCATCCTAGATGTGGTAAGCAATTTAACCAATATGCCGGGCCATAGGAGCCATTCGTAGGTGGTTTAAGTACATTAATAAAAAAACGGGCGATTTCCGGTTAAAATGACCTCGATTTTGATCAAATAAACTTGACTTATTTTTGGCTCAACTGATGCAAGCAATGGATCATCGACACCTCCATGCTAAACTTGGTTTTTGTATCTGGTAGATAAACTTATTTTAAGCTTAGTCCCTTCACTATCGAAGTTGTCGTATAACAAGTAAGCGTCATCATACCACATGTACAAAAATGAAGAAAAGTAATAAAGCACCCATGTTGACTTGATCAACATTCAGATTTTCATTTCAGGATAGCATAGGTACACAAGAAAATACCAGTGGCAGTTATTTACCTTCCAGGTGACACCCCACCCCCATGGGCGCCTGGTCTAATATATATTGTCATTTTTTCCGAAATATCCAAAAAAACTCCAAAATCGTAATTTTGTGATGTTTCTGAATAATGTATAATAGGACAAATCCAGCACAATTCTTGTTTAATGTACCTAAACATACATATTTCAATACATATGGTTATCGTTTGAACGAAAATCTGTAAAATGGGGTTTAGAAAATCCAAAGTTACATTTTAATTGGGCGTCATATGGCATACCAAGTGAGCCAAACCACAATTTATCAGGAAAACAGAGATGGTCTGCTGCAAAAGATTGGCCGATAGAAATCATCTCTACATATATTCAGGAACACAACCCATTTTCTGCTAGTGACGGTAGCTTACAGTCAACTTAAGCCCTCATGTTTATTAATTTGTAAGCTCGAGTTCGGACAGCCTCTGATATGGATCTCATTTTTTCGAACTGCCACAATATTCACCTCCTTGCTACAAAGAAATCCCATTTATTTACCTGTGACTTAATTGAAATTTGTGGCATTGCACCCACTTGAAATATTATGTGCCAATATCTAGAAAGGCCGAGGCTATTGACAGGAAAATCCTGTAAACAGTAATTGTTGATGTCTTCTTGATTAGATAATTCTGTCAATAAGCACATCATAGGCCTTTATATAGGCTAGAGGATATTTCCTGTCAATAATAACTGTTTTTGCTATTATTGACAGTATCGTCCTGTCAATAATGGAAGTTTCACTAATATGGACAAGCTGTACCTTGACCAATGGCAAAAAGCCATAGATTGTAACAAGGCATCCGATTGGCTCGCCAATGATATCGTGACCATCTTGTCAATAAAGTATTATTGACTATTGACAGGAAAGACGTTCCGGTATATTAACCCTTTCACTACGAGTACGGGCGCAGCGCCGGCACAAATAACCTACCATGTGCACAGTATATGTGTAACGGCGCTGCGCCGGTATAAATGTCTGGTTCGTTTGTGGTATGGTGCGCCGTCTGTAATCACCAGGAAAAGTAGCCAACAAACATGAAATTATCCCTGAGTTAATATTGGGCCAGCGTCGCCTACACTTAGCTTACACTATAAGAAGATGCCTTATTGGTTAAATTATATCCTGTGAATCAGAAATATTTATTGTTTATTGACAGAATCGTCCTGGCAACACTGGTCAATAGCCACTACGATCTAGAAATGCATTTCGTGCAATATTTGATATTGTATTGTTTTTCTGGGGCGTTGAGGAAACATGAACGCAAGAGATACAACCAGTAAAAATTATGTTATGCAACCCTGACATCTGTTTAACATGCAACACCGTACACTGAACCGACACCACACTGAGAGAGGTTATATAACATGTTGTATTTTAACATGCGGGAATTGATTCTGCCTTTGAGTTATAGTGTATTGACTGAATTACCGAATTAAATCCTTTAGAATGTGATATATTTCTGTAAAGATTGAAAGAAAAGTATATTTGTCACATTTTCATGTATTTACGACCAAAATGCGTGATTCACAGTTTTCAAGGTCAAAATGAAAAAAATGTATTATGACAAATATAATTAAAACCAAGCAATACATCTTTTTAAATTATTTTTGTCGGGAGATTGATTTGGGTATTAGTTTGATCATCTAGGTCAATTGCAATATTAAAGCTCCTTTTAAGTTGTTCAAGATGGCGTCCAAGATGGCCGCCAGCGTATATTGAGATTTGGGAAAGTGTGTAAATTGGTCAATTCGAGCTAAATTGTGTGATGTACGTGATACACCGTTTAAACTAGTTTGATAGTCAGTGAGTCCATATAGACCACTCCAAGACAATCGTGATTAATTATTTCGCTAGGTGTTAATGGCGTTAAGTATGAATCGTGCTATTGGAAACCCAAAATCGCGCTTTTGCGATAACTACTGTATAATATATAGGCATACAGGTTTTGTCCTACCTGATTTAATATTGCTTTGCTCACTGATGGTTTAGCTTGAGGAGGAGGGGTTGGTGCTGTAATGACTGATCTGGGCTGCCTGAAGCCTTGCTGGCCAGGGCAGGCGCCCTTCTGGTGACTCCTGTAGGCTGTCCTTGCCAGTAGTAACTGACACCCGTTACATCGTCTTCGTCCATCTAATATTTAAAAATAAAAGTAAAATATATATATATATATAAATATATATTCAGGATATAATTATTAGTGTGAATACGATATTACATAAATGTCAAAGAGATATTAATTGAAGTGGACACTTACATTCCCATGGCATAAATACAAATATAAACACTTTAACACTTTTACGGAATGAGGAATTTGACAACTGCCAATTTTTGGTTATCACTATATTAATTAAACAAATTAAAGTAATTAGGTTACATATCGTGAAAATATGTTTTTTTATTCACTGCTAACATAATATACCAGTAACAATATGATCATGACAATGAGAGTATAGTAACACGGGAGACCATTGAAAAAATGCATATTGAGAAATGTCATCGCCTTCGTCTGAGTTGAGATCTCACCACGGGTGTGATCACGAGGGTGAGGTCACAAGTAGATGTAGATGAGCTCCAACCCCATCTTGATAAAGACCATCGCCTTCGTCTAAGTTGTGATCTCACCTTCAGTGCGATCACGCAAAGGTGAGGTCACAACACGTAGATGATTTTTTTTACAACTTATTCATTTAAATTTAGATACATCATAGGAATCACCTAGATACATGCTATCTTGCACGTTTGATCGCGTGGTAGTGTTATTGTCCCTTATCCTGCTGATCACGACCAGTGCCGTTTTTAATTTGTTTTATTTGTCGATCCAGTCACTGATATTGGGACAAAATGTGCATGTGTTTAAACATCACGATTTTAAAAGCATAGATCTAAAATTAAACAATTACATGTAATTATCAGTAATGTTGTTGAGTCGCGTAGAGATATACAACTTCAAGTGGGTGAAAATTCAACTGGAATGTGATATCAAATAATCATAATCAGATAATCGTGATAATTACATCGCATTGGCATTCATATAGCGCACACGATTCTAAAGCGCTTAAATCATTATGAATACGAAATATCATTATGATCATTGTGCGCAGTGTATACATATACATTTACAGTATTTAATGATTGAATTGTCTTTAATTTTTTATTGCACATAATATATTAAATGTATGTAATATATGTCACTGCTTTCCCGTGAGCTCATGATTGACAGCTTTGTGCTTACGCTGATTGGTTCAGATCCCCTCCCCTCTTTCGCCGACTCCTTGACAGCTAAATACACTCTCGTAGAATCTCGTCAGGTAGTACTTCACAAGAGAATGTGAGATGTGCTTAAGATGACGCGTATGTTATGCGTGACTCTTAGCAACTCATATAACACCTCAGCGAATTAACCCTACTGCCGACTTGTATTAAACAACATATTAATAATGTCTATCTCCCATTGAAAATAAATTACTTATATATGGACATATATATAATATAGTTTATTTATTGAAGTCATGAGTTCATAGCTTACTTAACACATTAATTATATGTAACACGCGCCATTCTTAGATTTAATATGTTTAAAATTAAAAAAGGTATTGTTTGTCCGTCGCACATGTCCCGAGACACGTACGCTAGATTCAAAGACGTTACCGGTTATAGAAGAAAACTGATCGACATGCCGTCATTGTTTTGAAATTACATTTACATTTATTTTTGAAAATGGGCGGGGGCCCTAGGGTAGTGGTTAGCACCGCTGCCTTTCACGCCAGAGTTCGGGGCTCGGTTCCCGGTCTCGGCGGTTTGAAAGAAACAAAAATGTTTCTTCCCCATCCACGTGTGAAAGTCAGTATTGTGGGGAGCCTCCGTGACCGAGAGGTAGCGTGCTCGGCCTCAGACCGCCAGGGCTCGAATTTCGAATCCTGTGTCTGGAGGACAGTGTCATCTCAATCATCTCACCAGCCTCAGGAGGTTCTCCTGGCCCAGTTTAGCCTATATGTGCACAAAGGTGGCCTATAGCCCGATTCATTTCATTTTTCATTTTTGAAATATTATTTACTTAGAAGCCTGATTGGCCTACAGATAAAACATCGTACTTGTATTCAAATATTTGCTATTCACACATGGCTTTCTCACACCTTGGTACTGGTCACAACTACTACTACGTTTTCTTTGCGCCTAGGTCATGTTGGTACCGAGGCTATGGCTTCTCACCTCGATACTGATCCTACTACCCTTTCTTCGCGCCTTGCTCATTGTTATATTTTATAAGACTTCTTAAATTTATTTAATAATGTTAAATATGCAAAAAAAACGTTACCCTTATTAATTTGACCTGCTCGTCTGTTTTTATTATTTGCCGTGATTAATCTCCTGTGCCTTAATATCATGTGCCATAATGTCAATTTGCCATAAGAAAGAAAATAAAGCAGCAACCAACCTTTGTTATACTGAACAGGTCCTGTTTTTTTTCCACGTCTCCACACAGCAACAGCAATCCAGCGAGGCAGGTAGCTAATATTAGTAGCAGGACCTGTATTCCTTCTGATTCCACACAAAGCACGTGGTCACAACAAACACGACCATGCCAAATAGGCCAGTAATAATTGAGAGGAAATTTGGCTAACCCGGACATTTTCGATAAAAAGCAAGTTTTGTGTTTTTTTAGTTCATAAGGGTCTCAGGATGCTGCAAAAAAAATTCAACCAAATTCAACCTTGGGGAAATCGGATTTTGGGCACATTTAGTCAGCCATTACCGAAAATTGTAAATTCATTCATAACTTTTTAACGGTATCGAATATCACCGAAAAAATGATTTCTAGACCAATGTTTATTGGGTCAAAGAATACAACTATATGCCACGATCTAGCTGATTAATGGGCCAACATATATTTAAACCGTTTTTAATGTTTTTATAGTCTGCCTCCCTGTCCAACCAGTATTGCGGGGAACCTCCGTGACCGAGAGGTAGCGTGCTCGGCCTCAGACCGCCAGGGCTCGAATTTCGAATCCTGTGTCTGGAGGACAGTGTCATCTCAATCATCTCACCATCCTCAGGAGGTTCTCCTGGCCCAGTTTAGCCTATATGTGCACAAAGGTGGCCTAAAGCCCGATTCATTTCATTTCATTTCCCTGTCCAACGGTAGACGACGGTCCAACATGAAGGTAGTTTTTCTTTGATTACTTTGTCAATTCTCAACCGATTTTCATTGAAATTCTTATGACGCCAAATGAGTGTACGTGTTGACACTTTGTGGTTGTATTCTAGCCTGATATTCCCCAAAAACGCCTAACTGGCAAGTGTTTATGTCCACAATTGTGGCGAGTATATGAATGCACTGATCCCCTTTTTCATTAGGGATCTGTTCCGTCAGTTGCATGCTGTACGCCATGGTACGGGAGCACTAGTCTCCAGCAATCATCCAAGGGAAGCTACAGCCTCCTCGTATCTGGCCATAATCTTCGGGCAGATTGCCAGTGGCGTACCCTAGTTCCTCCGCTCAACTGCGGTGCCAATGCAGCTCTCGCATCAGAGCAGGCGCTGGTGTTAGTCGTGGTAGCCTCAAATAACCGGCAATAGAGTGTTTGACATTTGGTCTTTCACGGGGGAGTTACCCTTCCTATTGTTAGTCTGGGGACTATCCGAGCCAAGGATAGCGGAGCTGCGCGAAATGCCACGGAGTTTCAGCATTAAATTGCACAGCAAAACCCAAGTCTCCGGCCGTCTGGGCATGGCTGGGGGTAAATCCCCTAGACATGCCCTGAACCCCTCACGCCCCTAAAGTTGATGACAGATCTGAAACCCCGTCCTGTTTCTTGACCTGGAACAGATTGGAGTAGAAGCCTCTGTGCTCGTCCCTCACTGGTTCTATCGCCCCTTTCATGAGTAAAGAGTCCCTCACATTGTAGCCGCCCAGTCTCCTTTCCTGATGCTCTGAGAAACGTCTATCAACGTTGCCACCATGAAAGATCGTTTCTTTGTATACAAGTTCAGGCCCCTTAAGTTGGTGACAGATCTGAACTCCAGTCCTGTCTCTTGACGAAGAACAGATTGGTATAGAAGCCTCTGTGCTCGACCCTCACTGGTTCTATCGCCCCTTTAATGAGTAAAGAGTCTGTCTCTACTCCTTTCTCAGTCTCTGAGGAAGTTGCCGTACTGGAAGGGATACTGGTGGTCAGGCCGCATGATCTCTTGGAGAATGAACGGACTTCTGTCTCTGATGTTGCTGGCTCTGCTGGTGCTGAGACTGCCTTCTCACAGGGCCTTCTAGCTGAGCTCGCCGTCACAGCAGATTCAATGTACGAATTCAACATAAGAGTCAAAGGCCGTACGAGTCTGCCAAAGTGTGAAAACGTCATATTGCCTATGCTGGATGACAGGTGGTTCCTCCTCTTATTTCCTAGGTCGTTGAACCTGGCTCCTAACAAGCGTAGAGCATGTCCCAGCGGGTGTCTGGCTGCTTGATACTTCTCCGTGTGGGCCTTCAGCACCCTATCCTAAGCCGGGATTTCCTCCAGATCTTCAGAGGCTTGCTGTATGTGGACCAAAGCTCTCTCTAAATCTTTAAGTCCTGTCGACAGAGCATGAGCCACTAGTGCCATGTCTCTCTGCTGTCGCCAAAATACACCCCCAGCCTGGCTCTGCCTTAGCAGCATCTGGACCTCCACAGGAGGCTCTGGGTCCAGGAAAGGCTTGGCGTCTGGGTGGCCTGAGTTCAACCGCTCCACGATGTCAGTACGGATAGTACCCATCTTCCTGCTCCCTCGCACTTGGCGCCACAACGCAAGCTACTGGCTGGAAGGCACCCCAAGCCAGTTAAGGAGCACCCCTCTAAGCCGTCAATCTCCTGAAAGGGGCTGTACCTCTCCTCCTGTTCCAGCGATTATCCAAACGCACTGTCCTCCATCTCAATATCCATCCCAGTGCACGTGATGGATACTCGTCTGGAATCAGTAGTAGGAGCGTGAGATGGTGTCTGTGCCACCAACCGACTCAGTCTCAAATGGGGATATCCCTTAATTTCATCATAAATTAAGCTGATGTTCTTTCAATAATGGTTTTATTGTATTCTTTGACCATGAAAACCCTGGTATAGAACTCGTTTATAATGTTTTTAAATTTTGGTAATGGCGGTCTTTTTAGGCTCAAATGGCGATTTCTCTTAATTTCACTATCAATAAACTTTCAGAAACGGTTTTATTGTATTCTTTGACCATGATATAGATATCATCCATATGATTGTATCATTAATATTTTACGTGTTATGGCACAATTCATAATTTTTGGCTGAAAAAGGGGCTTCCCCAGGGTTGATTTTGGTTGAATTTTTTTTGACGTGACCTGGCATGTCAGGGAAGTCACTGAACCCCAAACTTGCTTTTTATCGAAAATGTCCGGGTTCATGTCAATTCTTACTGGACTTAAAGCCCAATACTGGCTCGCCAGCTGCTCACAACATTAACCATCTCGGTTTATCTCAAATAACACTCTGAACTCTCGGCAAAAATATAGAAACTATTATGACCGTGAACTACATGGCCAACGTTTTTATACCCTGAATAACTGCAGGGTAGACGTAGCCCAGCAGACCGTTGATACAATGCTGGTTTAATGTTGTATCTGCGACGCAGACAGTGGACCAAAATAAGAGCAGCATTGGGCACGAGCATTATTACTGTATAAACACTGAGAAGTAGCCATTTGCAGTACACCTTTCCCAATAGCAACACGCCACACACTACAGTGACTAAAAGCTGAACTATTTAGTTGGGAGTCCTGTCACACTTCTATTACAACGCGCCACACAGTGATTAAAACTGAACTATTTAGTTGGGAGTCCTGTTTATGCGCAAAATCGTGCAAACAGTGTATAAGGTGCACGGGTCTGTCTATGTCTATATGTATGTTGCCCAACTGTTGAACGAGACAATGCGCCAGCGTTGAATCACAGTTGGTCCACCGTCTACGACGCTCACCCAACATTGAACCAACTATTGCTCAATGTATCCTGTTTGCTGGTTAGTAATCAGGACAATCTCTGGTGACTAGCAATAGATAAAGATTACCTGATTATAATTTATTTGGCAGATTGTTTTTGATAGCAAATAATCTTATGGAAATAGTTATTCGTGTTGAGAAAAATTAAATACATTATTTATTATAATAAAAACGAGAATAACATTGTTAGATTAATCGCTATTGCTATGGGATAAAATACGTTATGGTATATCTGGTTTCGAAGCGGGGGATGTGTAACTTTTATTCATGTTTCAATTTCATGATTTTTAACATCACTACTAGTATTATAATAATTCCCTAGGAAGTTACTATTGATACATACATTTTAAATATGATCAAATGTTATTAGGCCCCCTATATATTATTATAATACATATTTCTTATGTTTCACACGATCCGAGTATACTATATCTTATTGTCAATATATCTTCTTGTCAAGATTTATCTAGCTATCTATCTGTAAATGACCAGCTGTTATAAACTTATTCAAGCTGAACCAAATTCACTATGACTTTTTATAAATAAATGGTGAAACTTAGTTATATTGAATTTATTCATATATTTTTACCTAACTTGAAAAACCGTATTGATGCATGTAAGAGCCCTCTGGTGAATGAGCGGGGGATGATTCCTGAATATTTTGCTGCATATTTGGCAACTCCTCGCGTACCAGGAAACGTACCATCCCGTTTGGTCGTTACGTCAACGTCACCGCCTGAACGCCACGTTGTCGGTCTTTGTGGCAATTTGTGGGAACCGTCAACCTACCGTATCTCTGGTCATACTGGCCCGCTTATGCTGCCTATCAGGCGCTATCGGCCGTTTCCTGCTATCACTGATCTTGACTACGACACCATTTTGCGCAGGAATTGGCCACAGAAAAAGTCAACCTGACTCCCCAAAAAAGCATCCTAACCCCAAAGGGAACATTATCTTAATAGCCATATTAAAATTGATCTTGATCAACATCTTGAATAATAAGAATATTACCAGAAATAGATTATTCTGCAAAAAACAAAGCAAAAACGTGTTGTATTTGTTCGAATAGGTTTGTTAAAAATCATATATTTTGCTGTGCAGTTGATCTTTTGATATTGCAGATGACCTTGAATCACAAGACTTATACCAGAAATAGATCATTCACTTACAAATAAATTGAAAAGATGTATTATGATACACTAACCTTGTATCTAATTTTATTTGTTGGATAATATTTGAGCAGGTGGGATATCGATTTAATGTATTGGACAATAACGTATTTTCAGACGATTTTTTGACGCGGCAGGTTTATTCATGCTAAAATAATATCAACAAAATTGTCAATTTTCATGGCGATTTTTTTGTGAGCAGGCGTCTATTTCACCTTATGAAAACACCAAATCGATGTCAATTGGTACATGTGTTTGCAAGATAGTACAACAGCTATTCATAAAATATATAATAAAACAATTGAACACTGTTAGCATATGTGACTATGCGAAAAATGTGAATTTCTGATCGTCATATGCGCTTGTTGACGGTTGATTAGAAAGCAGGACACCATGTTAGAAAGAGTATCACATATGACACCATGTTAGAAAGAGTATCAGCATGACAGGTATACAGAGGGTGTGACTGGCAATAACAATAACATTCGTAGTGAACCAGATCTTGATAAAGAATTTTCTGATGAAGAAATCCTTCAAGCTATTAAAACACTTTAAAAAAACAAAGCCACAGGGAATGACGGCGTTCTTAATGAATATATATGTATTACCATTAATATTTTTCCCCCTATTTTTAAAAATCTATTTAATTATATCTTAACATCTTGAGTGCCAGGCCTATTGTGCTCCCCTGTGCCACGCCACATAGGGCAAACACAGGGAGTTTTAAGGCAACAATCTTCCATGTGAATTATCTTTGCCCACAGGTGATGGGCCCACACCTGGCTACAAACTGACTTGGGTTGGGGTTAGACTTTACAGGGGTAGTACCCCAAGGTCAGGTCAATGTCATGTCAAGGTCATTTGAAGGTCAAACCAGCTAAAATATTGAATAAAAAAAACACTTTTTTACAGTTTTTTGTTGCAAATGAGTGTTCCACATGGCTGTAGTTGACATATTTTGGCTGGGAAGCCTTCCAACACGTATCCTAGGGGGCACAGTGACTACACGTGGCTTGGAGGGGTAATACGCCACTCTGATAT
The DNA here is from genome assembly GCA_964017125.1 of Flabesymbios commensalis. NCBI lineage: Eukaryota > Metazoa > Annelida > Polychaeta > Terebellida > Flabelligeridae > Flabesymbios > Flabesymbios commensalis. The sequence continues at coordinate 41,323,257 of OZ024918.1, forward strand.
CACCCGTACCCTCTTATATCACACCCTCTACCAACACTAAAATCAATGCAAAATATGGTCAATTGGAGTCTTGTGTAACATGGGCTTGAAGTCACAAAGCACCTGCGGCACCCACAACTGGGTACTAAAGGTGACATGGGTTGGGGTTGACCTTTGCTGGGGTTCTACTCCAGGGTCATGTAAAGGTCATGTCAAGGTCATTCCAAGATCAACCCAGATAAAATATTGAATAAAAACATTTTTTTAAAGTTTCCATATGTTTTTGGTTGCAAAGGAGTGCCCACAAGGCTGCAGTTGACATATTTTGGCTGGGAAGCCTTCCAACATGCATTTTAGGGGGGGGGGGGGTGGGTACAGTGGCTACCGGGTATATGTGGCTTGGAGGGGTAATACCCCACTCTTATATCTTCCGTCCCCTCTTATATCACACCCTCTACCAGCGCTAGCATAAGTGCAAAATAAGGTCAATTGGAGTCTTGTATAACATGGGCTTAAAGTCACAAAACACCTGAGGCACTCACACCTGAGTACTAAAGGTGACATGGGTTGGGGTTACCCTTTACTGGGGTTCTACTCCAGGGTCAGACAAGGTAATCTAAAGGTTATTTCAAGGTCAAACCAGCTAAAATATTGAATAAAAACACTTTTCAGTGTCCATGTATTTTCTGGTTATTGGTGGCTATATTGTTTTTGACCTTCAGATGACATTCAAATGTAAAAATAACCGTTCCAATGAATTCAGTGTATTCAAATTAGTTGAAAATGAGGTATTACAAAATATTCTAGGGCTATTATGGCAAAAATTAAAAATGGCCGCGACGGCAACCATCTTGGTTTTGACCTCTAGATGACCTTGAATCGTAAAAATAACCATACCAATGGAATCAGTGTATTTAAATTAGTCAAAATATGGTGTTGCATAAGATTCTAGGGATATTCTGTCAAAAGTTAAAAATCCAAGATGGCCAACAGAAGCCATTTTGAATTTATGCAAATAAGCATATCAAGGAGAAAAAGTGTGTCACGTGATCGCTGTGTGATCATGTGATCAATGCAGTGCTCATGTGACGCTAGACACGGGATCCCCGGGAATTCACCACCCTCTACCCTGAGGCAGATACAAATGAATTAGGGGGCTAAATACTTGACAAATGACGACTTAAGTCGTCATTGCGGCACAGAGGAGCGACAAAAGTATGACGACTTAAGTCGTCATAGTGGCACTCAAGAGGTTAATGGCAGGAAATATACCAGAAGAGTGGGTAATAGGTAACATAATCCCTGTGTATAAAAATAAGGGAGATAGATCATCACCCGAAAATTACAGAGGAATAAGTTTACTTAGTTGCTTTGGAATTTTTTTTACCAGTTTAATTAACACCTGCTTGACTTACTTTTTAAATTCAAACAAAGTTCTGCTAGAAAATCAAACCGGATTTAGGAGAGGTTATTCTACTATGGATCATGTTTTTACACTTAAATCGCTAATCGATATATTCTTACATAAAAAAAGAAACTTTTCTGTGCTTTTGTTGACTTTAAAAAAGCATTCGGTACTGTGTGGCGATCTGGGTTATGGATCAAATTAATTTCTTTTGGAATTACAGGCAAACTTTTCAATGTCATCAGAAACATCTATAACAACATCAAGTCATGTGTACAAGTAAATGGGCTAAAATCTGATTATTTTAGTTGATATACTGGCGTAAGACAAGGGGAAAACCTCTCCCCGCTTCTCTTTGCTCTATACTTAAATGACCTTGAATTATTTTTAAAATACAACCATGTAAATAATCTCAAGCCTAATGATAATATTTTTGATCAATTCTTAAAGAGACAGATTCTTCTTTACGCTGATGACACTGTACTTCTTTCCGATAATGCTGATGGTCTACAATACTCTTTAAATTGGTTAGCTCGTTATTGTGAACACTGGAAGTTACAAGTTAACACTAGCAAAACTGAAATTGTAATTTTCTCAAAAGGAAAGTTCAAAAAGTGTTATAATTTCACTTTTAATAATAATAAAGTAAATATTGTCGATTCCTTTAAATATATCGGTGTCTACTTTAGCTATAACGGTTCATTTATTTATCACAAGAAATTTATATTTGGTCAAGCCCAAAAGGCTCTTTTTGCTGTTTTGAAAAAATAAAAATAACTTGAACTTCCCGTGGATATCCAATTTGAATTGTTTGATTATCTGGTTTTGCCAATTTTAATTTATGGCTGTGAGATATGGGGTATGAAAATATCTCTATATTAGACAAATTACACCTTAAATTTCTAAAATATATTGTATTGTGTTTAAAACAATCGACACCAACCTGCATGGTGCTCGGTGAAACAGGTCGGTTCCCATTATCCATAGCCATTAAAACACGAATGATATCTTTTTGGTGCAAGCTAATAACGAGTGATGTGAACAGATTTTCCACAACTCTATACAATTTACTGCAAATTTATAATGTTAATTATATTTTTACGTCAAAATGGCTTCAATACATTAAAACTATTTAAGATGGAACAGGTTTTTATTACATTTGGACTCTACAAGAAGTACCAAATATCAATACATTTCCGAACCAGATTAAACAGAGACTAAAAGATCAATACACCCAACAGTGGTTGGCAGATGTTAATCTTTCGAATATATGCCGTTCATTTAGAATTTTCAAACAGAAATTTGAGCTCGAAAAATATTTATGCTGTTTGTCACCTTTAAACCGAAAAATTATTTGTCGATTTAGAACATCAAACCATAGACTACCAATTGAAAGGGGAAGATACTATGGCATCAATAGAGAAGACAGAACATGTGAATCTTGTAATTCTGATAACATTTGTGATGAATTCCACTTTGTAATACCCTTATTGATATACGGCAAACTTTCTTACCGCCCTACTGTCAAAATCATCCTAACCATATAAAATTTAAAAATATCATGTCAGACACATCCTCTAACATTTCCAATGAATTAGCTAAATATCTGAAAGCTGCATTCAAGTTTTATAATATATATATCTAAACTATTAAAATGATTCTTTAAATATAGGACTACTCTCTTGACTATATTGATGTATGTCCACTATTATCATTTGTCACCCTTTTCACATTTTTCCATGTTTACTATACCGTTACATATTTATATACTTTTACCTTTTCTCATGTGGTAGCGTCGTGTCTGAAACATGGGTCTGCAGCAATATGCGCAGTACTAATGTCTAGGACACGGTGCTGCTACGGGAAGATTAAAACTAATGTTATTGTATATCACTGTATATCACTTAATATTTCATGCTGTTCTTTTATTAAACAATGTATTTTTGATCAAACCTATATTATATATATATATATATATATATATATATATATATTTATATACATATATACATGTATATATACATATATATGGTATTTAAAAAATCACTATGTTACATTTAATCATTGTACCTCACTACCTCACATTATTTTCTGCATTATGTTTCTCTATTTATATAAATATTTTATTTTATTACTATGTATTATTACCTTTAATATTGACTATTGTTATGTACTATTGCATACTCAAAGCCATGTATGGCCCGAGTTTAATAAACTATTGTCTATTGTCTATTGTCTATTGCAAGCAAAACACTTTACTTCGGAGATCACGCTATATTTTGTGTTTGTGTAACCTCATGTAGACCCTACTTCGCTGTACAGTAGAACAACAAAGCTATGATTTTAACTGAGTGTGCCTTCCATTACAAATTTAGCTCTCAGTAAAACAGGTGAACAAAGCTATGATTTTAACTGAGTGTGCCTTCATTACACATTTAGCTCTCATAAAAACAGGTGACTATGGAAATAGATCAAAATAATATATGATTTTACAACGGTATATAATCAATATAAGTGATCTATTGGATAGTGTCATCCACATGACGTCTGTGTCGCGATAGCGAGACGCACACCATGTGGGTTAAACAGCAATATCATAATTTTGTAGCCCCAATACCAACGATTTCACATAAAATATGTAAGCCGACATGATGTATGTCATAAGTACAAACCAGACGACAACTGCTGTACTGACATTTTTGTAGTATTTTACAGCTAGAATACATCTGTTTAATACCGCTCTGCATTTCTTTGGGTCAAAACTCTGTATTTCACACAAAAAATATCATTTAAGCCAAATGTATATTGGAGAAGAAAGAAAATAACGCATCTCGTTACACATAATATATAGTATGAAATTGTTGTAGGGTGATTTAGTTTTTATGTGATCATGCGGGATGACTGCACAGACGGACAGCAATGCCACTTGATCATTTTGATCCATTATGGAGGTTGGCGTTTTACCTATTACCAACCACTGAGCGATTTAAAAATCAATAGGCCAAAAGCAGAAAATGAAGGCCTATGTTAACCCTTAGAGCGCTAAAATTTGTTAATGAAAACCTTGAAGGCCAGAGAGGTTTTTTAACTTTGAATTCATACCTGTCTTAGTTAGCCCTTTCCGATTCATTTGAATGCCTATGTTATGGGTCTACGGCCATTATAAATATTGTTTTCTCTTACAGTGCGGGGGTCAGATTCTGACGTGCAAAGTCGATCTCCGCGCTGTAAGGGTTAAAGATCAGATATTATTATCTGTCAACGCAAAAATAAATTGTGGTAAAAAGTGTGCAAAGAGCATCCCTGAAACCTACATTATCACACTTAAACAATCCATCATAAACTATACAGTAAAAATATATATCCACATATACATGTATCTGCTGACATATTGATGAAGATGTAAAAGTCACATTTTTCAGAATATAAATGGAAAAAAAATCTACAGTTTAAAATAGAACTAGAAGTTTTCAAATTGGCAAATATATAAGATATAAAATATAACATATTCAGAAATTTGACACATCCCAAAAATAATAAAAAAAACTGGGTCTTTGCGTTTACGTTTGCGTGCAATCTCATATCAAAGTGGGCACACTGCAGCTCAGATACAAAGAGACCAGCACATATTTGCAATGCGTGTGGCGTGAAACTGCCCAAACATTAGACGTTGGCCCAACGTTGTTTTCCTGTTAGACCCACTTCGTAGACGTTGGCCCAACAGTAAATCAGCGTTGGGCCAACGTTTCATGTTTGCTGGGTGGCTGCAGAAAAGACCGTCTTTTTTAACACTTTTTGTGACGATCCCTAACTTCACAGACAGTCCACCGGTCAACATTAGCCCGGCATAGGGTCAACGTATCGTGTTGGCTGGGATAGAATACACAAATTCTTGTCACCAACAACACATGTTTGATTGTAATGTATACTGTTTTGTCTTTTAAATGTTTTTTGCAAAATTGTTTGTTTATGTTTGTTTATACAAATAGAAAAAGGCAGATACCACAGACCTTAAAAAAATCCCTATAGAAGAAAGGTTTTGTTTACACTGTACAGCTGGTGATGTCGAAGATGAGATACATTTCCTAATAAAATGCTCGTCATTAGCAGAAACAAGAGAAACTTTAATAACAGATATATGTATAGCTTTTCCCATTTTTTTCGAAATTTGGCCAAAACTGACCAATTTCTTTTTATTATGGAAGCAACTGATCTGGATATTGTAAACCATTTTATAAAATTTATGAATACATACCTAGACAAAAGAGGACCACTATAAAACCATGATGTTTCAGTGATAGTATATTTTTTAAGTCTGCTTAATTTTCAACTATTAGCATTGTTTTGTCATCGTGTGTCTTTTATTTGTTTGATTGTAATGTATACTGTTTTGTCTTTTAAACGTTTTTTGCAAAATTGTTCGTTTATGTAAACAGATGCAAATAAATATTCTTCTTCTTCTTCTTCTTCTTCTTCTTCTTCTTCACATAAACACTGCTCGCAGCAAACACGAGACACTGAAGCAATGTTTATTTAATGTTGGCACATCGTCTCCGACTCTGGGCCAACATTAAATCAACATGGGTTCAGTGTCTCGTGTTTGCTGCTAGTGTTGCGATAAGTAATCACATGCATTTTCGTCACGAACCCGTCACGAATCAGGTTGGCAGCCTCCTGAAGTAACGATTTATATTTCCCAGCAGACACAAGACTTGAATCAATGTTGGTTTAGCGTTGGTCCACCGTCGTAGGCTGGGTTCTTTCTATTCCATTTTACCTCTTACACCACCAAGCACGACTACAATCGTTTTAATCCAGTTTACTAGCTGTTTAAATCGCAGTTATCAGGAACGAAATGTATGTTTAACCCTTTAACCGCCAAATTATTCAATTTGAATTTTCACCCACTTGAAGTTGTGTCTCGCTGACGCGATCCACAACTTCAAGTGAGTGAAAATTATTCAGATTTAGCAAAACGGAGGTCAACTCTTTTCAAATCTTGCTCGTTGATGTCACTTTTTATGTTTAACATATTAAAAATGTGGTACTTGATGTGCTAATAAAAAATGAAAACCCGAATATATCCGGCACCGGCGGTTAAAGGGTTAAAGATCTAGATTTTCAAATGTTTGGTCTCAAGTTAAACAAATTTGAGTTGTGAGTCTCGATGGCGAGACACGACTTCAAATGGGTGACAATTTAAATTATTTATTATTCAGCGCTTCAAGGGTTACGAGCTGTGTAAAACAATGTAATGTCGTATTAGTTTCTAGCAGTTATCAAAATATTATAATTTTCACACACAAATTATTTCCATTCCAAAACTAAAGGTGATTGCATGCTTACTATTTTCCGACCTTGTCATCACCTACGTAACGACGTTGAAAGATCACAGGTGGCGCCACTCGCACGAATTGTAACGTTAATTGTATACGAGTTATACAATTACATGTACAATTCATGATTTGATTGTACACAACCGAGCGTTAACTCTAATCATGCTAATAACGCCTATAGTCGTTTTTAATCAATTTTATTTGCCAAATAAACCACTAATATTAAGTGATATTGGTAATGAAATTACTATTTAAAAACCAAGATTTGTAAATGTATACTCTCAAATTAAACAAATATGACTAATTTTCAAGCACTTGTCGATCGCGTTAGCGAGACACAACCTCACTCAAGTGGTTGAAAATTTAAATAGCTTAACCCTTTAACCGCCAAATTATTCAATTTGAATTTTCACCCACTTGAAGTTGTGTCTCGCTGACGCGATCCATAACTTCAAGTGAGTGAAAATTATTCAGATTTGACAAAATGGAGGTCAATTCTTTTTAAATATTACTGGTTGATGTCACATTTTATCTTTAACATATTTAAATGTGGTACCAAATGTGCTAATAAAAAATGAAAACCCGAATATATGCGGCACCGGCGGTTAAAAAGTTAACTAAGCAGGGTAAAGGTTAATGAATAACTTTTTGCTTCATATTTGACCTGGGCGACATCTATGTTATGTGTGTACTCAGGGGCGGGGGCCCTGGTGCAGTGGTTGAAGTTACCTGCTTGGGAAGTCGCTTGAGATCGCGGGTTTGAACCCCGCTCTGGCATTCAAGTTTCAAAGAAACCCCATGTTTCTGCTCCGCTCACTCGTAAAGATTCAATATTGTGGGGAAGGCCCGTGACCGAGAGGCAGCGTGCTCGGCCTCAGACCGCCAGGGCAGTGTCATCTCATTCATCTCAGCATCCTCAGGAGGTTCTCTGGGCCCAGTTCAACCTACATGTGCACACAGGTGGTCTAAAACCCCATTCATTTCATTTCTATCTCCACACTGATTACAGAGATAGAGACAACTGCGGTACAACAAAAACAAGAAACATACAGAGAGTGGTCTATAGCTGGTTCTCGTATATACGTCGCACTTAATAAGTGTAATTTGGAATTTAAAGGGTTATTGCATATATTAATGAATCTTATAGTTGTTAATTTTTTCTATTTTCATATCACAACACATCTTTTAGTAACATAACTAGTGTTTAATCATTGGAATAAATAACTAGAGTTGAAAATAATTTATACAACAAGCCTGTAATGAGAATAAATTTCGCGCTTAAAATTCAGGGAGGGGGGGGGGGATTCATATATTTGATGACCCAGCATTTCGTCGCCTCGGAGCTAAAGGATCCTATCTGACACTCGTTAGAGTGGCAGATAGGATCCTTAAGCTCCGAGGCGACGATTTTCTCAAGTCCCAATATTTTGAAGATTGAATTGACATATAATAAGGTGTCCGAAATCCCCGAAGAGGGGAAGGGTTTCCATATCTGGCCCATGGATTAATATGGGCCGAAATTGTGCTTGTTTTAGATCCTCATTATCGAGATATTGGCCATTTTGTGAAATTTGTCGACCATTTTTATTTTCGTCATTTGTCTGTCATTTTGAATGAGGTTATATGTGCATCATTATGACGCCATGGTTAATTGATTTTTACCTTCAGATGCACCGTATTCGAGATAGCGACCATATCAGAATTATTCTACTGGAAAATAAAGATAAAACTAGACCACTACTCATCATCCGAGTGCTTCCTTATAGTCTGTGTCATTTAAGATGAGACGTTTCCAAATATATTATAATTAAACCCTGAACAAACGTACCTTATAAAGCGTACAGAAACAAGAAAACACCATCACAGAAAAAAAACAGTGTTGGCCAAATGCTATAATCGGCAGCCTTGTTCTGCGGTAATGTTGTGTATGTTTGATCGATCTTGCGGTGAATCTTTTACATTAAACAGTATCAGAGTACATTATAGCATTAAATCACCCTCTGTAGACCTGTCATGCAAATACTCTCTCTAACATGGTGTCATGAGTGATACTCTCTCTAGCATGGTGTCCTGCTTTCTAATGAGCCATCCACAAGCGCATATGACAAATTGAAATTTGACACCTTTGTTGCTTTCATTTCAACATGGATAAACCTGCCGCGTCAAAAATTCGCCTGAGAAAACCTTATTATCCAATACATCAAATGGATATCCCACCTTCTCAAATATTATCCTCCAAATCTACGATATCCAGCAAAGTATTATCAGAAAGGGTCATGCTATCTAACAATTCCCTTTGAGATATGTCCTTCTTTTTAAGAGCAAGTGTCCTGCTTTCTAATGAGCAAAGTGGTACAGTTAATATGGCAAATAAGTAGAAATTGGCGTATATTCTTACTATCTATATTAATCATTTTACGGACAAAATAAACTGACACCATCAGTATGGTTTACAGCATGGTGGCGCCAGAGTATATGATCATGAGTTACAAAGAGAGCCAAAGTTAAATTACGCATCAACGAATCTTGGTGGAAAAGCAAGGTTCAGCCTCATGGGATGGCTTCTATTCTGCCGTACAAAGCCAAAATGCGGTATCTGCTTACTTGTAAAGTGAGCAGATAGTGACTTTTGGCTTTGCATAATAGTAATGTGTTCTAATGGATATGTAAACTGTGATAACATACATTTTAGAAAAGTCTACTTAACTTTATTAAATTGCGGATTTAAAAATAGGTTAAGTTAGGTTATATAGGTTTAGTTTATAATCGTGTAGGCTTATTTTGATGGGCCCGTCGTATCTTCGCCAATATGTGTTTTTGTTAGTAGGCCCTATATATCGATGAATAGGGCATAGGCCTAATAATTTTTTTGTCGGTATATCCTATATGATCCAAGCCGTTAAAACGACAAACACATTTTTTATCTCGTTATAACGACTTATAAGTCGTTAAATCGACTTAGTATAAGTCGTTTTAACGACATATAAGCCGTTAAATCAACATAAGATAAGTCGTTATAACGACATAACGACGTATAAGTCGTTAAATCGACTTAGTATAAGTCGGTAAATCGACTTAGTATAAGTCGTTATAACGACTTAAAAGTCGTTACATATATTTAAACTTAAACTTTATAATTCGTTTAAGCGACTTTGTATAAGTCGTTATAACGATTTATAATTCGTTAAATCGAGTCAGTATATGTCGCTATAACGACTTTTTAGTCGTTAAATTGACTTAAGCTAAGTCCTTAAAACGACTTATAAGTCGTTAAATCGACTTAGTAAGCTATAAGTCGTTATTGACTCACTATGAGTCGTTATTGCGACTTGCAGTCGTTATAACGACTTAGCACAAGTCGATTTAACGACTTGGAAGTCGATATAATAACTTATACTAAGTCGATTAACTGACTTATACTAAGTCGATTTAACGACTTATAAGTCGTTATAACGACTTATACTAAGTCGATTTAACGACTCATAAGTCGTTATAGCGACTTAGTTAAAGTCGATTTAACGACTTATAAGTCATTATAGGTGCAGGTTTTTTATAGTCTGATATCAAGTCTGAAGACTGGACCTGTTCATTCATGTGCCATTTCAACTGCCCGGGAAGCATACAGTCCTACAGCCGTTTCGGCGCATTGAACAGTCAGTTTTCTTATCGTACACATTGCCATTTCTGTCCTGCCAGGTACTCATTTTCACCTGAGTCAAGTGAAGCATTTGAGGGTGAAGTGTCTTGCCCAAGGACACACCATCTTAACAATGTCCCAAGATTTAGAGGGGAGAAACATGATATTTCTCTGAAAATCCTGCACCAAGCGGGATTCGAAACCGCACGGCAGGCAGCGACATCGGCAGAGCGCCACGCTATAACCATTGCGCCATGTCTCTCTCTACATCACTCTCTACTATTATAACGAGATTAAAAATATTTTTGTCGTTTCGTTTCAACGCTTCCGTATTATGCGTGCGGTGTTTGCAAGTCAAAGTGGGGACAACTTTAATGTCGTGCCAGCTGTCGAGAAGTATACATAGGGGGCCCAGGTAGGCCCACCTGTAGTATAGGCCAATTCTGTGAAACTCAATAACCTTGACCTCCTATGTTTCACTGCGTTCCACAGAATATGTCTAAAATTACATTTCTACAGGGCCACCATTCAATCGCCGGGGTGGGGGGGGGGGGGTGGAGTACTTTTAAATTGAACCCCGAACATGCTCTTTATAAAATAAATAAAATATTTCACGAAATAGACTAGGCCTAATCAAATTTGAAATTTTCAGCGTGCCACGACCAGTTTAAATTATGCGCGGATAAATAATCCAGCCCCCCCCCCCCCGAGATTGAATAGCCCCCTCTCTTAACAGTAATGTTGATTATAAATATATGTTTGGTTTAACAGCCTATATGCGTACATTCTCCTGTAGATCTATTGGTAGGCATATGCTTGGGGCTGTTGTAGTCTATACCCGGAGTCTATAAGCCTACACACATATTGTTTTAACATATAATGCCTAGCTAGGCCTACAGTTAGGACGTGACTGATATTGAAAGGTTACAAGAATACACACAAAAAACGTGGAAGTTTATGTAGACTATGTGGTTTAGCTTCAATGATTCAGATTATTTACTTATGACGGACTCCATTCCTTATGATGTTAGTTATAATGCGCATGCGGGTGGGTCTTCAACATGTGCTCAACGATCCAGTCGGCTTAGTTTACACCCCAGTGATATTTAGTTTAATTTGTATGTATTTTACACAATACTGATTGCTGCCCCATGTGCGCATCAGTTGTTGCAGTATTATGATATATGTAATAATGATTTACAACCTTTTTTCAAATTGCCAATACATAACTGCAACAGTTATATCGTGATGTTGTTGTATTGAGCAGGTCGCTTAGAAAGCAGGACATACTTGCTCAATGTAATGTTAGAAAGCAGGACAATGATGGTTAGAAAGCAGGACCCTTTCTGATAATACTTTGCTGGATATCGTAGATTTGGAGGATAATATTTGAGTAGGTGGGATATCGATTTGATGGATTGGATAATAATTTATTCTCAGAAGATTTTTTGACGCGGAAGGGTCATCCATGTTGAAATAAAATCAACAAAGGTGTCAATTTGCATGCCGATTTTTCGTGAGCAGCCGTCTATTTCACCTTATGAACACACCAAATCGATTTCAATTCGTACATGCGTTGCAAGGTGGTACAACAGCTATTCATAAAATATCTAATAAAAAAATGAACACTTTTAGCATATGTATATATATGCGAAAACTGTGAATTTCTGTTCGTCACATGCGTTTGTTGATGGCTCATTAGAAAGCAGGACACCATGTTAGAGAGAGTATCACGCATGACACCATGTTAGACAGAGTATCTGCATGACAAGTCTACAGAGGGTGTAAATACAAAATTCTGATTTTGGAATGCTCAGGCTATGTTTTTATTTGTCACTGACTGTACTATCTACATAACCAACAATAGCTGAGAAATGATAATAATGTGGACATTGATCTTTAAAAAACAACTATTGCAGGCACATAACAGATTATTATAATAAATACGATATAAGGCCTATATGTTGATATATTATAACATAGAGGGCACCCGCACACAACAGGAAAATATTCTGATAAAACACTGTATTTTATTCTGCATACCCAGCAAACATGAAGCATGGACCTGATGTTGAGTTAAAAATGGACTGACGTCGCCTACAGTGGACCTAGATTAGCCCAATACTGGGCCAATGTCTCGTGTTTACTGGATATAATTATCCAAAAACTGCATAACTGTTACAGCTGGCGGCAAACAAGAGCAATCGATGCATTCCATCTGTTCTACCTTTCAGGGTGTGAAGTTTGGATTTATACCTGTGTTCATGGCGTTTCTATAATTCATTATAGTGCACTTTTCTTAGCGCATGCCGGTGCCGGTGCCGCATATATTCGGGTTTTTATTTTTATTAGCACATGATGTACCACATTTTGAACATGTTAAAGATAAAATGTTACATCAATCAGCAATATTTGAAAACAGTTGACCTCCATTTTGTCAAATCCGAATTATTTTCACTCACTTGAAGTTGTGGATCGCGCCAGCGAGACACAACTTCAAGTGGGTGAAAATTCAGATTGAATAATTTGGCGGTTAAAGGGTTAATGTTACAGTAATGCAATTTTTATTTTAATAATTTGTTGAGTACACGTACAGATGCCTCAAAACCTACAAATAACATGAGTAAGTTGATCAGTTATCTTTAAAACTTCCCGGGGGATTGAAATGTTGCACAGCTGGAAGTTGTTGGTTGCCCTTGCTTGAACCCGTTCCCTCGGGAAAAACACGTTTGCGATTCATCATGCTGTATTTAAGGACCATGATATCCAGTACAAATTCCATGAACTCCACCATAGTGAGAAGGGACATACCCAGCCAGTGTCCAAGTATGCCGCCTACATCAGACAGGAAGTTAGATGGCTGAAACAACAAAATAGTAGAAGTATAATCTGATAACAGGCTAGATATGTAATAGGGTGGTTGGGTGGTTGAGGTGTATTTAAAAATGATAAGAAATCCATAACTTTGATTCGAATAAAGATAATCACTTACAGTATGAACCTCATAAATATTATATTAGTTCACTTTTACATTGTAGCATTATCTCATATTCTAAAAACAAAACGATGCGACTGCTTTTGTGCATTATCTCATTTTCTGAAAAATCAGTTATACTTTTTGTTGAACACCTGTTAAAAGAAGCCCAAATTGTCGTCAGCAGCCGAAGTGTCACGTCTGCTATAGTCAGCCAGCCATCGAAGGCTATCGTGTCACCATGGTGCGAATCTTTGTTACAAGCAATCTATCTATCCAGATATGTTCTATAGATATCAGAGATGAGCGCTAGGGCGGATAACAATTTTTTACAGTCCTGGAAAGTGTTTAAAACTGAGAAACAAGATGGCCGCCAAATTCACCATGAAATGTACTATTATTCCATGTATCCCGAATCCCTATCGTCAATGACACTTGTATCTCTACATTTTCAAGGTGGTAATCTGTCCAACAGCAATCCATTGTGTTTATTTAAATAGATTTAATCATTTGCAGCTATTTTATTATTAGTTATTGCAAAAATAACAAGCGATTATTAGTGAAAATCTAGCTTTTCGCTAGATTTTATCATATATTCACGCTGTTGTTACCATTATCATGTTTTAACTATTTTGTCATGGTAATAATATATTTAATTACGATTTTAATACGATTTCATGGATATTTTGTAACATATTACATCATGTTATGCAAGTATTACCATAATATTTAATATATTAAGAGCCACCAGTAACCTATAATCAGTAATGTTGACGTCTCAAATTCCCAGATTAAGTAGAAAAAAATGGCAAATATTCCACCTAACCAAATTAGAAAACTGTTTGGGCAATATGAGTAATATGTGGCTTTGACACGGACTTCAATCGGTATGCGGCCTCAAAAATAGGATTTGGTAGTAGCCTAGGGTTTTTACATACAAGAAGAATTTACATAAACGAAGGCATAAATAATAAACTGCATTCAAAAGCCCTCTGAAACACGACGGTAGGCACCCGCTCTTTGTTGTGTATAGGATTTTAAATTGCTGTTGATATTTAAGTAGGCCTACACGTGTGGCAGCTACAACATGTCAGTGATCGAAATGTTTCTTTTCTTACACAGTCTTATTGGTGAAGTAATCATATGGGTACAAATTTAATGAATATGAATATGTCAGAGATCTAAGAGATCCATAATTATATCGCTGTTGCTGAACTCTTTATTTGAAGTGATTACAAACTTGTGTAGATACAGATTCGTCATCCCTTCACTCGACTGAAGGGTGTGTGCTCATTTCTTCAAAGCATATTTATTACCCAAGAGTCCACACACCTCTACAGGTGAGTATGGTGGGTGAATTGATTGCATGATATTTACACGACAAAAGTGATTCCAAAGAGCATTATATATGTGTTGATGTTATAGAAGATAGCATTGATGACGATAAGGACGTGATAATGAAGCTCACACTCTGTATCGTTCGAGACATCGTATTTACAACATCTATAATTAATGCATTTTCACCAAAACAAGTAGATATTGGGCTGGACAATTCAGCAGAAAACACGATCTTAGTCTGTTGCGATGCTTCATATCAGATCATTGGCATAAAGATGAGCAAGATGAGTAGATTATAGCTAGATGATGCGACTTCATCGGTATGAGCAGAATTGTTATATAAACCTACCTACCAACTAGAATTGTTCCTGATCACCCAGGAATTTTCTTGCTGGTCTGAAGGGGAAATTCCCCAGAGCCTACACAAAATTGTCTGAGTCATACGGCAGCAGAGTGGGTCAGATGATGTCCCATAGACCAATGGCAAACTTTGATTAAAGCACCTACGTATTGTCCATGAACTAGAACAGGCTATTGGCAGGAAAAAACTTTGTTCTCAGAGGAATTTCTCATTATGAGTTAGTGACTATTGCTTTACGTCGCCTTGTACGCATTATCACAATATTATGTCAATATATCGACAGAAGAAATGATGGATATCATTTTAAGCAATACCCCATGTTTTTCAAAAAGTTGACATTGCTGTAATGCACAACAACGATGCCAAACATCCGGCATGGTCGGAATCAGAAATCAGTATCTCAGTTTTGATTCACAGCCGACTTTTTGTCCCGAGGAGAAATGGTGTTTCAAGGCCGATGGAAATTAATAATTATATTCGTTGAATCATTTTTGCATCTCGAATCAATTCTGTGGTTAGGCCCCATGGTGTGCATTTGATCCCATCATGCTCAGCTGTCAATGAGGAATGCAGTACTGTTGAAAACAACTATGAAAATGGTGCCCTTATGAAATGTAGTGACTGGTACAACACATCAATCATGAATTGCCTGGTCAAAGTAATTTAATCTTTGATGACCAATCTGCTTATGACAAAGCCAAAGATCGAGTTGCAGGCTTGTATAGTGGCCTCTTCTCAAAAAGTATTACAGTGTTAGTGCTGTGATATGTGACTTCTATGTCGTTTGTGAGAGTTATCAGATAACACATTGAATGATGGAAGAATTAGTGTTAAATCTAGTATGTTTACCAAATCAGCACAAGCAAGCATCCATGACAAATCTGATTACAGAGTCCTGTGATGGCATAATAGGCTAACCAATAAAGCATTCTAGTGTCATATTAGTTTCAACCACTATATATCTTCAATAATGTTCAATGAGCAATCCATTGATTAAGGGCCCACACAAACTATGTGATTTGTCATAGCTAATATGATAGAGCTTACATAAGACTTTATCTTAACTGGAAGTGATGCTTATTGCAATCTGAACACAGGATGAAAGATACTGGCAGGGCTCTAAATACATACAGACCATATAAACTTCATCCCAGTGAGTATCTATATGTGTATAAATGCGTGCACATTCAAAACACTATTGTAGTGCTATGGTATGCTTGCCTCCATTAATAACACGCGAAATGTGTCCTTCACTGATCTAACAAATTGTGATTATAGCCATGCAATAAAAGATTTGTTGAGTACTCAAAGTCGAATAGGCCTAGTGCGGATACACTGTAACCTTTATAGACGTATTGATATATATTTAGTGCTGACAACTTTTGTTTAAGCAAAAAAAAGAGTATCAAATATCATGCTTACATGTCACATTAGCATAGCATATTCTAAGAGAACATCAGTCGCAAAGCTGTATGATATATATAAGCGAAATTTACACATGTACTTGTGTGTGTGCCTGTGTCATTAGCTAAAAGTGAGGCAATCTTGAACTCACCATCCAAAGCAACGTGATAGAAAGATATTTATTGACGACGGTAAGTCTATGCAGACTTATGCGTCATTAAATATGAACATATGTACAAGACTATATACAACAGGATTAGTTCGGTAAAATATGCATGCTAAGTTAACTTATGGTAAAATCAAACGACATTATATACTAAAACAAGCACAGGTTAAATAAAATATGCATCAGAACTATTTAAAATAATCTACAGTGAAACAGCATAGGCATGATATTTTTAAGTTTCCCGCACCAAAACCAGAGATAAAATAGCTACTGCATATAGCAAAAAACCCCTCTGGAAAGCATAGAAACTGAGTAATTACATAATGAGTGAGAGTATGTATAATGAAGCGAATAATAATTTTAGTTACATTTAACATGTTAAAAAACAATTAAAAAAATGCAATGACTGACGTCGGCTCGAAACACCAAGATGATTAGAGGAATCACCAGCCGCACCAGTCGCTGATACCACAGTGGTGATCCCCCGACAGCATGGATGATTTAATGAGTGGATGATTAGAGGAATCACCAGCCGCACCAGTCGCTGATACCACAGTGGTGATCCCCCGACAGCATGGATGATTTCATGAGTGGATGATTAGAGGAATCACCAGCCGCACCAGTCGCTGGTACCACAGTGGTGATCCCCCGACAGCATGGATGATTTCATGAGTGTATGATTAGAGGAATCACCAGCCGCACCAGTCATCCTACGCCCCAATCGTTTTATACAGCGGAGGTACGCGACACGCTTAAGGTTTGAAAACAGCAATAGGTGTATTTTGCTAAGCATATTACTAATGGTCGATGTGTAGATAACATAATATATAAATATGTCGTCGTTTGAGAGTGAGTCAAATTCACTGTTGAGTTGTTTGCTTTCGGCAAACGTGTATTGTCACTGTCAGTGAAGATATTGACCACGTCCAAAATGTTCCTGACCCTGTGTCAGTGTCTGTATCTTGATCGATGGTCATGCACTGGTACGGTGTATGGATAAACCAACTTGTTCTTCATGAAATATCCACAAGAGTACATTCAGTGCGATTGTAGGTAATATGGAGACATTGGGCTAATGTATTGAGATGTGCTTATGCAAAACTTCAGCCAGACTAGTATGCATGCCACTGTTGAGTTACCAATAATTGCTTTGTCTTGTACAGATGTCATGTTACTTCTCGTCAACTTATTTGGTGAGAAAGATATACATATGTAGTCTTTTAGGGATTTTTCTCCTGAATGTGGATATAGTCATGATATTAGGTTTCATGATATTCCAGATAAACTAGTGCAAGGTAAGACAAATGATCTTATTGGTGTTCTAATTTCATGTAGGCCTACAGTATGTACTGGCTGATTGTGACTGAACATCCTCTTCTAAAACAAACAGAGCCCTCTGCTGCTTGATCATGTTGATGGTGTTGGCTGTTAATGTTGAGGATGTTTGTACCCATCACTAATTAAATCTAATAAAGTTAATGCAGAAAAGCACTTTTTTTCAAGGAAAGTTGAAGCACTAGTATAATTATACTAAACAAAATATGCAATAATGGTGGAACATTAATTAGTCAGATATTTGGAATATAATAAATGACCGACTATGCATTTGATAACTGAACACTAGCACGCCATGGGACTGCTCGCTCGCTCACAGACACTGCTACGTACAAATTATCCAACCTATAAAATTCACTGTATGTTATTCGTCAGCCCATTATGTCTGAGTTGTAACCATCTCATGTTCCGTGATTGGTCGGTCTCAGTATGGAAGAGATGGGGCGTGACGCATCGGTAGAGCGCCTGACTGCCTCGACAGGCATGTTCGAGACCAGCTAATCCTGCTTGGGTCTATCAGGGTATATCATTGTTTCTCCAATCTCAATGTGACCAGAATATCAGACTAATGGTTGAGACCAGCTGGTTTATCCACGTTGATTTCGTGCAGGGCCACACGCTGTGTGCTCCTTCACATATCAGTGTGTGGTCTGTATGACCGTCTGCATCAGCACTGTTAAATCAGTGAGTAATCTAATGAATAAGTCTACCAACATAATAGGACCTTGTGTGCTCATATTCACATACATAGACCATATTAACCTGATATTTCACTGCCATCCATTGTAGATAAATCTTCAGCTATAGTGTTCGATGTACAGCTCTTATCTTTTAGTGGCTCAATGCCTTAGAAAATCTATAAAAAAAATATATCATGGTATTTTGACAAATTTACAGTGGCTTTTTGTTAATTTTCTTTGCATATTCGGAATCAATGACCTCTAAAATGTACAAAATAAAAAAAGATTGTGCAATTCGGTCAAGTATCGACACAACTATACACAGTTTAGATTTTCCTATCGTTTCTTTGGCGGCCATTTTGAATGACGTCATAATATACTTTCAAGCGCAGTGAGAGTTTGTTATCCGCCCAGGCGGGGTCGTCCCCAGGACCCTACTGGACATGCCTGATGTTTCAGAATGCTTGTAACAAAAAACTGCCATCTAGTCATTTTTACATCACTGTAGCAGCTCTTGGCTGGCTGACTATACTTCTTAAGGTAATGTACCATTTGATTGCCAGGGGAGGATCTAACATAGCATTGCGTTGTTGTTGCAAAGCTGTGATTAAAACCTTTCTGTCATGGGCGTTTTGTTCCATCATGATTACGCTCTTGTTTCTAGGAACTACTTACTATATAAAGTAATTTTTCTTTGACGACTTCAAAGTTCAGCTCTTCATAAAATATTTCCAGCTTTAACAAGTTGTCTTCATACAAGTTGCCACCACCTTCGGAGGTTTTCAGTAATTCTTCCAACTGACTTGAATACTTTGTTAGGAAATCGTTCTGTAAATAAATTTATACAATATTTGTTTTCTTCATTTGAAAAAAACTATAGCATGTAACTTATGTTTTTTTCCCACATTTCTTTAGTATGGCATTATAATTTGGTAAAAAATGTTTAGTTACTTGTTTGAAGAATAATAAAGGCGGCACCGCGATTAAAAGTCAAATTCAATCGATTTTTAAAATGGGTAATATGTGATCCACGGCGTGCTCTTATATTTCTATTTTGCTAAATGGAATGATTATAGGAACGGCCTGCGGCCGGTATCCTATTATGTTTATTTTGCCTGAGTTTGTGTCCTATTTAGGGAAAAGAGGGGAGCTGTGTGTGGAACACAGTTCACAATGTATCGTGTTATCTGGTGTTTACGGCTCCGGGATGGGAAGCGTCACCAGCATAAGGCAGCAGTCACAGCAGGTACAATCACCCAATGCTGCTTCAGTGACGGACCAACGTCGAAGACTGTGGGTCTTTGCAAAAAGTATACAGCAGACCAAGTGATGGATTATCGTTGGGCCAGCGTCGTAGACGATTGACCGGCATTGAATCAGCGATGAGCTGCGATGCTGGCCCAACATTGAACCGGAATTTGATGGGTAGGCTTACATCCTCTGTACGAGATACATGTACATCGTAGGCGAGTATTTATGAATGTTGGCCAGCACCATCCTGCAGTCTTCAGAAGTATTCGTTCTCACTCAAAAAAGTGAGTGTGGAAACAAACAAGTCTGCTGTCAGGATGGCCAGCACCGGTGGTGGAAGGAATACACGTATATTTGATATAAGATATATTTGAACTTGTCTCCTTGGTTCTTTCCTTACTTATATACTGGATATTTAGGATTCTGGTCCACGAGGAAGATCAATAACAAGGTAACAAGGTAACAACAAGGTAACAAGGTAGTTTATTCAGGATCCCGTAGGACATGAGAAGCCAGGTGTGCGATACAGTGTGAGTAAATATAACATACCTGTGACAATACACTGTTATGTTTAGAAAATATTAGGCCGATTTTTTGTCTATAACACTCAAACAGACTAAAGCCGGGCCTCGGAGTTTGGGAACTCCTTTTCTAGTTTTTTTGTAGGCCCCCTATTGATTTGTATTTCAATCTAGAAATACATTTGTTATTGCTGCCGGGATTGATCCTCAATTATCGCAAATAAATTGAATGATATAGCAAAGTAACAGCTTTTCTAAACACCAGAAAAAAATACTGTGATAACCACGTTTTTTGACAAGAAAATCACTAAAGCTGTTTCACAAATACGACGACAAGCACACTAGTACTCGTGATATATCACAACATCTAAGCTTGCATAAACTATTATTGATTACTGTAAGCCTATATGTAGTATGCACCATAATGCATTAATGCAAATGAATACAGAGAGCCTGATAAATCTCAATGTAAAACATTAATGGACAAGAAACATGTAATAAACTCTCCCTTATCTATTAACAGGGAATTAATTAGTGATAATCTAAAAAAGCTGACTAATTTAATGATTACTTCATAAAACAATCGAACAATGACGAATCTAATGTATGCATCTTCATCTTCATCGTTTTTGTAATACTAACATATCGACTAATACTGTTGAATCGTCGGAAGTCTTTGAAATTTTAAATATTTTAAATATAAATAAAGCAACTGGACCAGACCAAATTGGTAAAAGAATCTTAAAAGAATCAAGGCGTGTTTTGGAAGAGCCTTTATCTAAACTGTTTAACATTTGTATTCGCTCGGGCATTTTCCCAAGCGTTTGGAAACGGGCACATGTCATTCCAATTAACAAAAATATGTCACGATTTTTTTTCTGAATTTGATAAAGGCAATGATATATGTGCGGTTTTTCTAGATTTCTCCAAAGCTTTTGATAAGGTTTGGTACAAAGGTTTATTATATAAATTAGGTAGGTATGGTGTAAATGGATCCTTTCTTAAATTAATGGCAAGTTATCTGGGAGGTAGAGAACAACGTGTTATAATGCAAAACGCCGAATCAACGTGGAGGCCGATTACAGCTGGTGTTCCATAAGGATCGGTCCTTGGACCACTTCGGTTTTTTTATACATTAATGACTTGTGTGATGACATATAATCGGTGATTTATCTTTTTGCTGATGACTGCTCACTTTTTCAAAAAATAGACAAAAACTATCACAAGTACGTTAACACACTAAATAGAGACTTGAAAAAAATAGCAAAGTGGTGCAAAGACTGTTTTTTTATCCTTAATCCACAAAAATGTGTATGCATGCTAGTTTCAAGAAAACAAATACCAACTTTATTGCCCCTTATTGTTCTAAATGGCACTAATTTAAAGTCGGTTTATTCTCACAAACACCTTGGTTTAATATTAAAGGGACCCCTTGGGATGAGACATTTTCAATGTTGTCAATTTTGAAAATTTAACTTATATGAAGCCATATAGCCTACTGATCTTAACTAAAAATACAAAAAAGACAAAAAACAGTTTTAAAGCACCGAAAAAGAGTGAAATAGCTATATATCCAGGTCGTATATTGCCATGTAAACAAAACAAGTCAGCAATATACAGCACTTCATACCACATATTCCCACGTCTTGGCCGAGGAGAACAAAGCAATCGCCGCTAATTGGTGTCTGATTGGTGTCTTATAGTCAGGACATGAGGTGATACACCTGCAACACTTATTGTCTGCCCAACGCTGGGCCGACGGCATCAACATGTGGCCCAGTGCTGTAGGAACATTCAATCGTCCTTCAGCATGTGTTTAGGTATACAAAAAGTTTGTTTGGGTTTCAAGCGGTTTCATGGAAATATTAATAAAAAATATTTATAAAAATCTAAAAACTCTGAAAAAAATAAAATCATGATCTGGGGGATACACTACTTCATTACAAAACTAAAAACGAAAATTGATGTCATCCCAAGGGGCTGCTTTAACTAAAAAGATGACATGGTCTGAACACATAGTATCTTTCACTAATAAAGCAAAAAAGCGAATACACCTCTTAAGCGCCTTCAAGTATTCTATGAGCAGATATGCACTTTTTCGATGCTATCTTTCTTTTGTACGCCCTTTATTAGAACACGCAGACATGATTTTTGATAATTGTTTTAAACAAGAAAAGTTGATGATCGAAAACTTACAATATGCAGCATTACGTCTCGTGACAGGCGCGAAGAAAGGGACCTCACGGTCCACGCGAATTGTTATTAAAAGATTGTGGTTTATGCACAATGCAAAATAGAAGAACATTTCATAAATTATTAAAATTCTTTTCGATCAATAATCACCAAGGCCCCTCCTATCTAGAGAACTGCTTGCCCAACTTGAGCGGCGGTGAACATAGAGTTACTAGATCTAAAACGTGTAAACATTTTAGACTTTTTTATTGTACATCTGAACAGTTTCGCCTCTCGTTTTTACCATCTTCTGTGAGTCTATGGAATAAATTACCTGCCAACATTCGTTCATGCACAGTTTTATCCAGTTTCAAAACAAAATTACTCAAATTTATCTGCGTTAAAACAAATGTGCCTATGCAATTCTACATTGTGGCGACAGAGCAGACCAAATCAATCTATGTCAAATTAGGCTAAATTTTTCGTCCCTAAATGATCATTAATATACCAGATCATGTAGTTGCAGTGCTGTTCCTGAAACACCACAACACTACTTCTTTGACTGCTTAAACTATCAAGACCAACGCCAAGAATTATTTAGTTCAATTAACAATTTTCTTTCTCCAGATTAGCCACTTTCACTTAAATTATTGCTACGTGGTAGTCCAGACCTAACAGTTAATAACAATGCTTTTCTCACCACTGAAGTCCTAAAATTAATTCACAACTCAGCTAGATTTATGTAACAACTTATTGCTACTCTGTCTCGCTCCACTGGTGAACAAAGGCAACTCAATTATCATATAATCATAATGTATTACAAGGGGTATGTGTTTTGTGATTATTCATTGTTTATTCCTGTCTTTCTATTGTATTCTATTCTATTCGAGGAAACCACTCAATTAGCTTTTTGTAGCTATTATGTAATCCTCTGAAAATAAATATTTTTATACTAATACAAAAAATGAGAATATAGATAATGATGTATGCTATTATAATATAAATGTGACATATAATAATTATATATGCAAATTTATTTCATATTACCAAGCAACTCACCCTGTAAACACTTGAAGGCCAGGCTCCCGTAGATATCGTAGTAGAAAACATTGATTCCCTACCAAGAAAAAATAATATATATATGCGTCGACGGTGGGCCAACATTGGTCATACATTGTGTGGATGTGTTGTATTTGCTGGGATATTTTGATCTCCAGTGAATTAATTAGGCAGAAAACACTATAAGATGGAAAAGTGTATGCTATTTACAGTGCTTTTATCGTGTGTTAATCGGCTCAAATATAAATACGGTACATCATGTTTTTTTAGTATCGAAGCCTTATTTGCGAATTTGACTTTCTCTTCTCCGACTTGGAGCTCCATTACTTGTGCAAATCCGTTAATATTAAAGGTGCACACAATATACATGCTATATATCGCAGCGTAAAGAACCAATACAACTATTAGGCCTATGAATATGTATGACTTTTCAAAGTGAATAATACTTCGGTTTCTACCCAACAGACGTTGAATTAATGTTGGTTTAACGTTGATCCAGCGTCGTAGAATAAATCAAAATGATTATAGTGCTAATCAGTTAATAACAATGCATACTGATAATAAAAAACTGTTCCACAATCACGGTAGGACTACTTACATTGTGAGAATATTCCACAGGGTAAAGCTCAGAATAGCGGTTGACTTTTGACTCCGTGTCCCTGCTACAATCACTTCCACTACCAGGTATACGTTCTATCTTCAACTGGACAACAAATAAAGGCTGATAGTTTGTTATATTATGTCACATAGTAGCCCGTTATTATAAAAAATAATGGTAAAAATGGTATCTACAGTTTCATTTGAGATTTTGTAAAATAATATTTAAAAGCCATACTTAAATATGAAAGTGGTTATGTAAGTAAAACAATAAGAGAGAACAAGCAAATGTTTATATTTTTTCGCATTCTACTTATGCAATAGAAAGTATATAGAGCTCTCATCAGCGGATTAGTAATGTTGATTATATTTTGTATCTGCGAATAAAATGAGTCTGCATGGAAATCCTCAAATACGCAACTTTGACCACACAAAGAAATGCCAATCATACATGATTTTTGACCTACGGGAGGGAGGGGGAACGATCTTTAACTAGACGTACACAGACCGGCTGCACAGACAGACTTCTCTATGGTCTAGAAGAGTCTCTGCGGGAGTCGAATTTTTAGTGTGGACTGTCCTAAACCACGATTTTATCGACAATCGTCATGCCTAAAAGCTCCCACACGCCGCAAAGACTGCCCGATTGCCTAAGACACGACGTTATTCTTAAACAATCGGTGCGGTTTGGCCACACCCACGACTACGGTTTCATTGATTTCCGTCGCGTCGGTAGTTGTCGTAGTCGTGGCCCGTCTTAAGCCTATGACCAAACAGACTAAAATCAAATTACGATCCTTTGCGATCCCACATCGCGAAGATTCGTGGAATGATGGTGGGTGATCGGAAATCATCTTAGCAGATCTTAACAGATATTAACAGATTTTAGCAGATCCCAGAATGATTTTAATAGTTTTGAAATGTTCAAAAATAATTTCTCAATCGTACGACAAAGGTCTATCGTGAGTCAATGTTACCTCAATCTCAAATCAATTTTAATGAATCGTAAGACACCGTATGACATCGCAAATTTTTTTACGCGATCATGGTAAAAACAAATGCTATTATCTTATTACGATAGTCCACGATAGTCTACGATTTCTTAAGATTTCTAATTCTATAAGTCGCGAAGGGGTTGCAATCTACCGCGATGCACTACGATCATTACGATCTCTTACAACAGCTTTGCAATCTACGACGTCGGCCCAACATTAACCCAATATCAGGCGAATGCATCTAAAGTAATAGATGCATACATCTAAAGTGGAAGCCACATTCACTCTTTAAATTAGGCCTACTTTCAAAAAAACACTGTCAATTCCGGATACAGTTTTTAAATCCACGATGAGTGGATACGTGGCACATCATTGGTCATAACTGCCATCGTTAAATAAAACACTGTAAAACACTCATTTAGGTATTTACTAATGATAAATCATTCTCAGAAATGACGTGAATTTTCTGAAAGTTGAGGATATAATAAGGTCAACTAAATGAAAACAATCGACTGTCACCTCTCCACCCCTCCATACTGGTTTGTATTGAACCATTGATCATGATTTCAATTTTGGCACAACAAAGACCTATCGCGGTTATTTAAACACTAATAAACGGGGAATTAACATTATATTAACAAAAAAAAAACAGGTTAAGTGGGTGGCTTGAAAGATTTGATCAAGCTAAAGGAGAGTCTTTACATTGCTAATAACTAATAATACTATGTTGCAAAGACTAAAAGCAGTAACTGCTTACTTTTCAAGTTAGCAGTTACTGTTGTTTGCTTTTCCACGCCAAAATACCTACCACATGTAACAGGAAGATCCTTCAAACTGACAATCAAGAATCACACCCTCGGCCTGAGTTCCAAGCTTTTGTTTTTTCTCGAGGCTGAGATCTGATAAATAATCAGTGATGCTTCCTTCATAATCCAACTCTCCATCCTCTGGTGGCTGGGTTGTCATAGCAGGAGTCAGTTTGGAAGTAGGTAGTGTGGTAGTGGTGGCACGTGTAGTCGTTCTTATTTTCGATGTTTTCTCAGGGGGATTTCGGGCAGATGGGACAGAAGTTGTAGTTGTAGAAGTATAGGATTCCTTTGGCTTGGTGGTAGTTGTAGCAGGTGGGATGGGTTTAGCACAAGCATAAGCCTCCATTGATGACGTACCACTACACGTGCTACACACATCAAAGTCGTCGAGGCAGCTGGTACAGCAGCACACTGGATCTGTACACAGCAAACTTGTTTGTTGTGTACAGATCCAGTATGCTGCTGTACTCGCTGAAACACTATGGTTGGGCCAGTGTCACAGACGGTGGACCAGCATTAAAACTAAATTAGTAATTACTGACTCAGTCATAATACAGTTTGGATTTTGTTCTAACCTTTTAAGAGCCAATCACGACAATTTTTTTTTCATTTTTAAACATTTTTAGTCTTTTTATTTAACCTTCAAACGGGAAAATTTGAAGGACAATTGAGTATTAACCCTTACAGTGCGGGGATCGACTTTAGTCGCCATACGTCAGATTCTGACGTCTAAAGTCGATCCTCACGCTATAAGAGTAAAACTATTTCTAATGGCCGTAGACTCGTAACACAGGTATTCAAATGAACCGGAATGAGCTAAACAAGACATTTATGATGATTTCAAATTGTAAAAAAAACCTTTTGTCTTCATAGTTTATATAAAAAAATTCAGCGCTTCAAGGGTTAAAATGTTATGTTGGCATACATATATTTTGATTCAAATTGTACACATGATTATTTTTTACAAGCTTGAAGTTGTGGGTCGCGCTAGCGAGACACAACTCCAAGTGGACAACAAAATATTTTTTTTAATTTAGCGTTTCAAGGGTTAACCACATTGTAAATATCGATAACATTATATATATTGAGATGCAATTATTTGCCGATGATTATCAGTATTTACCATGCCACAAGTCCACACAGAAAGTGGAAGACGTACCCATTGAGTTGCCGTGATGCCTTCGATTTAAATACAAAAATTTGACGATTTTCAGAGCATTAGAATTGTTTTCACATGTTCAGAAGCTGATCTATAAACTAAGTATATATCCACAAATATATCTACTGATATATACACAAATATTCTCCTCCTCGATGGTAATACCCTTCTGTGGCGTGAATGACTTCAGCATTGAATAAGCTAATTCTGTGACATAATCGCTCAGATCAGGTGAATCAGCAGTAACAGTAACCAACTGGTAACATGCTTTATATCAGCAAAATATTTCTGTTCAAGTCGTCACCTCGGAGCTAAATGATCCTATCTGACACTCGTTAGAGTGGCAGATAGGATCATTTAGCTCTGAGGCGACGAAGTATATTCCATATAATAAACGTGACAAATGATAAACGTATAGTAATAGTATGTTTTCCTTTGTCCTTATCTTCGTTTTCTTTGCCCGTATCTACCCTTCCACACATTGTCACCCGCCAGCAAATACGAGAGGATGAACCAATGCTGGGGTGATGCTGGACCAGCATTACAAACGTTGGACCAGCGGCACTCTATGATTGGGTCAACGTCTTGTGTTAGCTGGGCGTCACCTGTTGTTTGTAAACAATGAATATGCATACTTGTTTATATGGGCGCATCAACACCTGAAGTACCAAAGGGAAGAAGACAATTAAAAAGTATTGATAACTAACCACCAAATTATTGGATAAAAAATAGAAGCAAACCTCCACCAACACTTATTTTTCTGATTTTTATGATGTAAAGTATGTTTTGTTTTCAATAGGATCAATGTCATACTTATTCTTCGTAATATGGTTTTTATATTGTAATATGTTATTTTATTTATTTATTCAATAAGAAAGATATATCTTGCTAATATTAACACTTGCATGCAGCCGCACACCATTTTTACATGCAACCGTACACTCGTCAAAATTGGGCATATATGCAACATTTATGGGTGTACACTCCTTTGTGGAAGTTTTTGATTAATTATTTGAAATTTTAAATGCCAAGATAGTAGATTGAGATATTAAATTATGTATCAAATACAGATGCTAATAACCGTGTTGTTTGATTAGTCTCAACACACATGTTTTCTGTATATGAATACAAAAAAAACCCCTTAAATATCTATCATTTTTGCTAGAGTCTGCAATTGTTGTGTGATTTAAATGTGTTATACATGTTAGGTTATGCCACCAGCATTGCTAAGATGTTAATCAAGCTATTGCAATCACGGCTGTTTTCAATAAACCTTTACATTACATTTTGCATTGTGGGCTGACATGATTTACGAATAAAATGTTTACTTCAATAAATTGTTAAATTGTGTCGTTTGCTACCGGAAGTGACATGTACAACCATACATGCAATGATTACGTCTATACACAGTGTGAATTGTCTCTTCGCATCCAACTTTTTTAATCATGGGTCTATGGAACATCGATGCCAAGTGTCATGCTTGCCCTAAAATTGCGGCTTTGCACATTTCTGTGCTCTCAGCATGTCTACTGTAGACAAAATTACATTTAAAAAATGGTTCTTATTTCCATTTATTAGAATAAAATATTTAATCATTAAAAACCTTGAAATTGTCATTTTGACCTAGAAGATGACACGGAATCATAAAAGTAATACTAGAAATGGATTTTATACTCAAAAGTACACGAAAAAGAGGTATTACATTTGTTTTAATATATATTAGTTAGAAATATTATATTTGGCCTAGAAAAGCATATTTTTGCTTATTTGATCTATACATTTAAATTTTGACCTTGAGGATGACCCTTAATCATCAAAATAGTACCACAAATGAATTCTGAAGTCAAAACCACATCAAAAACAGGTATTACACTTGCTGCTAATTGCATTTGTTAAAAATAACGTTTCACTGTTTTGACCTTGTAATTGACCTTTTGACTTTAAAGATGAACTTGAATCATTTTGAAATGGCCTAAAATAGGTAGTCCATCCGACTTTTATTTGATGGCATCGACTTTTAATATTGGGGGAGGTCTAATGAGCAAAAAAAACTTGGTCTCAGACTTTCATGGGTGGACGGTGCACAGTAACCCTTTCTGGCCCATGGACTAACACAAAAAAAATGACCGAAAATGCATGAAAAATACGTTTGAATAGCTGTTTATTAATTTTCCACAAGACAGAAACATTTTTTATTGGCATAATTTAATTCCTCGCCCCCAAAAACATATGTATAGACACTAATTTTGTGACCCTAACTGCCTTAGAACTCAAGTAATGGCACAAAACGTGATTTCCAAATTTCGATGGCGGCCATTTTGAAATGGCTCAAAATAGGTAGTCCATACGACTTTTATTTGATGGCATCGACTTTTGATATTGGGGAAGGTCTAATGAGCAAAAAAAACTTGGTTTCGGACTTTTATAAATGGAGGGTGCACAGTAACCCTCTCTGTCCCATAGACTAACACAAAAAATCACCAAAAATGCACGAAAAATACGTTTGAATAGCTGTTTATAAATTTTCCACAAGACAGAAACATTTTTTATTGGCAAAATTGGATTCCTCACCCCCAAAAACATATACATAGATACCAATTTTGTGACTCTAACTGCCTTAGAACTCAAGTTATGGCACAAAAGGTGATTTCCAGATTTCGATGGCGGCCATTTTGAAAATGGCCCAAAACAGGTAGTCCATCCCAACTTTTTTTTGATGGCATCGACTTTTGATATCGGGGGAGGTCCAAGGAACAATAAAAACTTGGTCTCAGACTGTCCTGGGGGGGGGGGGGGTTCACGGTAACCCTATCTGGCCCATGGACTAATATGGCCGGCACGGCTTAACCCAATGTGCATATTCTCACTCTCACTTCTGAAGTAGTAATGCTTCAAATAATTATTCTGATATCTAAACTTCCGTGCGAAAAAAAACAGTATAAACTGCTAGAAAATGAAGATAAGCCGTTATCGCTGTTTGCCCTTGCAGTGCAGTACGCAGAAGAAAAATACAAGAAATATAGTCTTGTGCATACTGTGTGGTAAGTAAATTCCGTTAATCAGGCAAAACCTTTGACCAATCGTGACCAATACACGGTTTCTCCATTCATTCCTATTCTACATACAGGAAGATATATCATTAGCATAATAATGGCAAATTTAACTTGGCATACAGACAGACAAACAGACAGACATATTTATTTTGACCAAGAATTTACAAATATAATGCATTAACATATCACAGAAGACATTACAGAAATATATCCATACATATGATTACACTGCTCACCCTAGACACTGCTCCTTCGCATGTTAAAATGTGCAGATGGTTGACGTCATATGTCCCCCGCTCTCAATTTCAAGTATTGTAGTAAGCTTGTGATTGGCCGGCTGTCTTGCTAAAAGTACCCTGAACGGCTGGCGAGAATATTATGGTGGCGGAGAGGT
Organism: Flabesymbios commensalis; assembly: GCA_964017125.1. Lineage (NCBI taxonomy): Eukaryota > Metazoa > Annelida > Polychaeta > Terebellida > Flabelligeridae > Flabesymbios > Flabesymbios commensalis. The sequence goes on from OZ024918.1 coordinate 41,353,882, forward strand.
GGGTGTAGACAGACACCTGTGTGGAGCCCAGCAAACGCGAGCATTTGACCCAATGCTGTTTCAATATTGGCCAACCGCCAACGGCGCTGGACCAACATTGAAACAACATTGGGTCGAGTCTTCGTATTTGCTGGGAGAGCTGTCCGCATTTTGATACAGGCGTGCCGTCTGTGTCTGTTCGGAACAGGCAGCACAGTGCTCTGTGTAACATATTATCTGAGTCGGCAAAACTTCCCCATCTGTGACAACCAAGTCATGATATCCTCTACCTTTAAAGGAGAACTGGTAAGCCCTTAGACTTTGAAAAATAATATTGGCTCTTATCAAAAATGTGTCAAGAACCCTAATCGGTCAAAAACTCGGTAAACCCTAATACCGAAAATAAATAGGGCCTGGTTCCATACAGTCATTAACAGATTAGGATACACCTCGTTAAATCTGGTGGCAGAAGCGTCAAATACCGAGGCTGATTCTCACACCACAGGATGGTGGGGCAGTAAAAACCGGAAATTCCACAAATATAGAATGATATTTGTGGGAGCTCTTCATCACGTGCTAGTCTCTGTTTCAAATTTTCGAACTTGAGGACGGCACTTTGATAATTGTTAACTAGTTTTTTAGCCTCATCGTCTGTCCATGATATCGCCACAGTATATCGTTGATTCACATACTGAACAGACTCAATGAAAAACGCTGGTAAGTCGTTGTTCACTGATCCCGTCATAGATGATACAGGTGCATCAATTCCTATACTCTACAACGACCAGGAATCGTGTACGTCTTTATTCATACCACTATTCCCAGCCGCCGGAGGAGAGGAAGAGATACAACACAAAACTGATGAAGATACATTTGAAACATTTACATCATCACTGTTATTCGAACAAGTACCTGAAACAATATAACCCAGTTTGGAATTTTGTGTGACGAGCCCACATGACAATATTATAAAGTTTGGTTGTGTTATATCCCAATAGTGGCTGAGACTTAACCAGGGGTCTGGCCGGACGAATGGTTGCCAACTGGTGGCTTCGTCACTCTCACGAAGCGCCAGCATGTATTCGTACGGAAGCTCATTAGAGTAAGCTGAGACCAATGAATATTATATGAGCATATATTTCTATGCCTTCACCTGCATTCTGATATGCCACTTTTAACTGAGTATATCCCTTAATTAGGCCTACGTCACTCGACAGTTCTGGTTAAAAAAAAAACTGATCTTATAGTCTCAACACCTAATAATTGAAGGCCCACATGAACCGACGATTAACTTTATACAATAAACTTTGTGTAACATTACTACTACCGAACAAAGGCCCACATGAACTGACGATTAACTTTATACAGTCAACTTTGTGTAACATTACTACTACCGAACAAAGGCCCACATGAACTGACGATTAACTTTATACAGTCAACTTTGTGTAACATTACCATGATTACTACTACCGAACAACCCGTAGGTCAGATTTTCAACAGAAATGAGATTCGTTTCAAGTTTGTCAAGTGCCGAATTTAAGATAAAACTACGATCACTACCACTGTCTAGTGGAAGATTAGATAAATTTATAATTCCGAGAGATTCCGAAAGGCATCAAATAACCTGCAGGTTGAATGACTCACATGTGACCGTCAACGGTTGGAGCGTGATTCCAACTGGTTATAGCAGCAAAATATCCGCCCAGCGAAGTGCACGCGGATGTACAGGCATCCCAAGTATAACTATTTGATGTGACGTCGTAATAGAGATCATTGTCATAAGACCAACCACTAGTCCATGAATCTGAAAAGACATAATTATTATCCTTTCTGAGTGTTGAGAATAGCTTGATATAGATTGTCAGCACTCTTGATAAAATGTTTAGAGATATGTAAATATGCAAAAAGTATTAGCTTTTAAACTGGAGAGAGTTGTTTGCAACGAAAATGATTGCAGCCATGATTCTGCTATTTTGCTATTTTAAATTGTAAATCTTTAAAATTGGCCAGGGCGTCAATCAGTCCTTTTTAAATGTAACAACGGCCAATTATTTTATATTTAAAGAGATAGATATCAAGCGAATTTCCATAATAATGAAGAAAATTGATTGAGAAATGGCCTCTATATTAGGCCGTCTTTTTTTAATTTTTTTTTTGTGAAATATGTCATGCGTAATAGCAAGAATGCTTAACACCTGTGTATTCTTGGTAATAGCCTACTCGAAATATTACATTTTGTTTTATATTCATGGATCAGCGAATTCGTATTGTTGTCAGGATAATTTATACGGTAAAATCAACATTTATTTATACAAATAAAATACTACATTTTAAGCGGTTAATTTACATACTCCTTTGGCAGAGGCATTTTCGAGAAGTATCACAGCTACCACCATACCAGGCGTTGTAGTAACCATGGTAACCGTCCACAAAAGCGCAGCTATCCCCAGAAGAAGGCTCGTTAGAAGCCCAGTCGATCCAGGAGTAGGCACTTCCTTTTTCCCATGTCCAATCAGTGCTTTCACTCTGGACAACTGTACGGTCAAGCCCGATCCAATATTTTTTACTGGAATCGAAGTCAATTCTAAAATAAAGACAATGCACTTGTTTTACTGAACTGGTAATTAATCTACAATGTACTTGCAATATACTATCAGTATAAAGATGGTATGGCAAAAATATTGTTTAATGTTGCATGGAAACGCTGTATATGGCGTTACACATCAGATTGGCGTCAATACGCATGCGCTAATTAGTAGGTGGCAAATAGGCTTGCCATTCCATATATTATTTTTTAGTCCGCCTTTTAAATTTAATTAAAAAAGATGGGCTATTGCAATTAAAGCTCGGCGTCTGTGGGCGCGATAGCTTGAAAAGTTTTTCATGTATCCTTCCCAAATTTGTTATGCATGTTACTAATGACCAGTTCTCTGACAAGTTCAATAATGGCGGAAAAAAATTCGCAATGGCCGATTTATTGCGATTTTTCGCATTTTACGTCAATAATTAGACCTTGTAAATTTTTAATATATCCTTTCCAAATGTGTTATGCATGTTACTAATGACCAGTTCTCGGACAAGTATTATTAAATATTTGTGAACATTTTGGACCACCAGGCTTGCATAGATAATACAGTACAAGTAATGTATAATTTCTGTTTCTGGTGACCCGGCCAGCAATTTTTAATAGAACAATGATTTATACAGATTTAGCTATGATTATGTGATACTATGTAATATTAATTGTAACTGTTTTTGTGTTGATGGCAAATCCTTAAATATAAATGCTCCATCATGAACTCGGATGAATTTCCACAAAAAATATCAACTGTATATTTTGTCATGACTCACAAATAAAAACAGAATAAAAGCTTATCAAAGCCACAGCTGAAGGCTATTCAAAAAATAGTAAAATTATAATAGCAAATAATAGCAAAAACAAAGGGGAACATTAAGTATTAGGCAAAAACAGAATGGAAAGTGATTATTCTGTAGTCAAATTGGTTTAATTGGCTCAAAGAATACAAGCCATTTGATGAAAATTATTTTGACACATAGACTAGAGGCAGGCGAAAAAATGTAATATCATTGAAAAAATTGGCGGCCATTTTGTTATGTCGTTTATCTATTGCTAAACTACTTCAAATCCTTTATCAGCACATTAAAAATGTAAACAGATTGATGATTAATATCACTCCTTATGTTATTCATATGTGATAGACGGCCATTTTGGAATTTAACCTGCTAAAAATCCTCATATGAATATACAGAGTAAATAAATTGTCCAGACCTTATACAAGACCGTGGTACAAAATATTTTGGTAAGGAATTAGTTTCAGTTTTTTTTAATTTTTCCTGACTAGCACGCTTTTTTACAATGAAACTGTGTCCCTGTTGGTATTGTTAGAAGAAGAAAAAGAAGAAGAGGAGGAGGAGGGAGAAGAAGAAGTGGAGGAAGAAAAAGAAGGAGGAGGAGGGGAAGGAGGAGGTGAAAGAAAAGAAGAAGAAGATATATCAGATTTCAAATTGTTTCGTGATGTGATTCAGCGTAATGTTGGTTTTTAGAGCCCTATGGGGCCGCTGTATTCAACCACGTGTGATATAACAGTACAAGGCTGCTTGTGACAATGAAAAATCACAATCAATACACTTCTCACAACAGCATGCACTCCTAAACGACTTCAAGTTACCGTTATTGTAATATCGCGATATACCAGACCAAGAAAATGTGTGTATGTAACGTTAGGTTTACCTTCTTTAAAATCTCCAAATCCCAAGAAGAATGTTTATCACTTTCATTCATCATCACCTAAAGCTTATTTCTGTACATAGTTAGCATATTTGTGATATCACATATCGGAATAATAACAGTGTAAAATAGCGATGCGAGAGACGGTAACTCAAATAGTTGGAAACAGTCATTCGATGTTGAAAAATGTGCGGGTGACCGTAAGTTTTGGAAAATAGTTCAATGATGAAGACGGTAACTTGTAATTCAAGATGACGGTTACTTTTATTTCAAGGACGGCAATAACTTGTCATTATTATAAAAACAGAATCATTGGAAAAAAATAACGGAAACAAATAAGGTATTATTTTGAAATCGAATGGCGTCTAATTCATAAATGTTATGAAATATAGTGCCTATATATAGGGGCCTATCTTTTGGTTCTATAGTTATCATCTATATTTGCTAGTATTACCCCTTTTTTCTTATCTCAGCTAATGAGTTTCGCCGATGTGTGGATAAAAAACGACAGCAACAACAGTATACATATCCTCACCAGGTGTCCTTGATTATACATCTATCTCTCATTCGGCAAAACATTGCCGCAAACCATTATTATAATAACACAAAACCACCCTCTGTAGACCTGTCATGCAGATACTCTTTCTAGCATGGTGTCATTCGTGATACTCTTTCTGACATGGTGTCCTACTTGCTAATGAGCCGTCAACAAGCGCATAAGACGAGCAGAAATTCACAGGTTTCGCATATTTACATATGCTAAAAGTTAAATTGACCTGACAAGACCTCTCTTGACCTATGAATAATATTCATTTGCGGATATAATATTATAAATAGCAGAATAATGTCTAGAAATAATACTGATAATAATGTTCCCATATTGCATGAAACCAGATCCACTTTGGTATTGGTAGGAAATAACAGATGTTGAAATAGTACCATCCTATATAATATAACACTGTCTGGGACCGATTATTTGCTCGTTCCATGCAAAATGCCCGACATCATGTATGTGTTAGAACAAAACCGTGTAGTAGCAAGCAAATTTATATATAATGTGTTGTGCTTTGCTGGTGTAATGAATGAAAAATATAGAAGTCTACATAATTAATTTTTAATATTTACAATGTGCAAAATGCACAAAGGAAATAATCAACGTGATAAATTGTCGTAATGGTTGATTTAACTTGGTTAAAATTAGCTTTAGGTCTTCATTTTTAAAACCATCGGTGGTATGGTTTACAAATATATTAACGACCACCAATAACATGGCTATTGCGCAAATCACATGACCTTCTGGGCCCAACGGTTCAAAAGATACAGTAAAGGCTGGCGGTGGTAAACCGTTTAAAGGGGGGGGGGTATTTAACATATTTCCAAATGCGTTAACAACAAAAAATTGTCAATGGCCTTCAAGTAGTTTAATGCTGAAAAGTTTAGGTCTGGATATAGAAAAGACCAGTCCACCATCGGCTATGTACTGCGATATGTGCGGATGACGGCCATCTCAGATTTCTGCAGAAGGGGTCTACTAAATGCTGAAATAACTTCAGAAATGTAATTTTTATATCAAAACCAGTGGGGCGATTTGTTCCAGTGGCGGCCATTTTGGATTTTCTCTAGTAAACCCCCCTCCCCCAAACCCCAATCCCACTTTACTTTATTTTAGTAATTGGACATACCCATACCCACCTAAATCAGTTGAAATTAACTTCTTACACATTTTTTCTAAGAGATGAACCTTAAGTTAAGGATACTAATATGTGTTATGTGGAAAATGATACAAATAACATATTCCCACCAGGACGTGTCCCTGATTATTCATGTATCTCTCATCCGGCAAACCATTATTATAATAATACAATACAGTATGAATACAAATAACAACAGCATCATGAGTTGAAGGCTATAATTTATTTCAAAGAAAAATAATTACAAATACAGAAATTATATACTGACATCAAACATATTAATCTGATAATTATTTTGAGTATTGCTTTTGTGGTATATATTTTGTGTCATATTGTCTTTCTCATTAAAGCTGCTCCGTGGGATGAAGTAGTGCAAAACATAACCTATTTTTTTTCAAAATGATCATATTTTAAAAAAAATTATCAACATTTATAAGAATGCAGGGAAACCCGAAACAAATAATTTTTTTATACCTAAGGGATGCTATAGCACAGCATCGGGCCACATGTTGATGGCGTCGCAGGCCCGTCAATTGAGGGGGGGGGGGATGAGTTCGAGGGGGTCGCACGATCCCCCCTCCCAGCGCTTTAACCCTTTCCAGACCGAGTTTTTTGAATGAAATTTAAATAAAAATAATAATTCAATACAAATATTACGATATCTTTTAAACGGTTATTCCAATGCACATGAAATTTTCTACGCACATGGCGAACACTTGGGGGATCAACACAAGCTTCTTATAATACCCCTCAAAGACGTACCCTTACTACTGGAAACGGTTTCCATGGAAACAGTACCCAATTTTATGTATTGTGTATTTTCAAGACGCACGAGATCAAATTAATATAGAATAATTATATATTTATATATTAATAGAATTGTAAGATGTCCGTGGAACATGTTACACAACGAATCCTCAATATAAGATCAGTAGCTGTTGTTGCTATGGGTATATACGGCAACAACCATTAACCCTTTCCATGCGAAATATTTCATTATTTCGAAATAAAAAGTAAAATAGGTGTAATTTCAGTAGCTACCGCTAAACTTGCAAGACATTTTAATGATATCAAAATGGCTATCATTATTAGTATGGGATGGTGCTAGACTCTTCAGGTACTCAGGGCCCGTTCAAGTTCATTACACTCCACATGATTCTGGGGAACTGCCACACATATGTTTATATACATTGCCCCTATCCAGAAGTGGACAATATGGCTTCGCTTGTATACATTTTTTTTATTTGAATTTATGAAACTTTGACCTTGCAATGACCTTGAGGTGACCTTTGACTGACCCGAATGTTGCATGCTCACAAAGGCCCGCCGCTGCCGAATCCCATACGTGTACAATATGGTTAATACACCTTGTAGATCCACAGTTACAGCCATTTTACCACAACACGTGCATTTCCATTAAATGACAACCATTATCCCTGGGTCCTGGCATGAACTTGAGAGTCAAAGGGTTAGCACAATTAAAGTTGAGATATGAATTGGATAGAGGTAAATATTTTGTTTTTAATGATTATCGAACGAATTGCACAATGTATTCTGGCCGAAATTATACAATATTAAATGTATTGTGGCAATCTAAAGGCCATGTGAATGCAAAATACGGGCATGTGAAAAATAACGTCATATTTCACCGGCCCCGTACGGGCGTGCAAGGGTTAAAGTTTAAATGCAAGTGGCACCCACCTCACTGATATTTGTTGTGGAATCATGGTGGTTCTCCTTGCTGCGCCAAGGCAACGTAGCTAACAACACCAAGCGAAATTTGGCGTTTACCATTACATACAATACAAAGTTGCTTGCAAAATTAAGCGCCTTTAAAATATTAAATATTTTGTCCACGAGATGTCCCCACTGGTGGTAGCTGAAGATATCCCTGTAGAGAAGTATTTCAATTGGCAGAACGAGCACCGCGAACATGACGACCACAGCCACTAGTACGGCGGTTATGTTATTATTGCTGGTGGAGGTCCTGGCAGCTTCCTGTGACGGCATATCAGGTGGACTGCGCAATATGAACAGTAGCCAGAGATTAGACACAGCCATAATGGTGAATGGGACAAAAGTCACCAGAGCGGGTGCCACACGCATTCTGTAATAAAGCCACTTCTGCCAGCTGTCGCCTCCTCCAAAACCTTTACTCAATTCCACACCATGTATTAGTGAAGCTGTAACACAGGGAAGGATTTCCAGGTGGAAGTAGGATGGTAGTGTGATGAGAAGACATAGAGCAAACACCAGGAATAGACTTATACCCGTCCTTCTGGCTGTCATGATATGCTTGGCTCCTTGTGGGCATATCACCATGATCAGTCGGTAGACACTGATGATGGAAATCACCCAGGCGCTGCATCCCATAAAGGTCTCCCTTAAAGCTTCCCCATATATCTTAGAGTGTAGAATATGTCTACGTGGCCATGAGTACCACATATAGTCGCTGGGAAAGATACCTTCCGGAAGCTGAGCGAGGCAGAAGCACATGTCAGATACTGCTAGTACTACCAGGCCGTACAAACCTGATCTAGCGGCCTGATCAAGGTGGTGTACCATCTGGTATCTAGTCAAAATAAACAGGTTAAGAAGATTACCCAAGATACCAAACACACTGACCAAGAGGAGTAACGTTTGATACCAAGCAAAGTCAAATGACCTGCCAAACCCATATAATTCACATAGAGTCATGTTGGTGGTATTCAGCTGATCTTCCATGAATGTGGTCATATTCATTTCCTTATTCGTGTGTGTACCTAGAACAGTGACATCAGTAGTGGATACTGTGATTCAGTGTTATTATGGCTACTTAAAACTTCAGGAAAAGTCCATAGATTGAGTAGTCACGGTACTGCAAAGACTGCAAAGAAAAATATTTACCAATGCAATTAGTTTTCATATTAAATAGTTGTCTTCAATTTATTAAGCGTTAAGTAAATGACACAGTGCAATTTAAAACTATTTTTTTTAAGTATTTACCTTACATCTGGGGATATCGCTTATTCCACATTAGAGTACCATCTATAGCTATATTTCGACCTAAACCTATTTATTATAAAACGGGATTGTTTCTACTGTGAGCATATTCTAATATGTAGCAACAAACCTTTTTTCACGATCTGTTAATATAGGTCCCTATTATTTTCGTAGGCAAAAGTCATCTTATTTTTTACTTTTTTCAATTGGAAAAAACTTTTAAAAAATATATAATTCCCTCCATACGCCAAATATAAAATATAGCGTCCCAGAAATGTACCGAAGGTGTATATTACAATCACACGAGATAAGTAAGGAATGATTTCAGCTTTATAATTTAACCCCAGAACGCATAGCTTAATAAAACAAGAAGCATTAAGCGAGTGTACTCGTTTTTGAGAACTTTCTCATGACGAAGTGTGTTTCTCACCAGGAAGTGAATCGCTCATCCGGATTCAAAAATAACTGCGTCCTCTTGAATATCCTAGATGATCACTGGTACCAGCGCAGGCCCCTGTCTCTCCGTCTCGGCATGGGATAAACTACAAACAAAGTGTATCGCAAGTCACCACAAACATGCCATACACATAGTAAACACTCTCCGCTATTGGGTGTTAGTATTAGCTTCCAAACAAACAAGATGCTGACATGAGACGTTTATTCTATGTTGGTTTAATGCTGTGCCAGCGTCTGCGACGGCGGCACAGCATTGAACCGACATAGAATCAACGTCCCATGTTTCGTGGTTTGTGAGGCAACAGTGCCAGGGCTTATCCGGCTTATCACTTGATACAAGACAGGCTCTGAGAACACAACCTGGGTGATAACAGAAAAGGCGATACAACTCTCAGCTTATCAATAATGTATTAGTCTTCATTTTGAAATCTCGAGTAGCCCTTATCTGAGATGCCGCTCAAGTCTAAGCTAAGGCCACACCAACATTTCATGTTATAGTTCACTGGAATCGCCGCACGTTGAAAAAACAAAAGCGTTGTTTTATCTTTCAAATTAGTGGTACCCATGGCTCTAAAATTATACTATCTACATCATTTATTAAAATTTATTTAAAAAAATTAAAAGTCGTCACGTACTCGTTTTACTTTATGTTATGTGCCCTTATGTCGCACATTATAGTGTTATGAACGATGCGATATATAGGGAAGCCATGGTTAGTCCGTAATAACAGACTCTGTGTGCGATACAGAACCATGCTGTTCACGTCAAGCTCGGACTAGCCATGGTTAATCCGTAATAACAGACTCGTGCGATACAGAACCATGCTGTTCACGTCAAGCTCGGACTAGCCATGGTTAATCCGTAATAACAGACTCGTGCGATACAGAACCATGCTGTTCACGTCAAGCTCGGACTAGCCATGGTTAATAACAGACAAAAAACTAGGTGACGAGTGTCACTTTTTTCTTTTGTAAACTTGTTACCATTTTTGAGATTGAAAAAAAAACATCTTTAAGCAAATTTATCCTACTGCTCTCTCAGAGCACAGTAGAACATTTTCTTGTTATTTTTGTATGTGTAGTAGTTAAAGAGTTTATATGTTGTAAATTTGTAATAACTGTCATTAACTACACATTATATCAAGAATACATAAGTTTGTATTATCATGATTATTGATGTATTTAATTAAAAAATAATATTTTGTCGCATCGCTCAGACACCACATACATTGTATATTAATGCATATCACACAAAATCATGTATTTGCATACACTAGATGATGTAATATCATATTCTAGTAAACAACGTTGCGTTAGATGAGCACGCAGCGCGAGGGCTTACGCGATATTATGCACTAGTTGAAGTTCATGTATTTATAAAACCTTATAGTGCCTCTCTCTGTTCGCCTGGTGAGGTAGGTGATTGTACAAAGCGTTGGCAACGTACGTCCGAGAGACAAGGAACCAGGGCTGCTGTACCAGATAGAGATAACCGTTTCAGCGACCAGCCACCAGAAGAGAGGCAAAGACTGACCCTTTTGAGATGTGCTCTGATTTCTGAACAGTGTGTGTGAAACCACCATCATTGAACCGTCATCTTTAGCCAACCATCCGAACACGGATCCGTGTCTGCCGAGCCATCACCCATGCTAGCAATGTGATGATAAAGCGCTCATTGTTTAAGACCAGACTCCGCCTCCTGCAGTAATATGATAAAGAGCTCACTGCTTTGATATGTTACACTAAACGGCTCCTCTCAGAGCCCCTGTTCTTTGTGAGAACAGGAGTTCAATCGTTATCCGTCAACCGTATTTGAGCCTCATCGTTTTTGAACGATCTCATCATTCAACACCAGATCCTTAAAACATTGTGTGTTTTTAAGTGATCTAAAATTTTTCACCGCCTATTGTTGAAGGCAGGCTGACAAATGGTGCTCGAATCCGCAATCTCCGACTTTCCATGCAGGCAGCTTTACAATGTAACCACTGCTCCAGAGCCCCCGCCCTATAAGGCATGAAGGGGGCATGGCGCTTTGCCTGACTGCCTCGCCAGTTATGCAAGCGTCCCGGGTTCGAGCCCCGCTGAAAAATGTTGAACCAATGTTGGTTTAATGTTGAGCCATCATCTCAGACAATACGCCAACATTAAACCAGCATTTGCTAGATGTCTCGTGTATACTGGACAAGACCAGAGGGGAGGGAAATGTGACCAAGTACCAAGTGGACAGGTGGCAAATTTCTGCCAGGACAAGAGGCGTTGAATCAATGTTGTTTTAATGCTAGTCGACGCTGGCTCAAATCGGACCAACATTGGCCTGGTGTTTGTCAGGTGTCCATTAACCGTGTTCATGTGTTCATTAACTGGAACGCTGTCAATAGTTAGTCGGAGAACGATAGACAGTCTAGTACGTGATATAATCGAAGATGTTTTCTTTACAAAGCAAACCCCAATGATCTGCAAGTGCAATTGCAGTGGAAAATTTGACATGTCGTAGGCGTATGCATGACCGTCTTGTTTGTTGGATTGTGGATCAGTTGGATCAGTGCAATAGCGCGCACCAACGCTGCCACAAACTCGGCATCTGACGAGCCTCATTGATGAGCACAAAAAATTTTGCTCACGTGTTAAATGTCTTGTTTAGTTTATTTTATAATACACACTTCACCTCATATAAAAAAAGAATGAACATAGATAATTTCAGATTTCAAAACACGTGTTCATTTTTAAATTTGTAACAATAAGCATGATGTATAGAGCTCATTAGTTCTTCCTATGACCAAAATGTGTGTATTTTCTCGTACATTCACATGTCGGCATTTTTGCTCATATAATAACACCACGTCTTTAATAAAAACATTAAATTTAATATATATAACTCTAGTCCAGCTTTGAAATTAAAGAAATTGCCATGACAATTAGGCCTATATTAGCCAAATCGTACATATAACTGTTATCAGATGCCTTTGTGAGCTCTCTTAAATAAGAAATGCTTTTCTCGTTTCGATCTTATTTGGAAGCCGGTATATTGTATAAATAGTTTTAATGTGGCCGCCATTGAAGCAGTGGTAAGAACGAGCTCCTTGATAATAAACGTATATGTAGGCCCATACACACTAATACGTTTTAACTCTATAGCTCTATTAGTTTGAATGATATGACCATATAATGTAGGATTTGGCGATCATGGTGTATTTAGTCAAAAAACGGTTCTCGGTACATTTTTACCCCTAGAGAAAAGAATTATCACCCAACACAAATTAACTAAACTTCTAGATAAAACAATTGTTGTCAAACATCATAATATGCCTTCATCGTGTATAACATAATATAAATTATTTGTTGCAGCCGGCTACATTAAATGGCTGTTATTGGATCTACTGACAAATTAATTAAATTACCTGTTTCTAATATAGGCCCCAATAGGAATTAAGATAATGTTCAGCAAAGTGATTTGGTAGAACTAATGATATATACATGTAAAAAATCACAATACCTCCTGTAAACAGATGCTGTAAACATGATATCTACAAAGTGTTTATATATTTCGTTTAATATTCAAGATATATAATAATGTCACTATTTCGGAATACTGAACCTTCGGAATACTGAACCTTCGGAGCTATGAACCCCTATTTCGGATGAATGACCCTTCGGACCAATAAACCTTCAGAACAATGAACCTTTGGAGCAATGAACCCCTATTTCGGATAAATTACCCTTCGGACCAATAAACTTTCGGCACAATAAACCTTTTTTTCGGAACAATGAACCTTTGGAACAATGAACCTTCGGACAATGAACCTTCAGAAAAATGGACCTTCGGAAAAGCGACCTGTAACCCGTAGAGTTACTGCCGCGGCAACATTCAGATAGACTGTAGATCAACATCTAGACTAGCTGAAACGTCGTTTCAGGCACTTATGATGAAATCTGTCGTCCAAATGTGTTCTTAAACAGTGATTATGTCACAAGAAACAAGATTAAATAAACCGTGGTTTAATTAATGGAGGAAACAAGTTATTTAAAGTGATTGATAAGCCTAATCGTTGGCGCTAGAAGGTGTTGAGGGGGCAGTGACGGGTCTGCTGCACTAGGCCTTTAGCGGGTAGGCCTACAAGTAGTTGTCACGCCTCATTGTTGTGTAGACAATGGATCACGCCCACGGTGGCGCCTTGACTAATACATAACATTTACACCACCCCTGTTGTCCTAGGATATATATATACTATAAAGTTAGCGATTTTCACATTAAAATTGGAAGTTTGATCTTATATCGCCTATATCCTTTTTGTCCATTCACCTCATCTTCCTCTGCAAGGCTGGCTATTCCTGAGGTCGTAGACCGACCTTGCTGAAACAGGGTTGAATCCGCCTATTGGAGTGGGGACTCTTTAAAAATATTTTTTATGTTTGACCCAAGTTTGACCTCTGGCATGAGTGTTGTTTTAATGTGGGGCCATTGTCTACGACACCGGCCCTTCATTAAACAAAACATGTCCGCTGGCCGAGTAGCTCACCAGAAACGCCTCAGACACAGACCACCACATCTCACCGAAACGTGCGTGAGGGTTGAATTAATGGTGAGCCAACGTCGCAGACAGCGGGCCAACATTAAAAAGACATTTTTTTAAAAACTAATGAATATTCAATATCTAAATCTTCCTCCCTACCTCAATAGGTGGATGGTATGGCTAATTCAGCAAGGCTTGGCCTGACGGCCTCGCTGTGTCAAGACTTGCTGCCAGGAGGATGATTCACCTTTATCATGTGTATTGGAAGTTTGATCTTATATCGCCTATATCCTTTTTGTCCATTCACCTTTATCATGTGTATTTATAATGGGGACTTTAAATTAAAGGTTCCTACATTGAAGTCTATTCTGCTATAGAGTTTCCAAAACATGACTTTCAGTTTAATTATGATACAAAATGCCGTGTATACGTGGCCATACTGCATCATTCAGGACTCTCATATAAGATGTTTCAATGATTGTATGGCCGAATGATATTCAAACTGTCGCCATTTGAATTTTGTGTAAGCACGCCATATGCTAATTTTGGTCACGTGAAGGTGGCGTACGCAAACCGAGAGAGTCTGACAAAGTTCAGTTGTAAACACACCAACCACTTCATGCTGTCACCAGCGCCACACCCACGAGCCTGTAGGGGGAGATAGGGGGAGATCGCCTTTCTCACAGAATGAATATAGGGCCTACCTAACAGTTTACTTAAAAATGCCTGACAAAAACTCATCGTCATCTCAGATTTTGAGATGCTGTGCCCAGTGAGAACACACGCTTGATAATTTGCCAGCTTAGACCCGCCGCGTGCAGCTATCATGTGGGCAGCTGTATGGTGGTAATGTGTATGAGAAATACGCGCCAATACACACCAAGCAAACACGAGGCATTCACCCAATTCTGTCTCAATGTTGGTCCACCGTCTTCGACGCTGGCCCAACATTAAAACAGCATCGGGCGAATTCCTTGTGTTGTTGGGCAGGGTCGTCCTCGCCCGGTGCGCGCTACCGCCAGTCTGTGCCGCAAGGCGGGAATCTGCCAACAGTCATGACTGTGGGCCTACCAAGCTGCAGATAACCCCACAGGTAGGCCTATCGCCTACCGACCCCACATCGGGCTTCTGAAACTATAGATATGTTAACATATCAGTTAAAGTAAGCCACAATTATCATCTAACCGTAATAACCCTGTCTAGTGTAGGCCACTTTTGACTTGAAAAACGGCTCAGCCATTCCATTTCTCGTTTGTTTACTGAACTGTCAAAAATAGACACGGCCACATCACCAGTGATCACATGATCGGCACATAACACATTGTTGATTGATAATGCCTCGCAACTTGTGGGTCACATTGGAGAATTGTTGAATGACTATACTGCATTTTAAAGTCGTTTTGGCGGCGATATTTATCAAAATAAATATCAATAATAGATAAATCAGGCCTTATAGCCAATTTTATAGTCTCATTACTTCGAAGTGTGTACCTTTAATATATTATATTTTAATAATGATACAAACGCCGCTAACATCAGAAGGTGACTCAAGTGTTGCCTAACACCAACACATATATGATATATATGATCCATATGAGGGCCTATAACATATATGATACATAATTATATTATATTAAAGCTGCATAACTGTTTTGTTTCTTTTATTCAGACGATTAATCCATGGAGAATGGTGTTTTATTTTTTTATTTTACTACTCCGGTTACTGAGTTATCAAGGATTTAAAGGTTCCTACATTGAAGTCTATTCTGCTATAGAGTTTCCAAAACATGACTTTCAGTTTAATTATGATACAAAATGCCGTGTATACGTGGCCATACTGCATCATTCAGGACTCTCATATAAGATGTTTTAATGATTGTATGGCCGAATGATATTCAAACTGTCGCCATTTGAATTTTGTGTAAACACGCCATATGCTAATTTTGGTCACGTGAAGGTGGCGTACGCAAACCGAGAGAGTCTGACAAAGTTCAGTTGTAAACACACCAACCACTTCATGCTGTCACCAGCGCCACACCCACGAGCCTGTAGGGGGAGATAGGGGGAGATCGCCTTTCTCACAGAATGAATATAGGGCCTACCTAACAGTTTACTTAAAAATGCCTGACAAAAACTCATCGTCATCTCAGATTTTGAGATGCTGTGCCCAGTGAGAACACACGCTTGATAATTTGCCAGCTTAGACCCGCCGCGTGCAGCTATCATGGGGGCAGCTGTATGTTGGTAATGTGTATGAGAAATACGCGCCAATACACACCCAGCAAACACGAGGCATTCACCCAATTCTGTTTCAATGTTGGTCCACCGTCTTCGACGCTGGCCCAACATTAAAACAGCATCGGGTGAATTCCTCGTGTTGTTGGGCAGGGTCGTCCTCGCCCGGTGCGCGCTACCGCCAGTCTGTGCCGCAAGGCGGGAATCTGCCAAGAGTCATGACTGTGGGCCTCCCAAGCTGCAGATAACCCCACAGGTAGGCCTATCGCCTACCGACCCCACATCGGGCTTCTGAAACTATAGATATGTTAACATATCAGTTAAAGTAAGCCACAATTATCATCTAACCGTAATAACCCTGTCTAGTGTAGGCCACTTTTGACTTGAAAAACGGCTCGGCCATTCCATTGCTCGTTTGTTTACTGAACTGTCAAAAATAGACACGGCCACATCACCAGTGATCACATGATCGGCACATGACACATTGTTGATTGATAATGCCTCGCAACTTGTGGGTCACATTGGAGAATTGTTGAATGACTATACTGCATTTTAAAGTCGTTTTGGCGGCGATATTTATCAAAATAAATATCAATAATAGATAAATCAGGCCTTATAGCCAATTTTATAGTCTCATTACTTCGAAGTGTGTACCTTTAAGTTTTTTTTTTTTTTTAAATTGTTGCCCCACCAAAACAAGCCTGATCACAGCGGAGTAAGACATACTGTCTATATAATCAAGACATTAAAAGTACCAAGTGGCGGATAACGGTCATCATAGAAAAAAGAGAGTAAGACTTTTAAAATTATTGTTATTTTTTAAGTGATCATATATACATTTCACAGTACAACGTGTATTGTCTCATATCAGTTAGACATATCTAAAAGTTATTACTTTGTGTGATATGGAGGATATCTGCATGTAATGTCATATTTAATATCGGTACGGTATGGAGAATGTCGTTCACTTGAAAAATAGAACTCTATTTCGGTATGGTGCTTTTAAGTGTGGGCCAGCATCAGAGCCTTTGGCCCGCCATTAAGACGCTCTTCCCAGACCGTGAGAAATTGTACTGGAATTGACATCAAATTCAGTGATGAAAATCATCGTTTTCGCTCTTCGGATTTTCGTGATTTTCTTGAAGAACATTTGCATTTTTTTATTAGGTATCTCATGGACATTTCAAAATATGGTCAAAATGCTACTAGACAATATCAGACGTTATTTTATTTTATCGTAAATCATCACATACAGTGATATACATCGCGCTATGCGGTGAAATAAAATAATATTTAAAACCATCAGACTTTACTGTAACCGATTTGACCCAGTATCCACCATCTAGATCTGCGGCTGGTGATGGGGGCTTTGTATCTCAGCTAACACGAGGCATTGATCCAATAGCAGAATAATGTCGGCCCATCGTCTGCGGTACTGGCCCAACATTATGCCGAT
Source organism: Flabesymbios commensalis (assembly GCA_964017125.1). Taxonomy (NCBI): domain Eukaryota; kingdom Metazoa; phylum Annelida; class Polychaeta; order Terebellida; family Flabelligeridae; genus Flabesymbios; species Flabesymbios commensalis. The sequence goes on from OZ024918.1 coordinate 41,371,440, forward strand.
TCAGTTCAACGTATGTGTTTGCTCTTAAGGGGGTGGTTTCGTGCTGGCCAATGTAACATTATATTGGCCCATAACCTCACCGTTATTACATGAATATTGTACACACACCGAATTACTACTTAGTAATACTTGATGGTGTACCGCATGGTAAGCTAATTCCGCTACATGTATCCAGTTTTAGTGCATTTATAAGGCCTTTAAAACAATAGCAATGATTGTTTTGGACGTTTTAGGTTATTTTAATCGAAATAAACAAAACAGTTATGCAGCTTTAAGAGTAAATTGGAACCCTGTCAGATTATTGTCTGGATCCGCACCTGAAATCGGTCCGTCTGTGTACAATATGTACTGATACGTATGGTTAATAGTGGTTAATTGTGGGCCAATATAATGTTACATTAGACCAACATCAAACCCCTTAATAACAAACACGAGACGTTGAGCCGCATTGGTCTAACGCTGGGCCAGAGCCGTAAACGATGGCCCGGAATTAGTTTGACATCGGACCAGCGCCTCCCCAGCTAACACGAAGCCTTGACTTAATGTTGTTTTAATGTTGGGCCAGCGTCGCAGACGGTGGTCCAGCAGTAAAATAACATTGGATCCATGTCTGGTGTTTGTTGGGTGTGTTGGCTGCGATGCCAAGCTCACAGCTCACACAAACCACCAGTTGGTGTCCTAAGATTAGTTCAGCCTTTATGATAACTCAGCAGGCACGAGTCACTGACCCATTGATGGCTCAATGTTGGTCAGCTTCTATGACGCTGGTACAACATTGACCCATCAATGGTTGAATGCCTCTTGTTTGCTAGGAACTCAGCTACTGATACCGTAAAGGCTACTTTTTTACAATTATTTTATTTTACCGCATTTTGCTATTTATATACCTGTATGTGATGACTAACGATGAAATAAAAGTGTCTGATATTTTCGAATAGCATAGTGTTTCTCTTCTCATTCAGAATTCACTTTGAATTCACTTATAGCATTGCCACTATATTTTGAAATGCCCGTGAGGTATCAAATAAAATACTGCGCCAAAATGATGATTTACATCACTGAATTTGGTGTAATTGGGTCCTCTTTTTCAAGTGAGTGACATTCTTTATACCGGTACCGAAATTAAACATGACATTATATACAGATATGACTCATATCACACAAAGTAATAACTTCTAGATATGTCTAACTGATATGAGACAATACACTTTGTACTGTGAAATGTATATAAATTATATATGATCACTTAAAAAATAAGAATAATTTTAAAAGTCTTACACTCTTTTTTGATGATGGCCGTTATCCACCACTTGGTACTTATAATGTCCTGGTTATACAGACAATGTGTCTTTCTCCGCTGTGATCAGGTCTTTGTTTTGGTGGGGCAACAATATAAAATAACAACAAGCTTAAATCCTTAATAACTCAGTAACAGGAGCAGTAAAATAAAAAAATAAAACACCATTCTCCATGGATTGATCTTTTGATTAAAATAAGCAAAACAGTTATGCAGCTTTAAGATAATTTTTCAATCAGCAGCTCCACTAGCCGAGTATAATTTTTTATACGAAAATATATAGGGATAAAAATGTTATAGCTAATGAATTTAATAATTTTGTTGTCCAAACTTTCCAAAATAATTACATTGACAAAAAAGAGGGATCTATATTTTTGATACGCGCAAAATCCCATCAAAAAGATCATTTCTCTCGGAGCCAGTTACTATACACAAAGTGATATCATTGTAAATGCAAGTCCAAAGGAGACATCCATGGATCATCCTGGTATTAACTCTATTAGACGAGTGCATTTTTTATTCAAATCAATATGTCATATAGATACCAATTATTTTAAAATGCGAATGTTCCCTGAACGAATAAAAATAGCCAAGGTAAATCATATTTTTAAGTCAGGAAATAAATATTCATATACAAAAAAACTCAGACAAGCTTTCCTCAGTGAATACGACTCACTCAAGTGTGCGTCGGAGTCAACCACGGCCAAAGGTGGGCCGCTGGTTAATGTATTTTATGTATTTAGGATATTTAATTCGTGTTGTAATATTATAAGTTAGCAGCAATATAAAAGGGTTTGGGCGATGGGCAAAGTGAGAGACGGGGGAGAGACGCGAGAGACACGAGATAACTGCGCCGGTGTGCGCGAAAGTAAGTGTCAACGGCGTGCAGTTCGAATCTATGTATCTGATATAAATACGATACTGAGTTATCACTTATAATGGCTGTGTGGCATATCACACTATCTGTACCGGATTTTTGACGCTCAACCCACACACGTCCGAACCTGTGCTGATGTGAAGTCAGTGGCTTTGTCATCTGCAAGTCAGGCTCCTTAACGTAACGTCATTTTGTAACATTATATTTACCAGGTAGACAGAAGCATCAAGCTTAGTGCACAGCACTAAGTGTAGTACAGCATCACGACGTGTCCCGCTATACAGCGCATCACGCTGTATAGCGGGACACGTCGTGATGCTGCCGCCACACACCACTTCTTACTCTGGTCATCTGAGCCACAGCTTGCAACGCAGCGAGGCTTCGTGTAGGAGGCATTTGTGGTGAATGCAAATGATTAGTTGTTATTTTTAGATGTACCATAGCAACACAAAAATAGAAAAACATCGGTTTCATATCTTCGAAAGTATGGACATATCTGTAGGTACAATTCTAATATTTTAAAATTATCAGTGATATCGCGTAGTTGTGTTTCTATGATAATGACTTTAATAAATAAAATGGACATGCATAAACAAACAAATTGCATTATATGACTACAATCAGTATACGACATTATATAACTACAAGCAGTGTTCAGAATTATTTTGTATTTGACAACATTTAGGCCTAGCCGGTGATGTCTGCATCAACGGCATCCAAATTTGCGTAAATGTGGCTCATATTGAGGCATCACTCTGTACCGACCGGTGTAACAGTTTCAGGTTACCCCCGGGGTAATCTGAAACTAGTTTCAAGTTACCTCCTCTGTTTTCAAATTACCCCCTCAATTTTACCGGTTAACTTTCACTGATAACAATTAATTATATTTTATATATATCACATGGCATTTGGGCATTTTAGAGACACTTTAATCTCCACAGGTGAAACCCTTTCATCTCTGGGCAAATAGCGAAAAATAATATGTTAACAAAAGGTTTAAACTCACTTTAATCTTCATATAACCCTTTATTATCAATGTCAACTAACAAGAAAAATGTTAACGCGATGTTTTGAAACACTTTGTTCTTCATATAACCCTTTGACCCCTATGGAAACTAACATAACTCCATATAACGTTATGATCTATGGGTTCAGCTGACGAAAGAAAATAGTCTCGCGCTCTCATTGTCGTTATTATGTTATTATCTATCGATTTATCCATTGAATATGTAACGTTGGCCATGTTCCCTCTTTTTTAAAAAATTGTTAATTTTTTAGGACTGTGTAATATTATTTTCAGTGATAACATAACAACAAATTGAGCTTAAGGGATTAATGTAGATGATTAGAGAGCTTTAGAGGGTAATCCAGATAACGAGGGAGCTTAAGGAATTAAAGCAGATGCCCAGGGATCGCAATGGGTTAATGTAGATCTTAAGGGGTTGATGCAGACGATTACGCATAGGGGCCTATCTTGCCCGCATGCTTCCAACGTAGGCAATGTCAGTCATCTATGACACCACAACCATCTTTCCGGCGCATAAAAAATCGAGCGCACAGAAACGGTAACGTTAGACCGTGAGCTAGACCCATAATCGGACAAATTTATGCAATATTCATAATATTATTTATATGCCTAGACTATAATATCACGTTTTTGAATAAATAGATTTTAGTGAACTATTTTTAATTTACAACAGTTTGGTCATTTTGATTCACTGAACCATAATATATACATGGCGGCGCCCCACTCTTGTGAACGTTGACCATGTTGCGCAGGTGGTTGGCCCACCATGTTTACTCAGCGAATCATGTACATTAATCTAGGTCAAATGGTACTTAAAAAGTCAGAAATAGTCTTTTTTTGTGTGTAGGCCCTAGAAATAGAAGAGAGGAAATTGCTTGTTTAGTTTCAAAATACCGGGGGGTACTTTGAAACTAGTTTCAACGTACCCCCCGGTACGCTGAACCTAGTTTAAACGTACCCCCGGTACGCTGAAACCAGTTTTAACATACCCCCGGAGGTAATCTGAAACTGGGGGAGGTAACTTGAAACTGGCCTTTTTCTAGTTTCAGCTTACCGTGGGGTACGTTGAAACTAGTTTCAGCGTATCCCCCGGTCAGCTGAAACTAGTCTCAACGTACCCCCCCCCCCCGCCCCGGTATGCTGAAAGGTGATAGATAATCGTTTTATAAGCCTTTATGATGTATATATATATGCAAATTGATTTAATATCATGAAGCCGTGGGAAATTTAAAGAGGAGAAACTTGAAGATATTTAGCTGTTCGTTTCAATGAACACACCCGAGATTGAAGGCTGTTTGCATAGTATAATGGTTATGATATATGCCTGTAAAGCCAGTGTCCTGGGTTCGCCTCCCAACAGGATAATTTTGTTAGTTGCCTATTTCTACTGATGATATAAATCTGATGATTTTGATTTTTTTCTAAATTTGAGTAATAGGAATATTATATACAATATAAATTAGTCTGGTGCGGTATGTCAGAAATATGCCTAAAATTAAAAGTTCTTGCCCAAATTGATTTTATTGTTTTTTCGACTTTATTAGGGGTCAAATAAGCCAGAAATATTGGGGTTCAATTTTTCCTACCCCTCAAGCTCGTTTTTTGACACATTCATATTTAGCCATATTTTGGGCTCTACCATAGCTAGAGTCACGTGGATGTATGTGGATGTCTCGAAATTATGTCTTCAAATTAACGATAAAACACATTTTTCATACGTTTTCGTTCATTTTTTTTCTCGCGAATACGAAAAACTCAAATTCAAACAAGTATTTGTTGTAGCGTTCTTTAGCCTGTATTATGATAAACAGTACATTGTTGATGGTTTCTGAATGATGGTTTCTGTTATTTGACCTCCAAATATTCCACCAAAATGACGGTAGAAACTAAACAATTTCAATAGAATTTCAATAATGTTTGATGCATTTCCTTCATTTGAACATAGGATAATAAGTGAAGGTAATGTCATTTACAAAAACATAATTTTGTGGGATAGGTTGAGGTTCTATTCTGAATAAAAAAAATAATCCAAAATAGTGCGTTGCAGCAATGTTTCATATTTGCTAAACAAATGATCAGAAGTAATCATGGTGGGTAATTGTGGTCCATCCCATCCACAAAACTATTGAATTTTGTTCTTTAAAATCCATAAATGATGAACAAATAAAGGGGGCTTTTAATTCATCACAACCTATGAGAGATATCAGCGTATATATTCCAGCCATAATTGGAGGGGGACATACCATAACCATAGGGAATAGCTGGCATTTGACAGGATCACAGCAACCATTCAATGTTCATTCTTATACAAAAAAAACAAGCAGCCCACAGCCACAAATATGTTTATCTAGGTATCAGTAAATCTGTTCAATCTAAATTACATATTGAGTGTGAAAGAAGACACAAGAAAATGGAAACGTGGTAGTTGGTTTCATCTGGACAACAGAATTAACGTGCAAGTTTGAATTTTGCGGAAAAGACACAAACTGTTAAAAAGCTTTGAAGCCGAATGATTTCAATCTTTTTAAAGCAATAATCTGTTTAAGTGGTAGGCCCTGTAGCATAGCACAGACCATTAAATTAGGAAATATTACAAGCGATGTTTCATAATAATAGAAAAGTAAAACACAATACATTTTGAACCAACCCACATCTTAACAGATACACTTGAATGTGTTTGCATATATGCATGCTCAGTAGATAGATGTGTTATCTAGAAAAAATTGATGATGCAATTCGATCATCTGCGAAAAGTCATTCCAGAAATTTAGAAATCAAGATTGCTGAAAAACTGATGATCATTTTCACTAAGTACTATTCAATGCACATTGTCATTCCAACCAAGTTGTTTAAGACTGGTTACCATTGAGTTCAGTTTTCTGCAGATTGGTGCAAGTGACATAGATCAAACCATGACAGTAACTCATGCCAGTATCTGTATCTGTATATAACGTGGCAGTACGCAATATTGTGCTATCGCGCCACGGGAGTAACTTAGCAAGGCCTGTTATCATTCATGATATCATTCATGGCCTTATATATATGTGCCAAGTACTCCATGTTGTGGATTTTTTGGGGTCCCGCCGGATGGAAACTGCGCCTACGTCCATTGAGGTTCTTTTACGTCCAACTCAAAGTCAGTCAGACGAGCCATCTGATTTACGTGGTTCTCTGAGCCCTACGAGTGTATACAGCACCAGGCGGTCACCCATCCAATTATGAACCGGGCGCAACGTTGCTTAACTTCAGTGATCGAACACAAACCGTTGAACGAACGCCGTATTCCGTATATAGCCAGTAAGTCAGAAGTTTGTAAGGTGTCCCAAGGATAGCTTTATTGGACACGGATAATGTGTAAGTGATTACACAAGGGATGCTTCAATGACAAAAGAACGATACAAAAATAATCTCAGACCAATCATTTGGTGGAATCAGCACTGGGTACTATGTTTAAGGATGTATCTGAGTTACTTCCACTGTGAATCATCCACGACACAGTCCAGGCATCAGTAGTATATTCAGATTTCAATATGTCATTAATTGTTTTATATAATATTTTGAGCTTGAACTAGCTTCTCCAGGACAGGTGAATTAATTTTATTTCTGCACGGGATACACTACCAGGAGCGAGATTCCACAACAGCTATGCATTGAAACCACATTAGATATTCTGGTCAAATACTGACAAATTCTTAATCTTATCCTGATGCCTTAACCGGGTAATGTGTGATTTGAAGCATAAGTAGATCAGATATATCCTGCAACAGAGTAACCATTGCACTTTTCCATACACAATAGAAAGTCCTTAGGCAATCTCCATTCACCGTCGGTGGGAGCATAGCAGAGATCTATGCCTAGAAATTCCATCATCTAACTTGTTGCAAATCAGTTTTCATGAGGTCCAGAAAGTTTGCCGGAAATTCTGATATATTTGTTTTTGAAATATGTTTTTTTAAAAGATTTGTACTTGGACTAATATCTTTACCATTTTATGCTGAGCACACATATAAAAAATTCAAGTGTACCTTTTAATATTTGGTTGGTTGGATAATGATATTGTGTATCACTGTTCTGTCACGATGGAGCATCTCTTGTGTGATATTTCCCAACTGGCCTGTGGAACTGGCTTCACACGAAAACAGATTATATCTGCATATTATTTAAAAGAGCGTGTAATATACTTCTTTCTTCAACATTATATTTTTCACTTTAACACCTGAACTTGACGAGGCTGCCATTAATGTGATCACCTGGTCCCATTGAGAGGGGATATACAAGGATATCTCCCTGAAAGCCCCCGGCCAGATCAACGGATTTCAAACTCGGAACGCATGCATGAATGACGTGGCAGTCATACACTCTTATCGATGCAGCACCTCCCCCTATCCAAATGTGTACATTGAAAATCTATAATAGGAGGTGCCACCACCTATCTGAGCTGCCCTGCTGCTACACCTTATGAGGATCAACTACATGGCAATGAGAGACAAGACCTATATTTAATTTATCAGATGGCCCTACATTCCACCAGTTGAACAAAATGTGTGGGGAGTAAAAAATAGCATGTTCATTCCTGTCGGATATCTTAGTTCACAGTCCTGCACCAAGGGTTGTTACTGAGCTCGCCAAATAAGGATGCAAATCAGGCTGCCGAGGAGCCAGATGTAGTTATTTTAAAATGCTCAGCCTTGCACACCCCTGCAACAATGGGTATGTTACAATCAAACCAGATATGTTGGCTCTATTGTGGGCTTGTGGCATACATGTCATTGTGAACGACATTCGGCCATTTCGAAATTATAAAATTGACTATTTCGTAATATATAAATCGAAATCACTAAACATGAACCTAAGCGTAATCGCTAATAGATGAACCAAGCCACTGATTGCTTGCTGTAAAGCAATTGAATGTTAGGTGTGGTAATCACCCTGTCCCTATCATAAAGTCATAAAGTCGTACCCAAAAAATCAGGGGCGACGCCGGGCGTCCTTGTTACATCACTGATTTATATATTAATTGGTAATTGTCGAGGCACATCTCATTTATTTGAATAATGCCTTGACAAGAAGATTTAACTGTTAGTATTTATAGGCTAATTTATCATTTGAATAGGGTGACCCTTGAATTTTTCATCACATTGTTGATCTCGGAGTACACTGGTCACAAGCATACTAAAACATAGCTTTTGCTATAGGCCTACTGCCCGACTCTGCCACTAACCCATGTGAGTCGACTCTAATTATACGGGGATATCTCTCATGGGCTGTGATGAATTAAAATCCCCCTTTTATTTTTTCTTGTGTATCATTTAAGGATGGTAAAGAAAACAATATGAAAAGCCAATTATTTTGCGGATGGAATGGACCACCATCACCCGCCATGATTGATTCTTATCATTTGTTTGACAGCATATGAAACATTGCTGAATCGTATAATTTGTTCACAATTTTGTATTATATTTTCTGTACAATTTTTAAATGACGAAGTGGACCTCCACCCCTCCTACCCACTGCTCTTGCATTAGTTTTATCAATTTTATTCTGTGACTGTTGTAAAATGTGCATTTGCAAATGAAGGAAATGTATCAAACATCGTTATCGAACTTGTATCAAACATCGTTATTGAACTTTCAGTTTCTACGCCTTCTTGGTGGAATACATAGGGTCCACCCACCATTCAGAAACCATGAACAATGTACTGTTTACAATAATACGGAGTATTAAATGACGCAGCAAAAATATTTGGTTGAAAATGTGAGTTTTTGTCGTTTTCGCGACCAAAAAAAATGACCGAAAACGCATAAAAAATGTGTTTTATCGTTAATTCCGAAATTACTACTAGACATAATTTTTTTAGATGGGCACCATTGGATTCCTCATACCCGAAAACTCGGTTATAGACATCAAAATCATGACCCTAGCTATGCTAGAGTCAAATATTTGATTTTGATGGCGGCCATTTTGAATGTGTCATAAAACGAGGTTGAGGGGCGGGAAAAATTGAACCCCAATATTTTTGGCTTATTTGACCCCCAAGTAAGCCATAAAAATAAAAAAAATAATTTGGGCAACATAAATGGCCAAATTGACATACCGCACCAGACTAAATAGGCAACTAAGCAAAGATGAGTGCAGCGATCTGCTGGCCCTTGCGGAAGCCAGAACGACAAGCCAGAAGAGCAGAAGTGGACAGACCAGTACTCAGTAACTGTTAGGGCCTAACTGCCACATAAAGTGTCAGCTTCAGACTGAGCATAGACTAGGCTAGCCTTCTCAATTACCCAGTAAACACTAGACTTTGAGCTCAACAGCGGAGCCGATGCACTACCCGCATCAGTGCTGGCGATGATGTAGGCTATGGTAGCCTTAAATAACCGGCAATAACGTGTTTGACTTTATGTCTCTCACGTGGGATGAATTGAGTTACCCAGAGGGAGTTGTCCTTCCTATTGTTACTCTGGGGACTATCCGACCCGAGGATAGCGGAGCTGCGCAAAATGCCACAGAGTTTCAGCATTAAATTGCACAGGGAAAACTCAAGTCTCCGGTCGTCAGGCCATATCTGGGGGTATATCCCCTAGACATGCCCAGAACCCCTTATCGGGCGAGCGAAGGAAAACGCTCTCAATAACCCACCATGCCCTATCACCTCCACCCTCACATCATCATCTGTACATCATTCATCTCATCAATTGACTACAGCGTTTTTATCGTATTACAATGTCACTTAAAAGACCTTTTGTGCCGAATAGTGACGTAAAGCAAAGATTTACTACTACAGCAAATATTTCCAGACCATGGAATAAGAAAACAAAATGTGAGGTTTTAAGGATCGAGGAAAATGCCTTGAAAAATTTCAACACCAATCAATTTCAAAATTACCCTGATAACATCACAGTATTGGCCCAATAAAATGGTTTAATTGGGCCTGATTATCATTATGTCTTGCACATTGGTGCTGTTTTCAGTTTATGATCTATATTCCGCATTGGACCAGTACTGGGCCAATAAAGGCAAAAAATGTAGTCGCATAATAACAACGGCTGAATACTGGATTTTGACCGATGTTACTGCCGATAGCATCCGGTATAAAATAGGAATTGGCCTAATGACGTCATGTTTAGGCCTACTTTAATATATGTGATATCTGCTAAAATGTGCCAGATAGTTCAAAGGTTATCATGCTAAAACAAAATGTGAGGTTTCAGGGAGATATTTTGGCAAATTAAAAATAGCCGATTATCGGGATATATGAAAAAAATCAAATTTAACGATGGGTTAAAACAATAGTGTGCTAAGTGACATTTTTGGCCTATAAAATAACAATCAGCTAAGTCAACTATACTATGTATAAAGTTTGAATTTATTCCAAATTCAGATTTAAAAACAGACCAAGTCGACTTAGCACATTGTTATTCTCGTGAAAAGGAGCACATATCAGCATAATATCTTTCCAACACAGGACCAAGTCGACTTGACACATTGTTGTTCTGTTATTACATGCTCATGGGCTCTGTTTCTGGGACAAAAAAGATGCAAGTGCACTTAGCGCATTGTTATTCTAAGACTTGCGGAAACAGCACAGGAGAAATGCCTGGACTTAGTTCATTGTTGATCTAGTGACAATCTCTGTATAGCCTGTTTCCTTAGAATAACAATGAGCTAAGTCAACTTGGTATCTTGTTGATCCCAATTTTGCTTCTGTAAATCGTTTTGGAAGTTAAAAAATACTCTGCTAACTTCACTTGATCTACTGTAAAATTCCAATCGCTGTGTGTTTCATCAGTGTAAGTCCAAGTCTACATGCTGATAAGTGGATTTAGCAGACTGTAGTTCTAAGCAAAACGATAAATACAATTTTGCTTTCAAGTCGACTTGACCCACTATTGTTTTAGACCATCTTTAATAGGTCTTGTTATGAATAAAAATATATCCCAGATTTGTAGATATAGGCCTAGGCTGGAGTGAGAGAACGGTATTGTTATATAAACATGATAAATTATCATTTGTACCATACTAAAATAGGTAACCAGTAAATGCTTTACCGTAGTAAAAACGTAGCTTGGTGTAAAATAATGGTAGGGATATTGATGCATGCATGTAAATTTGTATTCAGTTTGAGGTATGTATTATTATTTTTTTAATTATATGTACCATTACATACAAAACTTTGTATCCAATTATATAAGCTTAAGATCGGCTGGAGTTCCTATTTTTAAACCACTGTACATAAATATATTATGTACGGTACATTAGCAAAATAAAACAGTTACACTACAACTAAGTAACAAAGTAAAAAGAAAATGCTAGATTTCAGGGAGTGACAGCTGTGACCTAACAAATTTGAACTTGATCACATTCAAAATAGCAGACTTGCGGCAATTATTTAATTATTGAATATGCCTGATATCTGGCAAACTACGGTATGTTAGCTAGCTAGACCCTACAACAAGCTTATGCTCCTAACAGCCATGATGAAGTGAAGAAAAGGGAGGAATATGCATTTGAAAATGGTTGTTTTCATTTATATACCTTGAAAAATTTCAACTCTATCAAATGCAAGATGGCTGACTATTGCCCATTATTTACTATATGCTTGATATCAGGCAAAGCATCCCAGATACCTAGCCCAGTACTATAATTTATCCAACCCCCCTCATGAAAGCCCGGAAAGTATTTTGTTGGCATATATATCCCTCCCTCAAACCTCACATTTTGTATTATACCATACACCTCACATTTTGTTTTATAGTATAAAACAAAATGTCAGGTTTAAGGGAAGGATGTGCCAACAAAATGCTTTCTAGACTTTCGTGAGGGGGTTGGAATGGATACACTAACTGTCTCTGCGGTTATATTGGAATAATAGTAATGTAGATGTTTGTAAACTATGACTGATGATGCTATTTTATCTCTTTTTAGTAGTTTACTTGTTATTCAGTTGAGTTATTGAGTGATCATTCATGCTTACAGGTTTGTTATTGTTGTAAAAAAAATATGTCCTCTCCAGTACATTTTATGATATTAGCTTGAACACCGTAACATTGTCCAAGTTATGTCACAAAAATCAAAATTATTTTCCATTGTTTTTCCTTGATGGTGTTTAATACGATGCAGACAAATAGTTGCGGCCTTTACCCGTGATAAACCACTTAAACATCATTTTATTTTAGCAATGTTTATACAATTATGCTACTTCAGCTCAATTTGAAAACAAAATGTTGATTAATAACAATATCTATTGGAGCAAAATTAGAATATGAAATGTTGAACAACATATCATGTTTTACTGATCTAAAGTATGCATTTATAGCACTTGTGATGTTGTTATTTCAACCGTTAAAAAAATGTCCCCTCCAGTACAGCTTGTTACACATATAATTGTGCAGAGGATTCGCATGAAAAAGCACTGTAAAAATGCACAAAATATGTCATATATAGTATTCAAGCTATATGTGTATATTTAGTTGATGTCAGAGCACTAATTTGTGGATCTGTCGAAGTAAATGCTGTACAATTCATACTTGAGTGTATTGCAAAATTTCATTCGTCACATTTCAAATGAATATCAAATCTATATACATGTGAAATACGGGTACAACACATAGTGATCTTCCCTTTAGAAACACGACAATAAAAAAAAAACTAATTTAGGGGTTAGGATTTTCAAATCACCTACATTATTAGCATTTGAGCAGAGACTAATGATTGTTAAAACAAATGTACCCTCCATCAATATCTTCATTCATGGGCATAATTAAGCTCTGGAAATTTAACTGATGTTGGGGAATGACATCTCGCTGTCAAAAGTTGTGAGATTATCATACATGGAAGGTTTTTATTTTTGACATGCTATGAGACTTTTTGTGTGCCCTTCACGTGAAATTGCCCATATACACATCACAAATCATAGCCTAGTAGATGTATAACTGATGAGCAGTGCTGTAAGGCCTGTTCTGCCTCAGATAGCGTTATTTTCTTTCTCCACATCGATGCTGTGGCTGTGGAGTTACTTTTTCTCACACTGTGTGGACTCTTCTCATCACTTTTAGCACTGTTTGTAATACTAGTCAGGTATCTAAGCACAGCATCAGGCACAGTCTCTCCGATGTGACTAAAAATGGTGTTAGCTGTTGCAATCGGCGAGCTTGCCAGATCTTCATACTTGATTTTCATCAGGACATCTGGGTATTTCTCTATTAGTTTTTCGAACAGCAAGTGATCATCATACATTTGTTCACATAGAGCACGAATTGGAAGCGGAGAGCGCCTCTTTTCCCGAGACAACCATATTCCTCTTGGATCTCTGATATAATATATGATGCGCACAGCAGGATTTCTACGTATCACGTGATCCACTGCTTGCATACTCAGCCTGTGAACCTTTGTCGCCCGGATGTGATAGCCTGCACATTTCTTTTCGTGTTTGTTCATACATTTTGGAATGGATTCCTCTCCATAGCAGTTCAATTTATGAAACAAGGCCCTGTATGTTTTGCTAACATGTGACGCTTCACAACTAGGGTCAAGCCAACACTACAAAAGTAAAAGAATAACACATAACAATAATGCATTGTCATAGAAAGTACAATTATTTATTTTAAACACCCGAACTGGTAATGTACGTTTTTTAAATAAATCACCATAAACTGTTTATAGAAGGAACAGCGGAACAAATATTTTTTTTAGCAATTTTTATCACAAACCAATATAACCTAAACATTTTGAAATCTACCGACAGACAAACAAACTTTCACCCATAGCGGCAACATTGGATAATTTTAAAGGCAGTCAATATAAATCTTTACGCATAACAATTTTTAAGCTGAACAAGACAGAATGCATATAAGAAAAACTTTTAAAATAACTCTTGAGAACAAATGATTTAATATTAAGGTAAGATCTATGATATTATTACCTACGCCAGGAAAGTTATGTTTTTGGTCATGTCGGTTTATCTGTTGATCAGAGTATTAAAAAAAAGAAAGAACGGATTTGCATATAATTTTTACCAGCTGTGTGCATTATCAAAATGTCTGTCTATGAACCAATTATTACACAAAGGTGTGTTACACAAAGGTGTGTTCCGGGGCAGAGCCTATCCATCAAATTTTGGTGATGATCCGAATTACGATCCGGATCCAGGACCCGGAGAACTATCATACATTTCGGCGAGGGTTTGCAGTCTCTGACTCATTGTCTAGTTATTAATGTAAGCAGCCCCTGGCTTTGACAGATCAGTGTAGCCTGTTTTTTGATTCCTACCTTTCTCGTTTCCACAACGGCGTTGTAGCACCCGTTTTCAAACCTCTTGTTGATTGACGGCGATTCGCAAACGTTTATAATCCTCCCCATGGCTGAGCATTGTTTATTCAAATGATTCCGAGCACATTCCATCATGGGTTTAGTCCGCTCGTTGTGACGCATGTATCTATGGTCGATGCCTTCAGGATAGACATGGCTCAGCTGACAGTCCAGTAGCCTGTTCATGTGATCCGCAATCGCTTGTTTCTCAACTTCACATAATCGTCTACAAAAAAAAAAAGATAATGCAGATTATCTGTACAATTTTATTTTTTTCAATTTGATGCAACATCTACATAATTATGTATAGTGCTGCAGCAGACCCGCCAAAAAGACGTTATTTAATGAGCAACCTTCCATGAAAAAACAACACTAGTTATCATATACCATTGGAAAGCTTAAAATCTCAAGATTATGGCTAGGGGGGATAACAAGAACTAAATTTTGGACAAATCTGGCAAATTAACCCTTTGTGAACCAACATCACATATTTAGTTCATATTTATTTTATGTTATGGTCATCGATATATACTTGAAATAATATGCAGCAAACCATCCATCAGCACCAAACACATATATTTAACCGACCATTACCAATAAAAAATATGAATTTATTATTTCAAGCACCCTTTCACTGCTAGAAAACACGCAAAAATAAATTATTGTCCTTAAAATTGTGAAAATGTTTTCTTTATGGAGATATCAATCAATAATATGCAGTAAATAATTAATCATTACCATAACGTAATGTTTCTACATCTCTTTGACAACATTTTTCTGTGAACATACGTTCATAGACAGACAATTTGATACCCAAAGTAGGCTTATTGAAAATCAGTATGTAGTGTCTGAAAATAGGAATGCTCAAATACTCATAGATTTAATTGAATATGCTGCGAAATACATTACTAAATTTTTTTATATATATTTTCACTATTTCATGTGTGTAGGAAAAGAATAAAATTATAAAATAAATTTGCACACCCTTTGCGCAGTAAAAACACTATAAACAACAAACAAACTTCAAATTTAGATATAGTGCTGCAGCAGACCCACTAAAAAGGGCGTTATTTAGAGGGCAACCTTCCATGAAAAAACAACATATACCAATTATTACCGTTGGAAAGCTTGAAATCTCACGATTATGGCTAGACCTACCATGACTAAAAAATATATATAAACATGATTTGATTATTTCAAGCACCCTTTTACTGCCAGAAAACACGCAAGACATGTGAAAATATTGTTTTCACAAATATATCAATCAATAGAATGCAGTAAATAATTTATTCATTACCATAAAGTAATGTTTCTACATCCCTTTGACAACATTTGCTTGTGAACATATGTTCATAGACAGACATTTTGATATCCAAAGTGGGCCCATTGAAAACAGAAATGCTTGAAGCCCTATAGATTTCTCTGAATATGTTGCGAAATACATTACTAAAAAACAAAGACATAATATATTTTCAATGTTGCATGTGTGTCTGAAAATAAAAAAATATACAATAAATTAACACACCCTTTGCGCACTGGACATTTTTATATGTTATTGAGAACAAATAAACTTCGAACTTAGATATATAGGTTAAATAATTATCCATAACTAAACCTTGTCTGTTTAAATTTATCGATAGTCTAAGTTAGCAATGCTGGTATTAATTAATTAATTAGTTAACCTTTTCAGGTATGATCATAATGGTAAGTATCATACTAATAAATAAAATATTATTAGTCGCTGTAACATCGCCGTTTTTACGTCAGACAATGAATCTCTGATGGTCAGAGGCGCAGCAGACGGAATATATATAAAATATAATTTAATTAACCCTTGTGTTGCTGGACCGTATATAATTAACTCTTGTGCTGCTAGGACCGTATATAATTAACCCTTGTGTTGCTGGTACCGTAAACTATTGACCATTGTGTTTCTAAAACCGTAATTAATTAACCCTTTCGTTGTTATGACCGTATATAATTAACCCTTGTGCTGCTAGTGCTGTATATGCCATCTTCCCACCACTCTCTATCTAGACTAAGTGTAGAAGGAACAAGGAAAGTTCCCTTTGTGCCATCTTACACCACACTAATCTTCATCTAGTGTAGGAGGAACACTGAAAGTTCCTTTTATGCCATATTCCACCACTCTAATCTCTATCTAGCGTAGGAAGAACAGTACAGTACAGTATGCAATATTCCACCCCTCTAATCTCTATATAGGCCTAGTGAGTAGGAACACGGAAAGTTCCCTTGGTGTCATCTTC
Source organism: Flabesymbios commensalis (assembly GCA_964017125.1). NCBI lineage: Eukaryota > Metazoa > Annelida > Polychaeta > Terebellida > Flabelligeridae > Flabesymbios > Flabesymbios commensalis. The sequence goes on from OZ024918.1 coordinate 41,388,212, forward strand.
CACCACTCTAATCTCTATCTAGTATAGGTTATATAGGAGGAACATGGAAAGTTCCTTCCCTTCATTCCATCTTCAACCCATCTTCTTCCCTTTGTACCATCTTGCACCACTCTAATATGTAGTAGTAGTAGTAGTAGTAGTAGTAGTAGTAGTGGTAGTAGTAGTAGTAGTAGTAGTAGTAGTAGTAGTAGTAGTAGTAGTAGTAGTAGTAGTAGTAGTAGTAGTAGTAGTAGTAGTAGTAGTAGTAATAGTAGTAGTAGTAGTAGTAGTAGTAGTAGTAGTAGTAGCAGTAGTAGTAGTAGTAGTAGTTTTTTAAGGCCTTGGGCCCAGAGGACAAAACAATTTCACATGTTATATACATACATAAATGCATAAGAGATTCAAATAAATACAGTACACATTTGTGTAGGACATATCAATACATATTAGTTTCTCTGTATGAGTCTCTCTGTATGATATACAAATGAATGCTAATTTCTTTATTTTATGTTCCTCAGTTTCTGTTAGTATTTCTATAAAACTGCTGTAAGATGTATACTTCGATCTCTATTCTGTATAAGCAGGACATAACATTAAGAAATGACATTCATCTTCTAAAACAATAATATATACTTCTTTACAGAAAATGCACAATCTGCTATTAACAAGTTTTTATGTCGTCCTGCTTCAATTTGTAGCATATGACTGGAACATCTCAACCTGGATAATGCCTGTCTCTGTGACTTTTTATGTGAATTTTAAAATTCAAATACCTTTCTGGTTCAAAATCTGTATTGAATGTTGAATAAGTTGCCAATTTACTGATATTTCCAAGGTCGGCAAACTACTTATTCTTAAAATATTCCTGAAGCTTTGTTTTAAATATAAAATTCCATAAATATATCTACATCACCAACACCTTGGCTAATCCACACAAAACTAAAACCATATATTTTCAAAAGACATCTAATATGAGACGCCCATGTTATTCTGCACCTCTCATTCAGAACTTTCAACATTGAATAACAGACTTTGGGATATATGTGATCAGGTATACGTATAATTTTAAGCCAATATTTAATACAACGAGAATAATAATAAAATGCTACAGGATATTTGCCTATTTCTCCATTATTGCTTGCTTAGGTGTGCATGTAATATCTTATCTAGCGTAGTAGGAGGGACACGGAAAGTACCCTTTATGTCATCTTACACCACTCTAATCTCTATCTAATATATATCGGAGGAACACGGAAAGTTCCCTTTGTGCTATCTTCCACCACTCTAACCTCTACCTATTGTATGCGGAACATGGAAAATGCTCTTTATGCTATTTTACACCACTCTAATCTCTATCTAATGTAGAAGTAACGTGAAAAGTTCCCTTTATCCCATTTTCTATCACTACTTTCTATCTAACACGCATGGCTTCATCTATGCCATTTTGGCAGATATATTATTTAGGTAGTTTTAATGGATTTCGGGCAAAATCGTATGATTATGCATGATTAATTTGCGTTTTAAATAGTGACGTTTTAAACAGTTTCCAATGGCGGTTAAATTATTAAGCTCTTCATAAAATCCGTAGTTGAGAAAATGTTAACTCATATTTCATACCCTAAGATGTCTTTTATAATTTGCAGATACAGTCTAGTTTACTTGCATTAGCCTCCTTACTATTAGTAGGCATAAGTTGTATTTGTCACAATTTATTTTAATTTGTTTTCGACGAAGAAGACATTTTGTTAAAAGAGTTTAGATGACACGAAAATCATTTTAAGTAAAATATTCTTTTTGGAAAATAGCAAATTTGTTTTCGGATATTTATATATGCGATATAGAATTTTAAATGTCTAAAAAATAGATCTAATACGAATAGAACGACATGATTGTTGTGGTTTTGAATGTTGGAATTTTGTATACAAAGGGTTCATTTATATTTTTTCATATACTTTATATGTAAGATACATAATTTAAATGTTCATATTGTAAAGCTAATTGGGATTTTGTATTACTTTTTTGAGAATTCAATATTCTATAGATTACGAAATTGTTAAAATATAAACATTTATTTTGTTCTTTTACGGGTAAAGGGTGGCTATATTTAAACTGGTCTTTCTAAAGACCAGATTCTCATAATAATGATGGTATCGAGTAGATAACATCGTCGGTGAGGCGTAAAAATATTCCTAGTGTGTCTAATAAATCAGAATCTAATTGAAGATATAATGGGCAAATAATGGGCAAATAATGGGCCTAGTATGCTGTGATGCGGTACACAAATGGTCATTCTTTTTACTTTCAATTCAATTATTTCTATAGTGAGATTATCTGAAGACATCTACAATAACACTAATGAGGATTCTTACAACATATTTAAACACATGGTTACAATGTAAATACATTTAGAGCACTTTAAACTTCAATCATGTTGGTGCTTTTGATCAGAAAGAGTCTTTAAATTTAATTTATATTTTTTTCATCAGCTTCTCATCATATGGGATATTATCCCAACGAGTTAAAAAGCAAATAAGGATGCTGCTAATGAATCTTCTGTTTGTTTTGTAAGGTATGAGAGCCAAATATATAGGTCACATAATATGTTATACCACGGTGCACAAAGGGTCAAATTGCCAAATTTGTCCAAAATTTCGCGCTTGTTATCCCCCCTAGCCATATTACTGAGATTTCAAGCTTTCCAACGGCATATGATAAGTAATGTTGTTTTTTGGTGGAAGGTTGACTCAAATTTTGGTCACTTTGCTGCTACACTAGTATACTATATACATATTTTTTTTGAATCAGAAAAGAAGAGTTTTGAAGAAATGTACCAGGGTTCTAACTACCCAGAAATGTGAGCGTATCGGTTTGAGGCGCTAGCGCAGCCGCCAAAAATCGGCGAAGGGTGAGGCCCCCAGAAATTTTGTGGATATTAGCTGCTCTGAGATGCATTCTAAATCATTTCCCTCACTATGGCTCCCGCGGGTCTTTGAAAACGGAGAATGTCTGAATATGGAAAAAAGGCCTTGAAAAAAAGACCTTGAAAATGTCTTTATTTTTTTGTAAAAAGATAAATAAGCTATGGAAAATCTGTGATTTTCATCAACCTGTGATGTTTTGCGACAAACGCAGTGGCAACAGTGATTGAATGAAGGAAAAAGCCACATTTAAAAAAAGCTCGTCCTCCTGTCTCAATTTTGTTTCTAGGCCTATATAGATTCAATGTTTTTTTGTAGACTTACTTTGCAGACAAACCACCGCACAGCCAACTAAACAGCTTGTGTGTGCATGCACCTTTTCGTTATTGATTTAGAGATTCTATAGCATTTAAAACTAGTAATACATGTGCAGGATAGTATATTTTTACACATCTCCATATCAGTATTAGAGATACACTATCTAAATTATCAATGGGCCTAGGTTGTATCATATAGAGGAGTTGGTATATACGTTGCAATATGGTGCAAATAGTTCACGCAATATATAAACCTTAACAGGCAAAGCATCGTAGATGATATTAGGCCAGTTGATATTAGGCCAGCAAGATTGCCAGCAACCCTGTGTCGCATCTGAAATCATACAAATTCGGTCGCGGTATTTAGCGCTGCTCAACAGCCCCGGCGTGGCTGAAGGTTTCAGCCTCAGATTATCCTTATACAAAATCGTGGGATATTTCTTTGAACGGTAATATCTAAGACTTGGCCTTGAATAATCAGATCACAAATAGTGCTTTTAGAATCAGTAACATTTCAGCAACAAGATCGCATGCTGAGCTTATTTTCCGCAAAGGTATAAACATTTTTCGGAGCTTGGTGTCAAGATCGCTCTTGTTCACCGCCATGTTTAAAAACGTTGATTTTTTTCGGGTAAAACGAGTACAGCTATCCACAGCTCGATGTGGACGTCACGGCTACTGCTTAACTAGCAAACACGGGACGCTGCACACATGATGTGTTAATGTTGGCCTGCTCTCTGCGAAATCGGCGAATCATTAGCCCAGCATTGCGTCAGCGCCTCGTTTTTGCTGCAGGGATACAGCAGCCCTGCAATTTTCAAATGAATTAAAAAAAAAGATTATTTCTAGAGTATCGAGAGCGTGTCGCTCTTTATGCAGCGTATCGGCAGCGTGTCGGCGGTATTAGCATCGACACGCGGTATTAGCAGCGACACGCTAAAAGGGCCTGGTTAGAACCCTGATGTACTGTCCAGTGCCGGCTAACAAATTGATAAACACGTGAACGAGTCCGAACATGATTCATAAATTTGTGTCATTTCATCTTTGTTTCACACATTATTTGATTTTCTCCATATGTTGTTTTCTGAGTCTGTAATGTCATTATAATCCGCTAAGTATAGCAAGGTACACAATTTTGATTGACATTCTTATATATCTTATGTAATGTTATAATTACATAATACCGTCTCGTTGCTTTATTTTGTTTGTTTTCTTGTTTTCAAAATCCGTTTGAATGTATTTATTTAATATTGTTTAATATATCGTATACTTACATATCGTCTATGCCAACAACTTTCGAAGTCTCCTTACCCAGTATTGTGCAAATTGCTTTTGAATTTAAATAATAGTTTTTTTTCTGGTAAATTAAGCAAATATTCTTCTTCTTTATATTATTATATCAATGTCCACCATGTTCGATATTTTCCTTAGTAGCACACCACGTAGCACAGTCAAAAATAAACTGGAGTTTTGAAATGCTCACTATTTACCTCAATGTGTAATTCTTCTTAGTATTGAACCAGACAGGATTTGTAATCATGTCTTCCGTTTGTAAATATTGCTTGTAAAACAAAGCCATTCCTTCGTAAAAGTAGATCGCCTGTGGATGATTCTCAAATATGGATCCCAGAAATGTGGATCCCCCTCTCATATACGTGTATAGGATCAACTTCTTGGGTCTTCTTCCAGTCCTTACAGGCTTTTAAAACAAAAATACCTGTTTACTATGTTTACAGCAATAATATTATTTTTCTATAATTATTTTGCAATGGATTTTTTTTTGAAAACGCCTTATTTTCCACAAAAGTCCACCTACGTGCAGTATACTACTGTTCAATGTTATTATTTGAATTTTATTTTGCTAATGCCAGAGGGTGCATACTGATCTATTATACAATTATTTCAAAATAATTGTAATAATCAAGTAGCTTTAATATGGCATACTTGTTATATTCCTTAGCTAACTGTAAATGGCATATTGGATATTTGGATATTTCGTGACAGATACTTAAGATATTACAGGCCTAGGTCAGCCACTATTTCGAGTCATCCTGGATAAATACTAGGCAACACACATCAGTGTCAATCCAAATTGTATCTCTAATTAATTGTATCACAAAAAAAACTTACATTGCTTCTCTCTTGATAACTATAGTTTTCTGCAACTGTATTGAGATCAACATGAAATTAGAAAAAAACGCACAAGCATGTATTCATAGTTCTCAAACCGGGGCTAGTATATGCTATTACATATATTGAGAGTGGTCATTTACTTGCTGTGGTTATATGGTGTATATTATACAGAGCTTTGGATCGCTTTGCATAACGCATGGGAACGAGATAGGTTAATAATTGCGATAATGATCCCGTTCCTGCAATTAGAAACATATTCTACTAGCATTATTATTAAATAATTGACACGACATAAATGTTATTCCTCATTAGCATACACGTGGAAGACACCGCGGTTATGATACGTACCTTTTACAACAGCAGGTATATTTGTGAATGTAGCCAGAATTATAAACAATGCTACAAAAGCTGACAAAATCAATTTCGTCCTTTTGGGAAGATTCATGATTCCAGGGGCTAGGCTCTGTAAAAATACAATAAATCATCATCTATCAATGAATAAAGATACATGAACTAGCACACAATCGAAAACTATTTTCCATGTTTTTTTAACTTACATTCTTTCTGCTCCACTGGTGCACAAGGGTAGCATAAAATATGCTGTTTTTGTAATGGACGTTTGTTTATTGTTTTGAATTATACTTTCACCTGTATTTGTTTGTTTTACACGAAGAGCGTACTCGACCTGCTTGTAATATCTTTAATGCAAACCTATTGAATTAAATATGTTTATACAGGTCCAGGTGTTAAGAATATCATTTTTTTTGGTAATTTGTTCCACTCTGGATGAGCACTGGGCCGATCCTACAGTATATATTCTACACATGTATCAAAATATTTACGGATACAAGCTGAAAAGAGGTAAGAACCATTCTCACCACTGTGATATGTGAAGAAATGTAGCTCTACAGTACTACGTCTGGTCATCGAGAAGGGTGGAGAAAGATAGTAATATGGTAACCTTCATCTGAGACCTTCGGTTGAAACCTTTTATAAAACGAAACATTCAATCCTATTCAGATCTAAAAATATAATAATCAAGATCTACCGTGTATTATATCATTGTATCAAATCAGTGATAAATCAATCAATCAGCTGTTCATGTTTCTTGAATTAAGAACACATTTTAAATGCGTCTTAAATTTTCAGTGTGACAAATGTGTTCAGATCCCAAATAAAGCACTGATAATACATTCTTATAAGGCCTAACATATTTAGTTTTTAAATGTTATGGTATGTTTATTCATTCATCTTTACTCCCGTTATATGGCAAAAGGGCGTATCTCTGATTTTCATGAAAAATCGGTTTTGCATAAAAAATAACTAACTATTACCATGCGCATATTCTGTAAAAATATTGTATAAAAAATGTACATATTTTTCTAAATAGAAATACTGATGTGGGGGCGCATCTTCTAATTTCTTGCATATTTATATGGCAGAAGGGCGTATCTGGACAAACAGACATACGCCCTTCTGCCATATATCCATTATAACATGATTGAGATACGCCCTTTTGCCATATAGTGTTGGATCGAGATACGCCCTTCTGCCATGCACTGATAGTATTTGTAATCACCATTCCACTGGTAATTATAAGAAATACATGCGTAATTATGTTAATTGGCTTGACTGGAATCTCACCAATGAGCTTACATATTATATACGATCTGTTCTGTTGATTGTACAAACACAAACATATGTGTTCCATGGCAAAAGGGCGTATCTTGATCAATTGCATTTTTTACTTTTTTTCAAAAAGCTTGAACAATTACATTGTCATCCACTTAATTTAATCAAAATAACAAGAACATTTGATAACCCATCAAAATGTTTTACTACATTGCATAAAATCGGCAGCATCCTTAAACAAAATCGCCTGTATCTCAAAATGATTGCTAACAGAGATGTGCCCTTCTGCCATATAACGGGAGTTTAGCTAAAAGTTTGGTCACCAAAGCCAGTTTCAATTGAATTAAAAATACTAAAGAATATTACAGCTCTTAAACAGTTAAACAACTTTAATTATTTAGTTAGATAGATCTGATTTTCCATATAGATTTGCAGAGTAGTATGGCGCTCTTGTGACGACTGACAATCGACATGCATAGGCCTACACAAACATACAATGCCAATAATAATTTTGTCTACGAGAGAAAAAATGTGAGCAATCAATCAATCAATCAATCAATCAATCAATCAATCAATCAATCAATCAATCAATCAATCAATCAATCAATCAATCAATCAATCAATCAATCAATCAATCAATCAATCAATCAATCAATCAATCAATCAATCAATCAATCAATCAATCAATCAATCAATCAATCAATCAATCAATCAATCAATCAATCAATCAATCAATCAATCAATCAATCAATCAATCAATCAATCAATCAATCAATCAATCAATCAATCAATCAATCGATCGATTGTGAAGTTCGAAAGCATCGGCATTAACATTTAGTTGTTTAAATTTGTTCTGCATGTTGCTAATAACCAGTTCTCTTTATTTCATGAGTTTAAGATGTACATTGAGAATGTAAAAAAAATAGAGTATATTATTACTAAGAAAAACGGAAAATGGACTAGGTGGAATCTAATTTGGAACTAAAATTTTACATAGATATATATGTTTGAATGTCTGTTATTAGGCTGGGCGGGGGCCCTAGGGTAGTGGTTAGCACCGCTGCCTTTCATGCCAGAGTCCGGGGTTCGGTTCCCGGTTTCGGCGGTTTGAAAGAAACAAAATTAATTCTTCCCCATCCACGTGTGAAAGTTAGTATTGTGGGGAGCCTCCGTGACCGAGAGGTAGCGTGCTCGGCCTCAGACCGCCAGGGCTCGAATTTCGAATCCTGTTCGAATCCTGTTCGAATCCTGAGGACAGTGTCATCTCAATCATCTCACCATCCTCAGGAGGTTCTCCTGGCCCAGTTTAGCCTATATGTGCACAAAGGTGGCCTAAAGCCCGATTCATTTCATTTCATTTAGTTATTAGGCTATTTTTATAATTATGTGTAATTAGGGGTATGCCAGCAGGCGCGCGGTTCTTGGCTGGTGTTGATAGAGTCGGAAACGATGCGCCAACACTGGTCAGCACTGGTTCGGGGTCTCGTGTTTGCTGGGAACCCCGGACGATAATCATAACGGTTTGTTTTTAGATCACCACTTATTATTTGTATTGTTTGTAATAATGAATAATTTGTATACATGTATGAATGTTTTGATATGTGGTTTGTAAAAAAAAACAAAAACAGTTCTCTTACAAGATCAATAATGCCTGAAAAAATTGCCGATTTACCGTAATTTATCATACTTAATACATTGTTAAATGTACCTTGTGGTCGCGATAAATTTAACGATTTCATATATTCTGCTCAAATTTGTCTTACATGTCGCTAATAACCAGTTCGCATACAAATCTCAGTAATGACGCAGGGCTATTGTGCTCTTGTTACGAAATAAGTCAAAATCACTTTCAAAATTTGGTCTCAAATTGTGCCTAATTAATGAAGTTGAAATACTTGTTTCACTTTGTTATTATTGATTTAATGCGGATTCCCTTAACGTTTCATTTTAAACAAGTGTGTGCCTTAATCACGTAGAAGGACATTTTGTTATTAATAATTTCATGCTGATTCCCTTAAAGAATGATTCAACTGCAAAACGCGCATGCCTGGGACGGTCAAGTGTAGGCCAACAGTAGCCTATTGGGTACAGATTGACGGCATTAATATAGCCACTGAACTGATTACAAGATACTACTTAAACGAGACATTGATCCAATGCTGTTTTGATGATAGGCCAACATCTGCAACGCTGGCCCAACATTGAACCAACATTGAATAAATGTACAATGTTTGAGAGAAAGTCCTCCTGCCCAGCAAACACAAGACATTTGTATAACATTTATACAACGTCGGCCCAACGTCTTCGACGTTGGTCCAGCATTGCATAAAGTCATGCAAATGTTTTGTGTTTACTGGGCATGTCAATACAAGCTTGGGTCAAGCAGTTTCAACATCCCCGCAGTAATACAGTCATATAAAGGCCAAGAGCTTTGAAATATAAACTCATAGATGTCGCTCACGTATATATGAACTTGCTGTGATTTGAGAACTTGCTCTTAATGAGGCTTTGGGTATGAAACGCATATTTAGTATTATTATGGAATATGGACTTGGCCTACCCACGGGCACTATTCCCGCGAATTTTGACAGATGACCACACCTTCAACGTTTTATTTTAAACAAATGATATTTTTTGTACTACACTAAACTTGTTGAACACAAATTGCAGTGTCTTTTACTGACATCCTGTGTGAACCTTGAAGTATATACTTCCAGTTTTTTTCTCTAACAACATTTGTAAAGAACTTAGTTAATTACTCTGCATTGAATACATGTATTATATAAGCGTTATGGCACATATTAATCATATTTAATATTAAATTTACAATACTTGAAGAAAAAAATAGTTCAGTATTGTTAGTTTTTGTAGTGGAATGTTTTAGTTGTGTTTTCTTACAAATTACGTTGAAATACTTGTTTTAGTTTGTTATTTATCATTTTATATTCATTCTCTGTTATCGTTTCATTTAAAATAATAAACAGATATGAATATATTTGTTTTAATTATGTAACAGAACAGTGTGTAGGGCGGGGGCCCTAGGGTAGTGGTTAGCACCGCTGCCTTTCACGCCAGAGTCCGGGGTTCGGTTCCCGGTCTCGGCGGTTTGAAAGAAACAAAATTGTTTCTTCCCCATCCACGTGTGAAAGTTAGTATTGTGGGGAGCCTCCGTGACCGAGAGGTAGCGTGCTCGGCCTCAGACCGCCAGGGCTCGAATTTCGAATCCTGTGTCTGGAGGACAGTGTCATCTCAATCATCTCACCATCCTCAGGAGGTTCTCCTGGCCCAGTTTAGCCTATATGTGCACAAAGGTGGCCTAAAGCCCGATTCATTTCATTTAGAACAGTGTGTAACACAAAGCTTATAGAACACACGGTTAATACAGTGTTTCTTTCTACCAGCTGCTGAACTTTGACGTAGATATATAACTGAAGTGTATGTTAAACCTTACCAGCATGCATATATTTACTGAGCATTGTGGCATATGCTAAGCAGTGATGCAAGAATTCACATGCCAGCCTGTGTCATGGTAGCCTATGTCAGCAGAGAAAGTGTTAGGTTGCATGTAACCCCTTCAAGATGATACTTTATCATGTATGTGCTGTATAAAAGGTGTCAATAAACAAAATTTATGTATAATTTTGCATGTGCTCATTGATTATATTATCAATATATGTACACGATTTTACGAGGGCCCATTGCAAATGGTATCCCTCAATAAATAAAGTTTATTTGATTTGATTTTAATTTGAATTTCATTTAAAATTTTCTACACATTTATTATCGGAACTTACTGAGTGTATTAGTAAAAGCTTCATGAGGTTAACGTTATACATTTTATAGCAGCGTTCCAAATTACGGTAATGTTAATGTTTGCACAATACTATGATGGTATTTTTTTAATAGAATAATTAACAGTTAAAATAACGACCTGGAGCAAACGTCTAAATACTGACGTTTTGACAAGGGTTAACCATCAACGTTGCTCAAACGAGTTTCGTACAACGCTGATTATTTATCCCACTGATAACATAACGTTGTAGTGACGTTGAATCAACGTTAACGTCGCAACAACGTCGTGTGCCCAGTGGGATATTCATGTATTCTCACAAAGTCGACCAATCATGTAAATTTTCAACGTTTGCACAACGTCAGGATTTCAACGTTATTTAAATGTAGTTCTCACAACGTCAGTTTATCGTGAAAATTTACAACGTTTTCACATTTCGAGTTTTTTTTACTGATTTTCCCACTTCTAACGTTTTACAACAGCATGATTTAAACGTGTTTTTATTTTAATTCTCGCAATGTCGAGCGAATTTGAAAATCTACAACTTTTTCACAATGTCGGGATTTCAACATTACGGTGACATTGTTCTTACAACGGAGTATTGAGGTCAATACAGAGTCATTTCTACGACGTTTTCTTCTGGTCGATCCACCGTCATTTTTCAACGTTGTTTTGAGGTTTCCATATTTACGTCATTTAGACTTTTATTCTACACTAAAACTAAACGTTGTTTCGACGTTATGGTTTCGCGTTGTTTCGACGTCAGATTTCCAACGTCTTCACAACAGCGGCATTCCAGCGTTACTTAGACGTTATCCTTACAACGTTGTATTGAGGTCAACACAGGGCTATTTTTACAAAAAGTTTTTTTCAGGTTGAACCACCGTTATTTTTGCAACGTTGTTTTGAGGTTTCCATAGCTATGTCAACTGGAATTTCATTCTAAACTAAAACTAAACGTTCTTTCAACGTTATGGTTTCACGTTGATTCAACGTTGTTTCGACGTTAGATTGCCCACTGGGCATAAATTACAACTAAAAGTCGTGGATCATCAAAATTAGGGTACATGTGCCTGGCGCCCACCCATCCAAGGTCATTCCCACCATGACCTTGACATTGATATCTCAAGGTCATACAGAAAAATGAAGTAACAAATCAAGGGTAGCCAGAAATTACAGATAATTCTGAGCTTTTTATTTAGATATTTCAGGCCTTTTGTCCTTTTATCAACAATAATTGTGCTTTATGCATACTTTGTACCAGATCAATAAAAAACGCTCTGATAAAAATGAAATGAATCGGGCTTTAGGCCACCTTTGTGCACATATAGGCTAAACTGGGCCAGGAGAACCTCCTGAGGATGGTGAGATGATTGAGATGACACTGTCCTCCAGACACAGGATTCGAAATTCAAGCCCTGGCGGTCTGAGGCCGAGCACGCTACCTCTCGGTCACGGAGGCTCCCCACAATACTAACTTTCACACGTGGATGGGGAAGAAACAATTTTGTTTCTTTCAAACCGCCGAGACCGGGAACCGAACCCCGGACTCTGGCGTGAAAGGCAGCGGTGCTAACCACTACCCTAGGGCCCCCGCCCAAAACGCTCTGATACTCTGCACAAAGCTAAGGCACTCTCATGTATTGAAAAAGATCAATAGCCCCCTAAAAATCCTCTCACCCACACCCTACCCATAAATTGTGAACACTCCCTAAGAAGTATACAATATAGCATGTAGGCCTACATACATACAAATATAGCAATCTAGCATCATCGTGATTTTCTTAAAATAAAACACAATATACAAATCTAGCGAGATATATTTACAGCCACTCACCCGCGTGAATATAACAAGATACTAAACTGTCACGGTAATGGCCTCTTTAAAATAATGACAAATACGTTAAAATATCACCACGCAATATTTTAAGTTGATTATATTTAGGACCAAATGGTAAATTTACCTTTTGTCTGTATGTACTGTACATGCTATCTTTCAAGTTATGCGCACAGTGTATGGCAATAACAGTGTACTATTATCGCGTCTCTTAGAAAACCACACATACACGGATAATTCGTCACGCGTCATTGGTTTGAATCAACGCTGAAAAGGGCCTAGTTTTTCAAATAATTTCAGGACGATTTTCGCTCGTTTTTTTTTACAAAAACACAACATTATCTCACGATAAAAATATGCACATATGTTTATTCCCGTCCTAATTGTATGTTCACCCTAAGAATAAGTGTTTTGGTGTCATATTTTTTAGTTGCACGTGCTACTGGTGGCAATTATCGTCACCATTCAACCTTATAGTCTTACTCTATAAGGCCCATTGTACCGTGACGGTCCCACTATGCTATCGGTGTGCCCACACTACCTCCACAGTGAACACGAAACATTGAACCATGAATGTTGGTTTAATGTTGGTTCAGCGTCGCAGACGATGGACCAACATTAAACCAACATTGGTTCATGTTATCTACTGGGTACGCTGTTCCATTGTCCCTGTCGCCTCACCTTGTTCATGGATATAAACCGGCTTGGTGACGATCCCAATAGATGTTATCCAGATCTGAATACCGATCCGTATTCGCTGCCAATTAAAAACAAGAAGTTGACCCACTGCTGGCTTCATGTTGGGCCAGCGTCGCAGGCGGTGGCCCAACATCAAAGCAAAACAGTAGTTCAGCTTCACGTGGTCGCTGGTGTGTAGGTTCTTCCATTTGCGTCCCCGGAGATAGATATCTTGCAACATTTGAGATTGAGTTGTCTTTTAAAATGACAGTAGACGAAAAACAATACTATTATGGACTCGAAAAAGTGGATTTTTTTCTATTTTTTTCCTCACCATGATACCCCATTATTCATTACAGTTTAATTTGCAAAATAATCATACATCTGGGGATCGATGTAATAAAACACATTATTTTATTAACCAATTTAATCAATACAAGTTTGTATTACAAGGCTCAGCTTGGTCTGATTTCAAGTCGTCAATTCTTCTGTTTTGCCTGAGAAACAGATGTTTACCCTACAAAGGGATGTTCAGCCCTCGGAAAGGGACGGCCGATTATCAGTGATTATAGCATGTGATACTCAATTGTTACCATGGTGCTTCAGATGTGCGGTGTCACCCTGTAGAACACGAATATATAAGAAGCAAAAACAAGCATCCATTTTCATTATTCGGCATGCCAAATTAAAAGTGACTCATACACAGTGTGACATCAGGGATTGTCGGCATACATATTGTTAACCCTTTGAGTGCGGGCGACGCTTTTAAGCGCATTCATACTGTTTTTCCACAACTAAAATTTGACAGAAATTGAACAAATATGCATGTATAAATCTTGAGTAAAGCCCCCATTGTGAAATTTAGCAGGTTTAATTTTAAGTGAGTAGGTATTTTCCTTTCATTTGAAGTTGGCAATTGCGTGAGCAATGCCAACTTCAAATGAAAGGAAAATGTTAAGTAGTAATGAAGCACTTAAAGAGTTAAGTGAATAATAATTCTGACGAATTAATATAAACTTATTTATTATATGTTTGCCCCTGTAATTGTCTTTATCATAGCACTTATTGTATAGTTTTCCATTTTTAAAACTACAGTTGCTTTTACTTTTTATTTCAGCTACGTTTGCTTTTAGTTGTATTTTTTCCGTGTGGTTTTCTGGTCAATGCTTTACCACTCCCTTGTCGTGATTTTTGCCTCTCTTTTTTTCTTCTTTCTCAAAATGAATAAAAACAACAAGCAGGCCGCAAGAATTAGAATAAACAATATTAATGGAATTAACATACTACGAAAGCCCGGTGGGGCCTTCCCACTTCCCACTTCCTACTTCCCACTTCCTACTTCCTACTTCCCACTTCCTACTTCCCACTTCCTTGTTTAAAAGCCCGGTGAGGACATCCTACTTTCTACTTCTCACTTAAAATTTCCTACTTCATAGATGAAAAGCCCAGTGGGGACTTCCCACTTCCCACTTCTCACTTCCCACTTCCTATTTCCCACTTCCGACTTCCTGCTTCCCACTTCATACTTCCCACTTCCTACTTCTCACTTCCCACTTCATACTTCCCACTTCCGACTACCCACTTCCGACTTCTCACTTCCCACTTCCGACTTCCTACTTCCCACTTCCGACTTCCCACTTCATACTTCCCACTTCCCACTTCCGACTTCTCACTTCCCACTTCTTATTTCCTACTTCCGACTTCCCACTTCCGACTTCTCACTTCCCACTTCCCACTTCCTACTTCCCACTTCCGACTTCCCACTTCCGACTTCTCACTCCCCACTTCCTACTTCCCACTTCCCACTTCCTACTTCAGACTTCCCACTTCCCACTTCTCCCCTTCAGCTTTCATGTGTGCACGTGGTCAATAGGTTGCGGTTTGTCAATATGGCTGCTGCTGCGGTTGTTGCTTTGATTAATCATAATCTTAGTGAGTGTTGAATATATCTCACAACACTGCTTCTTTGGTGGTTACAGACAGATGTATGTGGTCATCTTTTTGTGTACATTAATGTACATGGTGACTAAAGCCTATGCTATTTTACCAAGCTACTTGCCAGCTGCAACTGGATGACAACTTCCCAGAGACGAGATTATTAAAGCGTATTTTCAGTCGGTTTATGCATACAGGGACATTGTAGCAGTTCTGTTCATGCAACAGGGGATACGTCTTAGTTACAGGCATTTGAAGAGACTTTGAAGAAGATGTGTCTTCGACGAAAACGTCCAGAATCGGACATGCAGAATTGGCAGCTTGTAGTCAATGTGGCGGAGGCTTATTCATTTCATCGACTACATTTGTACATGTGAAGCGAAGGAAAGTTCTCGAACTTATGTGGATATTGGACTCTGAGGGCGTTGAAAGGCGTAAAGCACACTAGGCCATGTAATGAGCACAATCCCCCTATGTGCACCCCCCTCCCCCCTCACAACTCACCCACACCAACACATATAATCCAAGGCAATCACTATTCTCATGGTCCCACGGGTATAACAGATGTTATGTTCCTTATGCCACAGCTTTATCAGACTCAAAGTTATGCAACACTTATAGGCTACTGAAGGGGTTCATATTTACCATTACCAACGACTATACGAGAAAAAACTACCAAACCACGGGTGTTGCGGCGAGTTTTATGAGGTGGTAACTATGTTGAGATCGAACCTTCTTATCTCCACATCAGGGGAGGATGCTCTTGATCTGTTTATGGCTCTGACACAAGAAATACGCCAATACCAATAAAATAATTTGTGATTTACTTTTAGTTTTGAAGAATATAATCACACACTGAAACATTATATTAAATAGTGAAACCAATGTTATGTTCAAACTTTCAAGTCGTGGCATGCAATGAGATGTTTAGCAAATAGAAAAGAAATTCTCGTTTGTGTTTTTCAGATCATGTTTTACTTTAATTACGCACTATCTTATATAATCAAGGTGTAATTATACAGAGATGGCCTGCAATGACAATGGCTCCAATTTTGTTATGTCACATGAATGATTCGCTATGCCTATTTTTTTCAAATAAACAACACATGGTTTTAAATGTCACACGTGAGTTCTATCATAAACTAATTGATTATAAATCAGTAATTAGCAGTTAAGTTTATCATGCCCTATGATTGAAAAATGAATAGTTATATAATTCGATGTCCGAGTGGTTTGTGTAAAATAAATCTTTGCAGCAAAGAGGAATTTGTTGATTATTAAGTAATCATGACGTGATATCACGCTATTTATAACACCGTTGTCGTCGACTTAACCTGAAATAAATGTTTAATGTTTAGAGCTTTTATGTGTTTTTTTACCCTGGCCTGTGCTGATTTTATCAAAACTTCAAAATCCTAAATGTTCAGGATATAATTAAGGAAAGAACCAAGGAGACAAGTTCAAATATATCATCGCTGGTTCTGGCCAACATTCATTCAATACTTGCCTACGATGTACGATGCTGGCCCAACACTAATCTATCGTCGGGTCTGCTGTATACTTTGAGTAAACACGTGGCATTCAACAAATGCTGTTTCAATGTTGACCCACAGTCTCCGACGCTGGCTTGTCATTGAAACATTATTGGGTGATTGTAACGTGTTTGCGTGACGCGTTAACATCCCGGCGTTAGAAACACCAGGTAACACGATATATTGGCTCAACGCTGATGTAATGCTGGGCCATCGTCTGCGACGCTGGGCCAGCATTATTCCAACCAAAACCCTTTAAGCTCTTAACCACAAATAAAATCGTGAATATATTTTTTCCTAACATTTGTTAAAGACAAAAGTACTTAACCTAAGGACCTGAAACGTTATATTGCACATGTTCATAAGG
The DNA here is from genome assembly GCA_964017125.1 of Flabesymbios commensalis. Lineage (NCBI taxonomy): Eukaryota > Metazoa > Annelida > Polychaeta > Terebellida > Flabelligeridae > Flabesymbios > Flabesymbios commensalis. The sequence continues at coordinate 41,405,330 of OZ024918.1, forward strand.
ACTTGTGTACAGAAATATAAACCGTTTCCCACACACAGTACCCCTCTTTCCCCTAAATAGGCCACAGACTAAGACAAAATTAAAATAATAAGATACCGGCCATAGGCCGCTCCCAACAAGATAAATGTGTAGCTGCGATAGGTTAATTGGAGGCTGCTATAAGTCTACCATGTTTTTTTATCTGTTTTACGTTGGAAAAAAATCTAGTGCGAGAGGGAGGTAAAATAAACATTTAAGAAAAAAATATTTTAACCTATTTCTGGGAAAGTCAATGAGGGCGATAAAAAACCCCTTTTAAGTCATTTCTTGAAAAATCAATGAGGGCGATGAAAAAACAACAACTTCTTCGGACCCATTTTGTGCTCAGATGTTTTGAAAACAACACATGTTTTATTTGCAATGCGCGTCCTTAATCTAATGACCGCACTCTAAAACATATACAAACTTAGTGGCCTAATGACTCGACATATCCTTGTAGATTCTTATAAGATGTGATAGGTGGATACAGATATATCAGATACGGCACTTAATGTTTTGAAATGTCCATATAGAGGCATGAGAAAGCACCCCAGGTTCACTATAGGCACACAGGAGAACGTCGCAGGGTTCTGAGATGTCAGTGTAAATAAATAAAGTTTCAAAACACTTGAAATAGAGTTACACACATGCTTTAGGTGTTTCGACACACCACATTTGGTTGTTGCTTGATTTCGTTTTTCAAAACACCAAAGTGTGTTTAAAAAAAGGTAAAATGTAGTTACAAACGTGCGTTAGGTGTACCGATATCCCACATTTGGATGTTGATAAACTTTAAATGGAGTTGCGCACATGCTTTAGGTGTTTCGACACCCCACATTTAGATGATGCTTGATACATATGTTTGCTGATGTGCTGGCTCAAAGCATAAAGCAGACCCAGTGTTGGATTAGTGTCGGGCCAGCGTCGTAGACGATAGACCGGTATTGAACCAGCAATGGGCTGCGACGCTGGCCCAGCATTGAACCGGAATTGGGTGGGTAGGCCTACGTCCTCTGTGCGAGGTACATCGTAGAGGGCCGGCCCCGATGGCTCATTTGTAACGACCGGGGCTGCCCCGATCGACTGGGGCTTGTAACCACTGGTAACCTGGAGGTACCAGGTTCGAATCATGGTAGGGGCGGATATGTGTCATCGTGGTTGTGCATATGCACTGCTCCAAACTGTTTAAAGTCCTGCTGGAGTGTACAGTGCTGCCCGAGGTTGCCAAACCTGGTCAACCGTGGATTGAAAGTCCAAGATGGGGATTGGATTGGTGTTCCAAAACACCCATTGCAGTTAATTAGAACTCTATTTATAGGTTTTTTTTCAAACTTGATCAGCTGTGGCTCAAACAGCCACACTAAGGATTTCAAGACGCTCGTTGTGTTTCAAAATTGTGTTTCCAAACACCAAAATCGGTTGCAGCCGTGTTGCAACCAATAGTGGTTTTTCGAAACACTCTTTTTTACAGTGTAAGGGTGCTCTTGGAAAGCAAATTGTCAAGCGTGAGAGACATTTAAAATGTCTGAGAGATATAAGGTGATCGATGAAGCAGGTCATAATGTCCACTGCTAAACTCATGGTGGCCTCAAGGCTAGTGACCTTGTTGTTTTAAATCACCGCGTAATCACTCACTTCTCTCGTTTATTTATTTTTAACTCATTTGTATTTGGTTAAATTAATTATTTTTCTTGTTCTTCTTCGTTGGCGTGGGCCTATAGGGTAGTGTTTAGCACCTCCGCCTCTCACGATGGAGTTTGGGGTTCGCTCCCCGTTATCGTCGGCCACCTTGTCGTTTTCAAACGCCATTTTGTCGGCCATATTCACCACCCTAGGCTATTGACCACGTGCACACCTAAAAGCTGGAGGAGAGAAGTAGGAAGTCGGAAGTGAGAAATCGGAAGTGGGAAGTGGGAAGTGAGAAGTAGGAAGTGGGAAGTAGGAAGTGGGAAGTCGGAAGTAGGAAGTGGGAAGTGAGAAGTAGGAAGTGGGGAGTCGGAAGTGGGAAGTGAGAAGTAGGAAGTGGGAAGTGAGAAGTGGGAAGTGAGAAGTCGGAAGTCGGAAGTAGGAAGTGGGAAGTAGGAAGTAGGAAGTCGGAATTGGGAAGTGAGAAGTAGGAAGTCGGAAGTAGGAAGTGAGAAGTCGGAAGTCGGAAGTCGGAAGTGGGAAGTAGGAAGTGGGAAGTGGGAAGTGGGAAGGCCCCACCGGGCTTTCGTAACATACCCAGCCAGGGAAAAGTATCCTCTTCTGCAAAATTGAAATAAAATATACGTTACAAAGTAATAAGTAATAGTATAGCATAAGTAGTGATAATAATATAATAAATGTAATATGTTCTATGAGAGAAATGCCAGGTCTGCAATAAATCATGTACGACAAACTCCAAGTATATTTAGTTTTCTCTAACTAAAACATGTTAAACGTGTGTCTTGTGTAGTGGGTGTATTTAGCTGTAAAATATTACAAACAATTCTCAGATATTGCATCTTGATTTAAAAGGAGAAAATTTCCCAGGTTAGCACACAAAACATTCGTTCATAAAATCATGAAATCAAACTCATAAAAAATCGTGTCAAAATACATTCGATTGTGTTTCAATGAAGTTATCTTTACAGAAAACATGTAAATAAAATAGCATCCGCCAACATTTTCAGAACCCATTATTAAATACTACCTCTGACGAATTAAATTGTGACTCAGGCTGTCACATTTTTACATTTACTCCATAAACATAACTGGTCGTCTATAGTCTATATACATCTTACAGATTGTTAACAGATTGTTTGAGATTGTCATCGACAATATACAGCACCTTACTTTGTTCTGGTATTATTTCTTTTGTTGTAGTTGTCGAGGATGTTTCCATTGTGGTCTCTCTTTCGGATATATTAACCCCACTGGCACCATCAGTTGTAATACTGGGATCAACATTTGTCGTCACTTGATTTAGTGGCGTCGTCGACAGAGTTGTACTTACATGATTACTCTTTGTATTATTAGGGGGCCACCATTAGATTCCCAGGGGGGGGGGGGGGGGGGTGGGGGCAGGAGTATGCAAATGAACCACATACCGGATTTTGTTTTTTGTCGCTCCCCTTCCATTATTGTATAGCACCTTACTAAGGTCTAGGTGGGTTTCAAGCCATCATAAACATCTGAAGTGAACATAATTGTAGCAAAAACAACAAAAATAAGCTATTTTCATCCGTTTTGGGCTGATTTGACCTTCCTGTGACCTTGAGATGACCTTACCATGAACTATGAAACCCAACCCCTAGCCATGTCACCATTTATACTTTGGTTGGGTTCCGACAAATTTATAAGAAGTGCTGATTATTTGTCGAAATGTCTATTTCCTTAATATTTTCGTTCAATTTCTGCCATAGCAGATATGGGTAACATAAGGATAATTTGATGAGGCTAAAAACCCTCCAGCCCTTACATTATCCCTGTAACCTCTCAGTGTGTTTCAGGATATGTCCGTGTAATTGTGGCCTAGGTAGGTTTCAAGACATCCTAGACTTCTCAAGTGAAGATAATTGAAGATAAAAATAAGCCTTTTTTCAACGTTTTCAGCTGATTTGACCTTACCATGACCTTGGGGTAACTCCCCTATGAAGCCAACCCCAACCTATGTCACCATGTGTACTTGTGTTGGAAAGTGCTAGCCATTGGTCCAAATATCTGTTTTTTATTAAATATTTTTTGACAAAACCCCTTGCCACTCACAGGGTGTATATATGCCACATTCTCATATCACTCTAAAAAAAAGGTTAAATCGCATTTGATAGACCTATATGTTATCACTGACAGATCCTATTAACTTAGAATATGTGCCACCTGGTGAATAGCTGTACATCTCGACCGGCCTAAGGTGGCGTTCACAAGCATATGAGTTATCATACGGATACGGCATGCGGATACGGCATACGACAACTGAGCAGAGTGTTCACATGTACACGGCTATAAAGCACGGCTTGTCTACGGTTTTATTATCTTGATCACTTGGCCAGGGCATGCAGGATGGCACCAACATCCTGGAAACTATGGGACTTTAATTATTATATCTTGCAACAAGATGCAATTTTAGTTTAATTTAGTCTGTATGTACAGACATAAGCAAAGAGAAAAGAAAGCTAATAAGAGATCGAAACGAAGATACATTGGTGGATACAACACATTCTCCTTTAAAGAGTTAAATAGCAAGGGACACATAATTGGCTAGTGAAATAATTGCTGGATGCGGAGCAATTCCAAAGCTACTTCAGGTTATCCAGATAACAATTTGCATGAGAAAGCCTTAGGCAATCAAAATCATTCAGTTGGAGTGAGATATTTAAAATAAATTAATTAAACATGCATGGAACACAATCTTATCTATGTTATCATCCATCACTGTAGTATAACGTGAGGTCAATTTTATTTTTGAATTTCAGGGCCCTCGATACCACATTGTTGACCCCATAACTCTCATAAATCAATAGCGATTATTTATAAAATATTGGTTAGTTGGAAACACAGATCCCGGCTTCTGTTTGCACAGATCGGCCATAAGATACATTGAACAATTGGTTGCCAGGATAAAATTAAGATTAACCAATATATTCAGCTCTCTCATTGCCTTTTTTATTTTATAACTCAGATGAGGGATATTCCGGACTCGTACGAAAATGCAAAGCCACGTAATTGGTGGTTATAATATGCATATACCCATTATGTATATATATAATTAAATATTTGTAAACTAAAACAGCATTCCATGTACCATGAATATCAATAACTGGTCAATAAATAAAAATAAAAATAAATTACAATAATTTATCATGTACATATTCTTAAATAGCCACGATGTTTTGCAGTGTAAATTTATGTAAACAATTTTAAATATTGTATTATAGTTTTATTATATCCCGTATTATACTTTTTTACTTAGTTTTGTACAAATTTTAATCATTGTACTATTGCAAGTGTATAGAGAGTGCTCATTGAGAGACAGTTGGAGGCTCAAGCACATGAGTTGTTCAAAGGCTGAGGAGGTGCTACCATTGTCACTCTATTATTGACTGTTGTTTGGCTTGGTTATGGCATGCTGCGCTACAACTTCCTAAAAGATCATCCTTACACATGGGATAGACTTCCTACCAATGTCGTCAACAAATGGCTGGGGTGTCTCTCATTAAGTCTTCTGGATTTGGTGTTTTTACCAGGATGTCTAGCTGGCTTTACGCAGTTGATCCACTCTACCAAATACCACCGCTTCCCTGCATGGCTATATGCCTGGATGCGCATGCATAAACAGCTAGGTCTTTATGCATCACTCTCTGGAGCAGTGCATTCTGGACTTTCTTCGACCATCTTAACACCTGCTGATTTCTCTAGCTGGTTTCACTCCCAAGTAAAGACCGCAGATGTGATCAACGGAACCGTGGTCATCACAGCAGGATCTCGTATGAACTGGAGCGGGGAAACAGCTACAATACTTGGGTTTTTCGCCATAGCCACTATGACGTTGATGGGACTTGCTTCTCTCCCGTCAGTTGGAGCCTCATTGAACTGGCGCGAGTGGAGATTCATACAATCTTACATGGGTTGGTTGACTTTGGCGTTAGCTTTGTCTCACCTTCTTGTTCCGGTTTAGCTCACTCGTGGGTGGCTGGAGCACCGTTCAGTAAGGTAGTACAGAAGCTATCGCTCCTGAGTATGTTACTCCCTTCTTTTTTCATTCTCCTCAAGTTGATTTTCTGTATTCCATGTGTGAACTATTGTCTGACCAGAATCCGTCATGGTTATGACAGAGACTCAGACTGTAATACTTACGTATTAGATATGGAGCGAGAAAATGAGAATCAAATGAACAGAAATGATTATCCGTAACGGAAAATCTGATGGCAGAACAGCCGGTCACATTAATGCTACTTTCGATGTAATAGAAGTTCATGGAAATAGTAATTCAATGTGAACCACATAATAGGTGGATGATAGCTGTAAACTATTATTTGTATTATCACATATTCATAATGTAGGCGATGCATATGTATGTGCTGCTAATGAGAACGTGAATATAATTATGACAATCCATAGCGTTCGCAATTGAACAATAATATCACCATTTATTAAAAAATTTGCCATTGTTGAGGCAAGGTTAAGGTGCTATCATGCCAAATCTGTTTATCCACCGAACTCTTTGTCATTGAAAGATAATTTGCATGGTATTTTCAATGGGCTTGTCAGAGTTGATATCAACATTAAAACACCATTAGTTCAACGTCTTGTGCTGGCTGGGTACTTTCAGATTGAGGCTATAATAGAGCTGACAGTGGCTACTCGGCTATACCATGACCATCCATGCGTACGTCGGTTCTCAGACATGTGCTATATTTAGATCTTCTAGCTAGTCGTGCGCCACTATGGACAACGGGATAATGAAGTTCCGAGTATTAGGGCGTGCTGAAGCAGCCTTCATCTGAACTTGATTTGGATCAACAAACAATAATTGTGTCATGGGCCATCAGAAACCTGTATATATACAGCGGTCTCCCTTCTGGAAAAGTATCAGACTGAATCAACCTGAGAAAACATAAACTTTTCTGCAACCACTGCTGAGAGTGATTGGAACTGTGTAAAACTGATATATTCAGCGGGAGATTTAGGCCCTAAAGGCTATTCAAAAGAAAGACACATCTAGTCCCAGAGCTAGGGGGGTTTTATTTGTGTTGAAAGGTCCATACGATCCAAGAGTTCCACCTATAGTGAAATTTTCTCAGGAATCCGAATCTGCGCGTCTTACAAAAATCATCCTGTCCAAAAGTACCGTAAAAACCCTTTAAGCACTAGTACCGTCAAAATCGCAAACCGCAATTTGAAATATTGCGTATGAAGTGATTGTTTGCTAAAACTGTGGTAATTTTATATTTAAATACTTTTTTAATTATTTATTATCCTCACATATGACACAGGCTTTCACATGGATGTAAAATATTTTGTGTTTGATCAATGACAAATACACAATATAGCTTTAAGTTGGTATTCTAACACGTAATTTTACTCATTTTTCATACTTTTTCACTAAATAGACAAAACACTTTTCTCTCAGCCGATTTTTGTATAGTACAAATGTTTAGTTTTGATTCAAACATGTTCTAGAACTATTGTTGACTTAAAATTAACCCATTTGGAATAAAAATAATGAGTTATGTGAACATACTACTCGCTTTTTCGTTAGACGTAAAATTAGCTCGCTTTTCTTCAGGCTCGGGAAAATTGACCATATCTCACATTTTTGCCCATTGAGTAGTCAAATTTTAAGCTATATCAATATATTTGATATCAATAGGAAGCTACTGGTACAGGCCGTCACATGGATGTAACATATTTTGTATCTGATCATTGACAAATGCACAAGAAAGCTTTAAGTTGGTATTTTACCCTTAATTTGACCTCTTTTCATACTTTTTCAGTAAATAGTCAAAATACTTTTTTCTCAACTAATTTTTTTGTATAATAAATATTTAGTTTTGATTCAAACATGTTCTAGAACTATTGTTGACTTAAAATAAACCCATTTGGAATAAAAATAGTGAGTTATGTAAACATATTACATGCTTTTTTGTTTACACGTAAAATTTGCGCGCTTTTCTATGGGCTCAGGAAAATTGTATGTATCTCACAGTTTTGCCCAATGAGTAGTCAAATTTTGAGCTATATCAATATATTTGATATCAATAGAAAGCTACTGGCACAGGCCACGGATGTAAAATATGTTGTGTATAATCTTTGACAAATGCACAAGATAGCTTGAAGTTGGTAATTTAACACTTAATTTTACCAATGTGTCATACTTTTTCGGTACATAGTCAAAATACTTTTCTCTCAACTGGTTTTTGTGTATAATAAATATTTAGTTTTGACACAAATGTGTTCTAGAATTATTGTTGACTTAAAATAAACCCATTTGGAATAAAAAATGATGAGCTATTTGAACATATCACACACTTTTTTGGGTTGAATGTAAAATTTGGGGGGAAGAAAACTGCCCCATTTGTCAAAGATTATACACAACATATTTTACATCCGTGGCCTGTGCCAGTAGCTTTCTATTGATATCAAATATATTGAAATTCACATTTTTGCCCAATGAGTACTGGTTACCCAAATTAAAAAAAATGTACAAACATCTTTAATATCAGGCAAAAGTAACTATCAAGGGCTTTAACGTGGATACATAATATTTTTTTTATTTTAAATACGGAATGTACAACAATTAAGCGTTACTTTGTATTTTATGGGCGGGGGCCCTAGGGTAGTGGTTAGCACCGCTGCCTTTCACGCCAGAGTCCGGGGTTCGGTTCCCGGTCTCGGCGGTTTGAAAGAAACAAAATTGTTTCTTCCCCATCCACGTGTGAAAGTTAGTATTGTGGGGAGCCTCCGTGACCGAGAGGTAGCGTGCTCGGCCTCAGACCGCCAGGGCTCGAATTTCGAATCCTGTGTCTGGAGGACAGTGTCATCTCAATCATCTCACCATCCTCAGGAGGTTCTCCTGGCCCAGTTTAGCCTATATGTGCACAAAGGTGGCCTAAAGCCCGATTCATTTCATTTTTACTTTGTATTTTATCCCTCCATTTGAACAATTACCAACGTTTTCTTGGTCGATACCATCAAGACTTCTCGCTCATGTTAATTTTGTATGGTATAAATGTTTGTTATTACATTTGCATTCTCTGGAGCCATTTTTCAAAAGTTATCTTGACGACTGAAGAAGTGATCACAGCCATTTTTAAAGTTATCTCAGCCACTACAAAAGTTATTTTAGCCACTGAAGAAGTGATCATAGCAACTTTAAACGTTATCTCAGCCACTACAAAAGTGATCTTGGCCACTGCAGAAGTGATAACAACCACCTTAAAAGTTACCTCAACCACTACAAAAGCTATCTTGGCCACTGAAGAAGTAAATACAGCGACTTTAACAGTTTTTTCACCCACTACAAATGTGATCTTAGCCACTGATGAAGTGATCACAGCAACTTAACAAGTTATCTCGCCAATGCAAAAGTTATCTTGGCGAGTAAAGATGTGATCACAGCCACGTTAGAAGTTATCTCAGCCACTACAAAGGTGATCTTGGCCACTTACAAACTGGTGTCAGCCAATTTAAAGGTTATCTAAGCCACTACAAAGTGATCTGGGCCACTGAAGAAGTGATGACAGCCACTTTTAAAAATATCTAAACGACTACAAAAGTGATCTTGGCCACTGAAGAAGTGGTTACAATAACTTTGAAAGTTATCTCTGCCACTATAACAATGATTTTGGCCACTGACGAAGTGCTCATAACGACTTTAAAAGTGATCTCAGCCACTACAAAAGTGATATTGGACACTGAAGAAGTGATCTCAGTCACAGTAAAAGTTATCTCAGCCACTACAAAAGTGATCTTGACCACTAACAATCTTATGTCAGCCCGTAAAAGTGATCTTGGCCACAAAAAAATGATCTTAGACACTGAAGAAGTGATCACAGCAACTCTAAAAGTTATCACAGCCACTACAAAAGTGATCTTAGCCACTAAAGAATTAATCATATCCACTTTAAACGTTATCTCAGCCAGTACAAAAGTGATCTTGGCTACTGAAGAAGTGATCACAGCCACTTTAAAGGTTATCTCAGCCACTACAAAGTGATGTTGGCCACTGAAGAAATGATCACAGCCACTTAAAAAGTTATCTTAACCGCTACAAAGCTGCTGTGATCACTTCTTTAGTGGACAAGATCAGTTTGTTTGTGACCAAGATCAGCTTTGTGGTGGATGGGATGATTTTTAAAGTGGCTGTGATGGCTTCTTAAGTGGTCGAGATCACTTTTGTAGTGACCTAGATCATTTTTTTTAGGGACTGACATAAGATTATTAGTGGCCAATATCACTTTTGTATCGGCTGAGATGACTTTTAAAGTGAATGTGATCACTTCTACGGTGGACAAGATCAGTTTTTTGTGGCCAAGATCACTTTTACGGGCTGACATAAGATTGTTAGTGGTCAAGATCACTTTTGTAGTGGCTGAGATAACTTTTAAAGTGACTGAGATCACTTCTTCAGTGGCCAAGATCACTGTTGTAGTGGCTGAGATCTCTTTTAAAGTCGCTGTGAGCACTTTGTCAGTGGCCAAGATCAAGAGATAACTTTCAAAGTTATTGTAACCACTTCTTCACAGGTCAAGATCACTTTTGTAGTCGCTTAGATATTTTTAAAAGTGGCTGTGATCACTTCTTCAGTGGCCCAGATGACTTTGTAGTGGCTTGGATAACCTGTAAATTGGCTGACACCAGTTTGTTAGTGGCTAAGATCACCTTTGTAGTGGCTGAGATAACTTCTAAAGTGGCTGCGATCACTTCTTCACTCGACAAGATAACTGTTGCATTGGCGAGATGACTTTTTAAGTTGCTGTGATCATTTCATCAGTGACCAGGGCGGGGGCACTAGGGTAGTGGTTAGCACCGCTGCCTTTCACGCCAGAGTTCGGGGTTCGGTTCCCGGTCTCGGCGGTTTGAAAGAAACACAAATGTTTCTTCCCCATCCACGTGTGACAGTCAGTATTGTGGGGAGCCTCCGTGACCAAGAGGTAGCGTGCTCGGCCTCAGACCGCCAGGGTTCGAATTTCGAATCCTGTGTCTGGAGGACAGTGTCATCTCAATCATCTCACCACTCTCAGGAGGTTCTCCTGGCCCAGTTTAGCCTATATGTGCACAAAGGTGGCCTAAAGCCCGATTCATTTCATTTCATCAGTGACCAAGATCACTTTTGTAGGGGCTGAGATAACTTTTAAAGTCGCTGTGTTCACTTCTTCAGTGGTCAAGATAATTTTTGTAGTGGTTGAGGTAACTTTTAAAGTGGTTGTAATCACTTTTTCAGTGGCCAAGATCACTTTTGTAGTGACTGAGATAACTTTTAAAGTCGCTGTGATAACTTCTTCAGTGGCCAAGATCACATTTGTAGTGGCTGAGATGACGTTTAAATTTGTGATGATCACTTCTTCAGTGGCTAAGATAAGTTTTGTAGTGGCTGAGATAACTTTAAAAATGGATGTGATCACTTCTTCAGTCGTCAAGATAACTTTTGAAAAATTGCTCCAGAGAATGTAAAATTAATAACAAACATTTACACCATATAAAATTAACATGAGCGAAAGGTTTGCTGGTATTCACTAAGAAAACTCTGGAAATTGTTCAAATGGAGGGATAAAATACAAAGTTAGCGCTCAATTGTTGTACATTTCGTATTTAGCAGAAATAAAATATTATGTATCCACGTTGAAGCCCTTGATAGTTACTTTTAACTGATATCAAAGATGTTGGTACATTTTTTTTATTTTGGGTACCGGGTACTCATTAAACAAAAATGTGAAACACAGTCAATTTCCCCGGGCTGGAAGAAAAGTGGTCAAATTTTACATCCAACCCAAAAAGTGTGTAATATGTTCGAATAGCTCATTATTTTTTATATTCCAATTGGGTTTATTTTAAGCCAACAATAATTCTAGAACATGTTTGAATCAAAACTAAATATTTATTATACACAAAAATCTGTTGAGAGAAAAGTATATTGACTATGTACTGGAAAAGTATGAAAAATAGGTAAAATTAAGGGTTAAAGTACCAACTTCAAGCTCTCTTGTGCATTTGTCAAAGATTAGACACAAAATAGTATATTTCAAATTGCGGTTTGCGATTTTGACGGTACTAGTGTTTAAAGGGTTTTTACGGTACTTTTGGACAGGATGATTTTTGTAAGACGCGCAGATTCGGATTCCTGAGAAAATTTCACTATAGGTGGAACTCTTAGATCGTATGGACCTTTCAACACAAACAAAACCACCCTAGCTCTGGGACTAATCTTATTAAGCTATATATTAGCATTTATGGTACGTGTACGAGTAATGTTGAGTTAAACAGTTATGTGTTTTTTTTTAATAGTTCAGTAATGAGTTTTGTTTTATAAAATTATTCATCTAGATTACAGATAACAACATCATCACTATGGGTTTGGCAACAAAACACAAGATATCCATTATCGGCACTGGATATTTTGGGAGAGCTCTGGGCAAGATCCTACTACGCAGTAAATATGAGGTTATCTATGGAAGTAGAAAACCACAGTGGGCGAACCTGAGCAAGAAAGATAAAGATCTAGAAGAAGTCAGATTTGTGAGCATTCCAAAATGTATAAGATAATCTAATATAATCATACTTTGTATTAGTCACTCTGCCCACCACCAGATCCACTGTCTGCTCCACTTTCTGGTGCACTTAATGGGAAAATTCTGGTGGATGTCAGTAATTATAGAAAGTCAAGTAAAAAACCACGTGATTTCTCTATCGGTGAATCTTTTCAACGACTGTTCCCAGAGGCCAAAGTGGTGAAAGCTTTTATAGTCAGGCAGAATGTTGATATAATCTGGAAATTCATACAGAAGTTTATATTTTGATTGGTTTGTGTTCAGTAGAGGCTAGAGTCATCATTATCATTTCCACCGGGAGTACTAATTTTTACCTAGTGGCATATTTTTATTTGCATATTTCTAAGATGTCCGCCAATCGCTATGCTTAAATCTATAAAATGACATATATCTGGACCTACTTGTTCAAATTTGATTATCTTGCAGTTGATTTCTATCAAATCAAATGCCATAAGTAAACTTATGAAATTTTAAAATTATTTGGAAATCAAGGTCGAAGGTCAAGCCCATTTTATAGGTCTGATAAGGTTAGAAAAGGCATCAAATGTGGCGCATGACCGAATTTCACCCAACCAAAACAACATGTCTTTAACCCCTTCAGGTCTAACATGACGGGTGCACTCGTCATGGATTAGTGCAGCCTATGGACTGGTATGCCGGGTATACCGTCATACTTTCAAAGTCATACTTGCAAAGTAGCCTGAACATAGTAAGAGACCTACAATGCATAATGGGGCAGCTATAAGTGTTCTTTTTCTGGGGAATCTTTCAAATCCGGATACAAGCATCTAAATAGGCGAATATCCAATTAGGAGACCGAATATCCAAGATGGCGGCCATTTTCAGGATGGCTGCCTTTTCCAGCATTAAAATAACTTTTTGGAGTAGTTTTGCCACAACTCGCGGCCGTAGCAGAATTGATTGAGTATGCTCGACACAGGAGTAATGTCATGGCACGAACAGGGCACCCTGGTGACGTCACTGCTGTGGGACGCAACATGGGGTTTAGCAGCTAGATGTTGTTAGATGTCCGCGCCTGAAAAGACAGGGTGTGACCGAGAGCAGAGCCAAGGAAAATGGGACTTGGTCGTATCCCATGCATGATGGTGGTAAAAGGATGACCTTGATTGAACTGTCCATAAAGATGCCAAAACTGCACCAGCGAAAACGTGTACATTTCACACTGACTGGAAGAAGTGCTGTATTTTTCAAGAGGTGAAAAATAGAGATCTCATGCAGAGGCCTACCAATTCTCCTGAGTATCACTATGACTTTAATACCATGATTGCGACGAACACGCAGTACTTCTCTTCTATGCTATCGGTGTCCTTTGTTCTGGATCATAGTAAGCTTGACAAAGGCAGAGGAAGCACTGAGGGGGAACAATGCACCAGCACACGGCAGATGTACCAAGTAACATGATGCAGCTCTTTGTAAAGCTTATCCTGGTGTTAGCAATCATCTTGTTGCTCTGTAATGTCAGTCACTGACCGAACTGATACCATTTTTATTTGCTATAAACAATTTAAATTATGCACAATATACTCCTGTCTTCTACAAAGACAATATGATTTAACAGAAACAACCTGAGATAACTCAGAACTGAAATTTTATTGTGCATAAATCGAGCCGACAGTTCTCACCAATAATTATTGACCAGGCTCTTCAGCAAGCGAACTCAGTCGTCACATGCTTGATCACGCAGTAGGAGACAGCTTGCACAACAAAAGAAGTTACTGAGCATACCATGCAGCCATCATGAGCACCAAGGCACCAAGGAGCTCAAGGCCATTTGAAGAATATGCCACATTTTATGTTCTCTCCACAATACAGGCACACTCTGCCAAGCACAATAGGACATTGTGTTCAACATATACAAGTCAAATAGTGTGAAAACTGCCAAGTTAACTGAAGCGAGGAACTGTGTGAGACGAAGGGTGTCAAACAAGTGCAAAATTCCATCCAACTGGCGCATTTTGCTCAGAAACAGTGAGAGAATATGATCATTGATATCAAAAAAAGATTTCACCGGCAACCAAATGATCGACCTAGATGAATTTGTCATCTGCACAGCAGCTGTTAATAACCTTTGGTCAATGTCAGCACTGGAGATGGCTTCCTGTCCATGAACTGTTCGTCTCCATCGGACCAAAGAAGAACAGGGGCATTCACGCCTTCACCGATCAAGGGATTTGATGTTGTGTCTACATTCTGCGACAAAGGAAAGAAGATGTGATGTATGTGATGAGATAACTGATGTCTTTCATAAATCAAGTCAGTTCTCATCAACAGTAATTGACGATGACATGGGGATCTTGGTGAGGTTTGTGTTTGAATGTAAACAGATCCAGCACAGCTGAGGGCGTCGATGATGCAAGACTGGAGATGTCTGTTTGCAAGGAGCTATCATCAGGGGGATACCATAAGAAATCATGCAGTCAACAGTATTCCAGCCAGCCATAGCGAGCTCTGCAGACTGGGTATGGACGAAGAAGACAATATTTTGCAGATCTTCTGGACAGACCTTCCACTATTGCAGAGAGATGCCAGCAGCTATCAGAATATCATGGGTGGTGCAAATGCCACCTCTGTGGTCTGGCTTGCACCACACTATGTACTATGCGATTATTACCTGGGTTCACGTTCAGATCTTGTAATTTTACTGAAACTGTTATGTTCATTACTTCATGACAGTATACTACTTCTATGTAGTTTTATTTCTGAGTATTGTTTTGGTCTACATGGGATAGGCGTACTGAGTATGTATAATCATGATAATATGTGAAATGTATTAAGAGGTGTGTGAAATGTCTTCGATGCTGGCCCAGCGTTGCCTTGTCGGTTGGTCGATGCTGGTACTTGCTGGCATGAATATTACATGATTATTTAAAAATATGTTAGCATATACATCTTATTACCGTATTATATTTTGGATTGACTTATAAGCCCACATTGGCTGGGTACGATCCTGTAGTCATATTTATACCGTCATATTGATTTATTTGTATATGTCACTATAATAAAAATAATACAATACAGTACAATTTTTTGAAAAGATTTTCATTTATTCCCTAATTTTTTCCCCTTTCAACATAATTATATTTAGAAATGATACCTCACACAAATAACCTCCAAAGAAAAAGTCTATTCTGTTTCTGTCTTGCATCGAGACCACATTTCATGCTAACCGACATGATGTATTTTAACTCTTTGTCTCATATTTTGTAAAATAAGCTTTCACTGGATTCCGGAGGTCGAAATTCGGATTATTCATGGTCAAAAATGTATGATTTGATACCAAAATCATTGAAATCGCACAAGTTTGGAGAAAACTATCCAGAAAAGTGATTTTAATGCTGGAAATGGCCGCCATTTTGAAAAATGGCAGCCATCACGTCCTGGAATATTGTTGTGCATCATTTGAGCCGACAGTTTTCACCAATATGGTTTTTTTACGCTTTAAGATTCGGTGATTTTGTGAATATTCGTAATCAGAATATTGGTCACGAGTCATATTAGATGCCTTTTCTAACCTTACCAAACCCATAAAATGGCGTTGACCTTTGACCTTGACTTCCAATTAATTATTATAATGTCACAAATGTACTCACGGTTTTTGGTTTGATGGAAATCGACTCCATTAGCATCAAATTTGAACTAATATGCGCAGAGATATGCCATTTTTAGATTTGAGTTTAGTAATTGGCGGTCATCTTGCAAAATACGCAAATTAAAAAAATGCCACTGGTTGAAATTTAGTACTCCCGGTGGAAATGATGGCTCTAGCCTCTGCTGAACACAAATCAATCAAAATATAAACTTCTGTATGAATTTCGAGGTTAGGGTGAATTTTGCCATTATTCTGCCTGACTACTATGTTAATTCTGCAGCTTAACTCTTGGAGCTTTGGAGAACGACATTTTTAATCATTCAGAATTTGTTTTTGATTTGGCAAAATTAGGTCCAAACATATAGTGTTATCATAAATTAAACACACATTTTTCCCCTAAAAATGGTTACATGTGTTCAAAACAAACTGATCATATTTACTATAAACGTCGAAATGTGAATTTTAGGGTTTAATGCGCACTGTGTGCGTCCAACGCGTTAACAAAGCGCTGTTAAAACGTCATTTGCATTGAAAACACGCTGTGCATTCGCTACCAGCTTGCGACGTTTTTCACCATCCGAATTCAAATTGTTATTTTTTATTTTTTGATGCGTGGACTGTGCGTCGTTTATGTACTAAAAGGTATTGTTAAAACGAATGATTCTGCTATGCCCGAATACGAGGCGTTGAACCAATATATGTTTAATATTGGGCCAACATAGCAGGCGATGGCCCAACATTCGGCCACTAGTGATTCAACGTCCCGTTTGTTCTATCCAATAAACACGTTACGTCTGTTTAATGTTGGCTCACCGTCTACGACGGTCGCTCAACAGTAAACCAACCTTGTTCTAACGTCCCGTATTGCTAGGTGGAAAGTGGGCCAGGCGCGTAATCATGGTAATGTTATGTCATTATATAGTCATTTGTTTACTTTTTTCGTAGACCATAGACACCTCAAAGGGGTGAAAATGAAGTAAACACCAAGTTATTAATCAATATTATTTTAATAAATAAAACCGCAACAACAAAAACCGAGTCGACTTTATTTGCAAATCAGTCAGTCAAAAAAAGTTTGTAATTAACTGTTAAATTAAAAATCATATTCCGAACAGAAAACACTGTCTTGTTTTATTTAACCTAAATCATATTTCCATCAGAGATTCTTCGTCAAGGACTTTTCCGCCATCTTGCTTCTCAGAACAATATACACATGGTTAACATACATCAATCATATGTATCCTTGGGCTGACCAAGAAAACTAAATAAAAAATACATTCAGTTGGACAAACACGTACATAGTCCAGTATTCTATCATATTGTTTACCGTGATTATATATGCTTTGGTCTGATTAAATCTCTGGACTTTTAAAAGTTCAACGTTTACCATACACAGTACTGTGGAATATCGTTATATTACAGTGAAATCACATGGATATCCATGTGGAATATAGTGTATACTAATACTGTAAATATATGGCTTTACGGTTGAGCATAAGATATATTCACATTATTAAAACAAATGTATTTATTTTAAGAGTGTGCCACCAATGCACATCGTACAATAATATTATCACAAAAGTGTGTCATTTTTATCACAAATGTCATATTGAACGTTCCCCTCCAATAAGTGACCTCTCATGACCCTTCCAATAACCCCTGATGACCTCTATGTTGAGCTCGCTGAGACTATACTTGGTCATCCATCTAACTCTTTATGCCATCAAGTTACAGACACCGCCATAAGGCTTACCTTACTATTCATACACACACCAAAGTCACCTTCGGCGTCAGCAAGGTCAACTGGAGAAATCATTGAATTTGCAGCAAAAAAAAAAAAAATGTCAAACAACGTTGGGTTTATGCTGGTTGAGCGTTTACAACGTTCATCCAGCAATTTCCCAACGACGGGCGGGTGTTTATGCTATTTGGTTTGCAGACCATTGTGCATGAAACGCCAGGTAAATTTACCGTGATTATTTAAAAATCAGACGTTGACCCAATGTTGGGTCAACGCTGGGCCACCATCTGCGACGTTGGTCTAGCCATGATACACCTCATCACGAGCTAGGTGGACATTCAATACTCACACATATTAAAATTAATTGAGATGTTTTGTTAATTCATGTGTTAAACATCAACAAAAATAATACACATTTAAAAAAAAAAAATTTAAGATCAAGTGGGGTTAGAATTTGCTTGATAAATACACATTAGAATTTTCTCTCAGTCAGGTTCCGCGTTTGATCGCTAAGTGGTGTCTACAGGAAGTTGAGTAGTGTCATGGCGGCCACCAGCATGGCGGCGGCCATTGTGTGACCAGCAGCATTACAGTTGTCCTCGGTATTACACAGACACCAGTTGATTGAGTCATACACTAGTGTGAGAGTGTTGTTAACCCTGTTGACATCTGCGGCTGCTACAGTTAATGAATCAGAGATGTAGCGGTTGTCAGTATCACTTTCGGTCCAGCATCCCTCGATTTCGTCAGATGCGTAGTTTCCTCCCCTTGGCACCAGGCATCCACGGATGTACGCCGCCATACCTACATCATTGTCTGAAAATACAAAATTCAACAACCTCATTTACACTTCATGCAGGCATTATGATTTGTAGTTTAGCTCTTAGGCCTACATTGATGATAAATATGTTGATATTCAGGTAATTTAGTATTCAACTTCATGTATGTTTTAATTTTGTATAGACTAATTATATTTAAAAACTCACGTGACGTCATTGCTTAAAAATGTATTCAAACTGATATATATAAGCCCAGGATAGGTTGGTTGTTCTGAACATATTATTTAAAAAACACTGTAAATGTATTATGCACATATCAGTATAATAAACAATACTACTACATTAGTGGGCCACCATTCAATCCCTAGGAGGGGGGGGGGGTGCTGTAGTATTTTTTAAATAAATAGTTTCGGGCGCACCCTGCGTGAAATAAGTAATTTGCCTTAAGAACTGTTCTATATAAACATGTAATGACATATTGGAATTCCCAGCGCACCGGTTGAAATGAATAATTTGTCCCCTTTATTCTTATCATATCAGGGGCAGATCCAGGAATTGACAGACGGGGAGGCAAGCGAATTAAAGCACAACAGAGCAAGTACAGTCAGCTTCTTATATGCTCCAGATGCTTTCCTAGAAAATATTGAAATTTAGGGCTTTCAAATGCTGTATTTTAAAGCATATTTCTGCCTAAATACTACCCCCCCTCCCTGGATCCGCCACTCATACAAGTCATTATAATAGGCCTAGGTGTAGGCTAACTGTCATTAGACACATTATAATAGGCCTACACGTGTACAAATGGCAATGTCTCATTTCCCGCAGAGCACTGTGCAGGAAATGGTCATCAAGGAGTCTTTTGGATGGTTAGTCCTGTGAATCACATGCACACTTGTATTACGGCTTGCCATTAATACATTTAGACAAGTTTAGGGTATTTAAAATATTCATCATGACTATTTAAAATAACGTCGAACACCATACATCACCATCATAGTATATATGTACCTGGGGCATATAAATTATGTTTCCCGCACCATCAGACATAATATCATAATAGACCTAGGTGTATCCCATCTGTCATTAGACACATTATAATAGGCCTAAACGTATTCTATCTGACATAAGACTACACATGATAATAGGCCCAGGCGCATTCCATCTGCAGTAAGACACACTATAATAAGCCTAGGCGTATTCCATCTTACAATAGCCATATTATATCAAGCCTATGCGTATCCCATCTGTCATTGATCAACCTTCACATCATTAGACAGATTATAATAGGCTTAGGAGTATCCTCATCTTTTCATTTTTTGCCCTGTAGTAAATTGCTAATTATGACGCACTTCTCTAACCCAGTCATTTAATCCAGTAATAATTTTAACATAGAAATTTCACTAAATGTCACCACACGGAGCATACGACGTCTTAGTGACGTTGAATCAACGTCGATGGCGTTTGCAATATACACTTAAATTCAACGAGTGTTGAGACTTTCAAATAGTGCTTGCAAAATGAACATTGAAAGAAAATTGACTGAGATATCAGCGAAAATCATGCTCCACGGGTAAATAAATACAAGAGTGGAAAGTGAGTTGAATAAATCAGACACTTACCAGTATCAGACAGGGTGTATCCAGTTTGTATCTTTGAGCAGAAGCTGGTTCCGTTACAGCTGACCGTTCCTGGAGATGAGGCATTTGGATCCTCGCAGCTCCCAGTTCCTGAACTGGTTGTACGACTGGCTACCTCATTGACGAGGGCTGTGCTCCATCCGCTGGATGAGCTCTCTGAGGTACCAGTAGCCGTACAGCTGTAGCAGGTGGCCAGGGCGTCTACAACAAGGACGATTAACAAAATCACAGCTGTAGCAGGTGGCCATGGCGTCTAAAACGAGGACGATTAGCAAAATCACAGCTGTAGCAGGTGGCCAGGGCTTCTAAGACAAAGAAGATTAACAAGATCACAGCTGTAGCAGGTGCCAGGGCGTCTAAAACAAGGAAGATTAACAAGATCACAGTTGTATCAGGTGGCCAGGCCGTCTAAAGCAAAGAAGATTAACAAGATCACAGCTGTAGCAGGTGCCAGGGCGTCTAAAACGAGGAAGATTAACAAGATCACAGCTGTAGCAGGTGCCAGGGCGTCTAAAACAAGGAAGATTAACAAAATCAACCCTTGATGAACTACAGCTGTAACAGGTGCCAGGGCGTTCAAAACAAGGACGATTAACAACATTAACCCTTGATGACTACAGGTGTACCAGGAAGGAAGCCAGGGCGTCTAAAACAAGGAAGATTAGCACGATCAACCCTTGATGGACTACAGCTGTAACAGCAGCCAGGGCGTTAAAACAAAGAATATTAACAACATCAACCAGACAGACAGACAGATATTGCAACCCTTGCAGGTTTACAGCTGTAGCAGGTGCCAGGGCGTCTAAAACAAGGAAAATTAACTAGATCAATCCTTGATCGATACGATAAAAGGATCGATACGATAAGTGGGTATATTTAGCACAGTATTTTGACTACAAAGGGCACTGCTAGCTCGTTTTGTATATATTTTGTTACCATTCTTTTTCTATTGGAGATCTACTTGACTAGAATTAAAGTAATACTCGTACTCGGGTAATTAAGACATACACATGCTTACAATACAAAGAAACACCATACTGAATGATGAATGTTTTGCTCATATAAAATATGAACCTGCTAAGCAAATTGCGTTCTCACAGTAATCATAAGGTAAGGTAATACGACATAGGATTGAATTGATTGTAAAGCTTGAGTCACACTGATCATACTTAATTACCATTTTGGTAAAATGCGGAAATAATGGGCGAAAATGTCTGTAAAAAAATGTCACTAAAATTGTTCTTGTTCAGTGTATCTATGTGAGTGAGAAAAATGTTGGTGCCACAAATTGACATAATTTGCAAACATGAAAACATATGCCTGTGCACTAATGGTTGAATGCCAGAGCTAATAGTTGAATGCCAGAGCTAATAGATTATATCTTACCTTATACTTACTGGCCTGGGTGAATGTTAAGTCTACTTGATTATATCTCATCTTATACTTACTGACCCGGTTGAATGCCCGGGCTACTAGATTGTACCTGATCTTATAACTACTAGTCTGGTTATATATGGATGGTATCATGCACAACTGGTCTAACCCATTTTTTGTGTTTTGAGTAATCAAGCATTGAAGGTTTTGACCTTTCTGTTAAATCAGGCAGCTGAGATAAAACCTTTAAAAGCCTAACATGGAATGCACATTGGATGTACATCACTGTACATTGAAATTATATAAAATATATTTTTCAAAATATGGTGTATGCGAAATTAAAGCACTTTAATGATGGTTACATGAGGGCTAGACCATTTGTGCAGGTTGTTTTTTCGTTTCGTCTAACCCACCATTTTTAAATAAATCACTGATTTTCAAAGAATTATCCTGCCTAATCCATGATATATTGAAAGAATTCCATACATGTATCCACATATTAAGGAAATATGATAAAAAACAATTAAAATATATGTTATTGATAGAAACAACTTAATAAATTTATTAAGTTTCATTGGTGGTGAGACCATTTGGTCACTGATTTTATTTAACAGTTGTCTTTACTTGTATTTTGTCGTTTTATCGTGTACTTATCGTGTAAGTTGTTGTGCGATTTTTTACATTGTTTTTATTTATAATCACTCGAGGATATCGAGTAAAAGTAGAAGTGAGGGCTAGACCATTTTTGTTTTCTATGAAAATCGCCAAAAAGCATCATGCGCAAACAGACTTTGGCTTGTACTACAGAATGTGATTGGTCTAGACAATTGGCTCTTTTGGCAGATAAAGCTTGTGGTGAGAGCTTTCAAAAACACCAAAAATCTCAAAATCTTCAAAATGTGGATTAGCCCACTTGTGCATGATGCCATCCATATTATCTTATATTTACTGGCCTAGTTGAATGTCATGGCTACTAGAGCATATATTATCTTATAGTGATTTGTCTAGTTTAATGTCAGGGCTACAAGATTATTATTATCTTCCATTTACTAACCTGGTTGGATGGCAGGGATACTAGATTATATATTATCTGGTTGAAGTCAAGGGCTACTAGATTATATTTGATTTGATACTTACTGGTTTTGTTGAATGTCGGGGCTACTTGATTGTATCATATCTGATACTTACTGACCAGGCTGAATACCAGATCTACTAGATTATATCAGTTCTTATACTCACTAGCCTTGTTGAATTCCAGGGCTACTAGATTGTATGTTATCTTATAATCAATGGTCTTCTTGAATACCAGGGCTACTATATTATATCTTATCTTGTCTTATCTTATAATTACTGGTCTGGTTAACTTCAGGTCTACTCGACTGTATCTTATCTTATCATTACTGGAATGGCTGATGGTCAGATCTACTAGATTACATCTTATCTTACCTTTACTGGTCTTGTTGAATACCAGAGCTACTAGATTATATCTCATCTTATACTTAGTAGCCTGGTTGAATGTCAGGGCTACTAGATTTTATCTCATCTTATACTTACTAGCCTGGTTGAATACCAGAGCTACTATATTATATCGCATCTTATACTTAGTAGCCTGGTTGAATGTCAGGTCTACTAGAGTTCATCGCATCTTATACTTACTAGCCTGGTTGAATACCAGAGCTACTATATTATATCGCATCTTATACTTACTGGCCTGTTTGAATGTCAGGGCTACTAGAGTTTATCTCATCTTATACTTACTAGCCTGGTTGAATACCAGAGCTACTATATTATATCGCATCTTATACTTACTGGCCTGATTGAATGTCAGGTCTACTAAAGTTAATCTCATCTTATACTTACTGGCCTGGTTTATTGCCAGGGTTACTAGGATGAGTTGACAGATCATGATGCTGGTTTAGATGTTGGTGTCTTTAACTCCTGACTTGCCTTAATCTTCCTGTTAATGGTTCTGTTCCGGGCGTCCCGCTCTTCCCTTACCTACTCTCTCTCTCTCTGTTGTCATGCTCCCATAACAACCAGAACTGTGGATGTATTTCAATATTATTCTCAAATATTTACCGCGTCACGCACCGCATCACGCCGCCGCTCCCTCACCTTGTATTATTTTCATGCCATTTATCCTGGTGTTGTTTAAGTATGTATATTTGGTTAAGTAGACCACTAAACCGCTGAACGCGACTATAGTCGTTTTAAAAGTCGTTTTAGTTTGTTTCATTCGCCTGATTAAATCACTGTTATTGGGAAGGAAACGTGTGTCTAAACATCAAGAATTGTAAATGTTTTGTCTCAGACTAAGTTCAACTCCAAAAGGGTGAAAATTTAAATTATTTATTTTTTGCGGTTCGAGGATTAACAGAAGTTGGCTTGCACATCGATTCGCTTCCACCCTCCCCCCCTCTGTCGTGCTGACTTGTCCCTTTAACCCTTAAAGCTTAAAGCGCTGAAATAGTTTTGTATAGACCGTGGAGACCAAAGTTTGTCTTCGATTAAAATCGTCGAAAATGGCTCATTCAGTTTTTTCCAGCTTCATTTGAATATATTTTTCATAGGTCTACAGTCACTATAAATATCTAAATATTTCCCCGCTCTATTTTGGATTTGAACGTCTAAAGTCCATCCTCGCGCTGTAAGGGTTATATTGACAGCTCTAGCAAGCTTTAGCGTCCACTTTTCTACCCCGGAGCTGATATATCGTATGTCAATTTCTCCAATTCGGAGCCTTTATGTCAAGAGTCAAGACAGACTCGGAATCAGGCAAATTTATGCGATTTTCTACATATATACAAAGAAACAACATAAACAAAAACAATTGTAGAAAACCAGATAATTCTACATAGACTTATTCAGGGCGCGAGCTTAGAAGCCACCTCAAAGAAAAAAAAAATATATATGTACTGAAAAATAATTATTATATGACTGATTAAAAGTACATGAGAGCGAATGTGATTATACTGTGTGTATAATTCAAGAATGACTCATAAGAGCAAACAACACCATCAACCAAATTACAGTTATTTAAATAATTTTCAATAAAAAAAAGGTTTCACATATATCGATAAAGTAGATAAACTGTGTGTAAATAATTTATATTTTATGATATGAGGACGAAGTTTATTAAACGCAATTTTCCTTGAAAAACTTTATACAGCAAAGAAAAATTATAATGGTGATAACGCCAATAAACAATAGGTTGTGTGAGGTAACATTCGATAATTGTATAACAAAACTAAAAAATCAGTTGGCAATGTATGTCTTTTTATCATAAATAACCCTATTTTACTAGCTATATAGTTGATATGGGGATTCCATTTCAAATTCTTATTAATTAATAAACCAAGAAAATTAAAATGATAAACCATTTTAATTTCAACACCATTTATAAATATTGCTAGATGAATAATTGATTTTTTACTCTAATGGAAAAACATACGTTTGGATATTGCCATGTGTAGTGATAGTTTATTAAGTTCTTTATTCATTAAATTTATATTTTTGCATCAATTTGTGAAATCATCAAAATGTCTTAAGTTAGCTCTTTCCGCTTTATTTGAATACCTATGGTATGGGTCTACGGCCATTGTAAATGTTGTACTCTTTCAGTGCGTGGAACGACTTTAGATGTCACAATCTGACGTCTACATAGTTCAGATTCTGGTTAATGGGTGAAGGCGGGGTAATTTTTGCTCTCCCAGAAATTGCACAATGTAATAAAGTCTAGCTTGAGATCACGTTCGTGAACAGATTGTGCAAATTCCGCCAGAAAAAAATGTCGTGTTTGAAGATTGTTTGAAGCTATTCCCAGTAAACACAAAATATTTGTATAACATTTGTACATTGTTGGTCCAACGTCGAATACGCGGGGCCGACGTTGTACAAATTGTATACAAATGTTTTTTTTTTTCCTGAGTAGACGTTCTATGTATGTTTCTGGCTTTAGTTGTATCCCAGTTGCCTCCATCTCTATAATCAACCTATTGCTTTCTGGGTACACCGCGACTTGCAGGGGATGAAGATAACTTGAAGTGGGTGGTAAGCGAAAATAAAAGTTTATTATTAAAACAGTTGTGCCTACACAAAAAATCCTGTTCTAGAACCCCTACTTTATAATAAATTAAATCATTCTTTAGTGATGCAATATTATGCTTTGATGCATCGTTAGGATTTGAAGGGTTAACCCTTTAACCGCCAAATTATTCAATTGGAATTTTCACCCACTTGAAGTTGTGTCCCGCTGACGCGATCCACAACTTCAAGTGAGTGAAAATTATTCAGATTTGACACAATGGAAGTCAACTCTTTTCAAATCGTGCTGATTGATGTCACATTATGGCTTTGACATGCTTAAAAGGCGATACTGAATGTGGTAATACTAAAAAAAACTATATATTCGGCAGGGTTAAAACTTAATTATGTACATTTGTATATATCACTGGTAATTTTAAACTTTAACCGTTGAAACCATGGTAACCAGCAGTTATATATTCTCATTTATCTGAAGCTAAACCCCTTAACTCTCGAGTACCCAGGCATTTACTCATATTTTTTGTCCCTGTAATTCCTATCCTAAAATTAATGACAATAGTTTGATTAGGTATATGGGATAAAGCCCGAGGAGCTCTACATTCATAGCTGTGAAAACAGTTTAGGCAGAAGGCCGAGGCCTTTTTCACAGTTAATAGTTTTACCTGACTTAATAATGCAGATTTTATCCGTACTCGAAGTACATAATACATAGTATACACAAAAGAAAAGAAATTCACACAGCAAAATTATACATATCACATAAAATCTAGTCCAGGAAAAATGATAAGTGTTCTTTACATAAATTTATTAATCTGTAATCACGAGAGGATAAGAACTCTTTAGTTAATTGTAAAGTCGCTTTGGCGTCATTCGTTAAATTATTATAGTGCATACGCTTAACTATGGGGAAAGATGTGCTGTATGATGATCTGGCAATGGCATTGCGGTGTAATTGGTACCTAAAACAGACTAGAGATATGTTATTACATAGTGGTGAACAACTTCCTTCCATGGCAAGTTTCACACACATGTTGACTATTCGGTTTTTATTTCGAACTGAACAAATTTAATAAATCTTCTATGGATCTGGAAATCAATAGGGGGATCATCAGTTATTTTGTATACAAATTTACGGTGTGAACAAGGAGAAATTAAATACGTCTGACAGCGAGAGCCATAAAGCGGCATACAGAAAGTTTTAAATAAATGATACTTGACTGAGGAATGACAATGACAAAAGGGTTTATAATAAAACATTAAGCCTCTTATTAAAGTCGGAAATTCCTTCTGAAATGCGCTTTTTATGGAAATCTTTGCCAATGATATGTTCTAAGTGTACACCACCTGTTCGGCAGAAATTTCTTTACCTTGAAATGTGATATTGATATTATTTACACTTGCTGAATATTCGAGTATACAATACGTTTTGATTTGTCAGCATTAAAAACAATATCTTATTTACTAGAAAATTGTTCACATATATTCAACATTTTTAATAAACCAGTCTTAGTAGGACATAATAAAACAACATCATCTGCATACGCAAGAGCTCTCACAAAGGTGCATACCACATAACAACCAATACCAGATTCATTCAGCATTTTCAGCAATAAATCGTTATAAATGCCATACAACATCCGACCATAATGAGGATCTCTCATAATCGACAGCTCGGTCACACCTGACTGATCAAAATACCATAGGCATATCATGACAATGTGTATGTACTTGATCAACAATAACTCACCATTCCCGGTTTAGACTTAGTGGTCGCACAAAGGAATGACGTAGTGGTGTGCTTAAACCATTATAGTGCACAACTCGGGATACATGTTTGGTACAGTCCCCGTAAAACTACAAGAAATAAAACTTTTTTCTGAAAACGTGAGTAGTGACTGAAAAATCACCCGAATGAGGCGCCACGCCTGATCAGCGCATGCGATTCCTAGTATATATGCCTACATTTTGGTTTTGGTGCGGTGAACGTATATGCCCCCATGTTCATATATAATATAATGATGTCTGCTGTTTAACGTTATTTGAAGTAGTGATGATACATATTTTAAATACCCTGTGCTTGTTTAAATATATAAATGAAAAGCCTGATTTTAAGTGTACATATCATGTCAATTTGCACGTGATTTACATAACTAACCATACTAACCCTGCTGAACATGTTGTAAATACATATCGTCGCCTCGGAGCTAAAGGATCCTATCTGACACTCGTTAGAGTGGCAGATAGGATCCTTTAGCTCCGGGGCGACGATATATACTTATGACAAATAAGTCAGCAATGACTTTGAAATATATCAATGAAACATCTATATGTTTACTGTCCAATTCCAGTAAGATCTATTTGGTCACTATTGGGAATAAAAACTTAGCATGCTTCCCAGGTACTCAGTATAAACATGAGACGTTAATACAATGTCTCGGACGGTGGGCCATCATCAAACCAACATTGGTTTAAGGTGTCGTTATTTGCTGATAAACAAGATCCCACTTGTCAGTGTCAGGGTTAGTAATGTGTATTTTTGTTTAGAGTGCCTGCGGTTTATCCCTTTTAGTGCTGATGGAAGTGGCATTCGATGTCAATATCTGATAAAATGCAAATGTAATAAGTGTCGTACACCCAAAACATACGGATTGAGATGATGCAGACAGAGCTAAGGGACGCACCATAAAATATCTGGGAGGGGGGGGGGGAGGAGATTCTAGAAAAAATATGAAAAAACTATTGTCGCCACACAAGTCGGAAAATGTGGGCATGAAAAAGTTTGTTGGTGGAATTGATGAAAAAAATGTTGATCAGCATAAACCAGCAAATGATAATGTACAGAGTATGGAAGGCATACGACAAATTCTGCTATTTCCGTGTTTTTTTTTAAATAGACAAATGTTTGTTTAAGAACAATTGCAACACTCAACCACCCCCCAGATATCAATTATGATGCACTCATACCACTTGTTCAACCACTATTTTTTTTAGTAATAAAAATGTCACGAGTCTGTAAAATTCATATTCCATGACACCTAACTTCACACATATGAGTAATGTTCACCAACTTCAAGCCGTGTGTCGCGGTAGCGGAAAACAACTTCGCGTGAGTAAACATGTATATTTGTTCCGCGCTCTGTGGGATTTGAAGGTGACATACCTTGAGACGGGACTTGTTTTACAGGAGTGGTTTTTGTTTGATTTGCTGGCCGGTTGTATCGCGCGCTGCTAGGATGCGATAAATAAATATCAACAAAAAAGTATTTATGTATTCCGTAAAAACACGCGATGGCTTCACTAAAACTAATAAAGACTCTCGGCCCATTCAGATAACACTCCACTCAAAGGTTCAGAGCGTCAACCCTTTATGTACTTGGGACGCGTATGAGCAAAGCCCGCGACTTCGAGAATCATGTGACGCCAGCAGTGTTCTCGTTTTTAGTGATATACACTTTTGACAGGTCACTGTTCATGAGTAGGTGCAGTTCTTGGAAGATCAATTGTTTGCATTCTACGAACATGAGTGTAGTATTGTGTGTATTAATACAGATAATTTCCAAAAGTGATATATTGCCCCTTTCAAAGATGAATTTATGTTCATGTCGCCACAAAGTAACAGAATACGTTACATATGAGTTGGTTAGCTAGTTTTATGTTCAACAAATCTAAAATAAATTAAAATTCCCTAATGCTGTGCGATAAATATGTGGTCAAAGGTAGGTATGTAAGAAGTCATACAAATTATGTTATACTAACATTGCTACTCTTGCAATAATGAATAGAAGCAAGCATACGCTATTTTTTTTTTTAAAAAGCAGAATACATTCGGAATATATAATATATAAGATATAATAATATGATATGACTTATAATATGCCTAAGTGTGCATATGACATTATGATACGCACACTTAGGCTAGCAACACATGGTCCTTTGGTCAATTAACAGGTATGTCTCCAAGAAGTGGGTAAACATATAACCACAACATACGTTACACAAAATACGTTACATTTTTTACTAAAAAATGTCGTAATAATGCATCCTGCTTTCTAGCACAGTACAAAACACTCATATTATGGATAAAACTGTTTTTTTTACTGCATATAGTGACATTCAATATCATTATATTATTATAACATGAATCTCGTTAGTTATGTAACGTATGTTGTTAGGGTTTTTTGTATTTGTATTTGAAATAATAACCAACTGACACGAAAAGTGTGTAGTAACTTCCATTATACATACAAATACAGAATACGTTATAATTAATTCTGGAAATAGTCGGGGATCCACATAGCGAAAAGCCATCAAAAATGGGTTGGACCTGACGTCGCCTGCTATACTTTTTATTTGTCTTTTTTATGTTTCGTTATACCTTTGGGTCACATAATTGACTGGTCTGCTTTGACGCAAATATTGCGAATTGGAGCTGGGGCCAGTTTTGTGGACACACCCGTTAATGTTTACCGCTAATTTTGAAAAATGTTTTTTTTTCTTTTCAAAGTGACTGTGGGTGCAAATATATAATTTTCGTATCGCATAACACAAGTGATGGCACGATTAAATGTGTTAGTATATCTACAGAAGCTTTCTAAATGATTTAGAGCTATATTACCTGTAAAAATCACCTCATTTTTGCGAATTTTTGTGTTATTCAGATGTTAAAACAAATTTATTGTAATAAAACTGCTGATATTTTTTATATAGATCTACTTTGTTTTCCTGAAAAGGATACAGCAACAGCTGCTAGTGTTTCTCTGCTAAAATCACGCGATCTTCCCTACAGTTTTCACAATTATTTAAACCAGAGGAAAGTCACCTCAGTCTGAAGGATCGTCAGAAAAGTTGTTCCCTGTTAGGAGTTGAAACAGAGCCGGTGCTACCTGTATGTATGGCAGAACCATTGAATCATTCAAATACCTTCTGGAATTTCGTTCACATCTGTACGCCTACTCTTCTTCTGGAAGATGTGCACCCAATCGGCAATGCTTCGACGTGAACGTCTTTTCAGACATGTCTTAACTCAGACATTTCCAACGCAACTGTGATAGGATATGGACCTTTCTTTCAACAATCTCCAACACATCCAGATGTAGTTGAAGAGTCTGTCCAGTATTGCAGAGACGTTTCATCAAAACTAGAATAAGAATTTACAATAATGACATGTGACCAAGCATTTTATGAAGTCGTCCTCGGCCTGCAAAAACAAAAACCTGTTAAATATGAAACAGTTGATTTTGCGCATGGGTGGCTCCTATATCGCCCAGAATTTCCCTGGAGCGATTGGACATTTGATGCAGAGCACTGGAATCGAGGACATAATGGTTGAGACTGATGTGTTTTTGCGGGGAACGGCAAATACAATTATTTCTGGGAAGGACTATTATGCAATGCTGCGTGCTCATACTCTGTTGCATGCAGCCATGTTTACCCTACACTGGAAGGCATTTGCTGAATGGCTGATTCAAGAAGAGAAAGACATGGACTATATATCTGTACTTGCTTCGAATCTCCAACTACTTTTAGAAGCCCTCTCTAAAACTGATGCTGCTGGGGTGTCTTCTTTGTGCGATGGTGCAGCTAGCCAGCTTCACATGACAGTATATAATAAGGCCTGCACATCACCAACCACAAAGCTATGACTGATGTAGGCTCCATGGACACGGTAATGATTTTGAAGAGATTTATTCATGCTGAGCGTGCTGGACTGTGGGAAGAACACCTGGCTGAAGTCGAAAAAATGTTACGATAGGGCCTACCTAGTAGCAGCTTGCCATTACAAATATATGCTGTATCTTCCACACAATTTACAAGCAATGGGAAACCTCTCCACGGTGGCTTCAAACATTCATCGGGCATTTAAGAATGGCCAGTTTACCATTCACCCAATCTGAAGGACGATGCAATGGAGTCTGGACTGATATGGCCTTCGAAAAGACTTACAATCGTGATGCCGAAACCAAACTTTTTACTAGAATCAGTCAACAATTTACAGCTATGGAGTAATACTTGCAAGCGCTCCCGATGCTAACAGCAGTCTCTGAACAGACCAAGGTCATGGCACACCTCAATCCAGATGAACCTAAACACAGCCTAGACTCAAACAGTAAATCTGTCAAAGAGGATGCATGTACAAAACAAATAATTGAGGTGAATAAAAACCAGATGATCGATCGCTTCAGATGTGAACAAAAAGAAATGTTAAATATATCTACAGGCTGCATAGCAGATTCTGTAGATCTGGTATGTGCTGGTAGACTTGCTACAGAAGAGAGTGCAGTTGTTAGAAATTTACATTTTGTGTAAGACTTAGATGCTGAAAAAGAGGTGGATGTATTCAGCCATGAGTGGACAAGTTGCCCATCATCCCTATTGAAGCAGTCTACCATCTCTTGAACAGGGATATACTATGCGCAAAGGAAATAAAGCCGACCACTTGGCTGCAATACAAACAGTTCTTGGTAGTGTATGGATACCAAAGGATATGCTTCCAATATCAGACAATCCTGTACTAATGTTAGTAGATGACATGGCATTCATTCAGAATTTTCAGCATCTTGGAAGTAGCATGTTTTCCGAACTATGAGAAAAATATCTGAAGCTGCTTCTCAGCATTATACCAGATAACTGTAACTGTGTTCACTTTCAAAGACTTGTGCTTGCGGATAAATCTACACATAACATTTACTATCACCATGCCATTGTTACTTCATTGTAATGCAGTTGATTG
The DNA here is from genome assembly GCA_964017125.1 of Flabesymbios commensalis. Lineage (NCBI taxonomy): Eukaryota > Metazoa > Annelida > Polychaeta > Terebellida > Flabelligeridae > Flabesymbios > Flabesymbios commensalis. The sequence goes on from OZ024918.1 coordinate 41,437,493, forward strand.
TAGCCATTTTAAAGTAATCATGTGCTGTCGTTATTTAGTTCACATTTATTATGGTCATCTTCGAATAATCAGTTAGTGTTGTTTTAAAGTGCCATTGTTAGTTAGTTCACTGTTATTATGGCCATGTTTTACTTATCATGTACTGTTGTTGGAATGTGCAATTTGATTCACATTTACCATGCTGCGCTTTATTTTAAGATCGGGGGCGGGGGCCCTGGGGTAGTGGTTAGCACCGCTGCCTTTCACGCCAGAGTCCGGGGTTCGATTCCCGGTCTCGGCGGTTTGAAAGAAACAAAATTGTTTCTTCCCCATCCACGTGTGAAAGTTAGTATTGTGGGGAGGAAAGTCACCTCAGTCTGAAGGATCGTCAGAAAAGTTGTTCCCTGTTAGGAGTTGAAACAGAGCCGGTGCTACCTGTGTGTATGGCAGAACCATTGAATCATTCAAATACCTTTTGGAATTTCGTTCACATCTGTACGCCTACTCTTCTTCTGGAAGATGTGCACCCAATCGGCAATGCTTCGACGTGAACGTCTTTTCAGACATGTCTTAACTCAGACATTTCCAACGCAACTGTGATAGGATATGGACCTTTCTTTCAACAATCTCCAACACATCCAGATGTAGTTGAAGAGTCTGTCCAGTATTGCAGAGACGTTTCATCAAAACTAGAATAAGAATTTACAATAATGACATGTGACCAAGCATTTTATGAAGTCGTCCTCGGCCTGCAAAAACAAAAACCTGTTAAATATGAAACAGTTGATTTTGCGCATGGGTGGCTCCTATATCGCCCAGAATTTCCCTGGAGCGATTGGACATTTGATGCAGAGCACTGGAATCGAGGACATAATGGTTGAGACTGATGTGTTTTTGCGGGGAACGGCAAATACAATTATTTCTGGGAAGGACTATTATGCAATGCTGCGTGCTCATACTCTGTTGCATGCAGCCATGTTTACCCTACACTGGAAGGCATTTGCTGAATGGCTGATTCAAGAAGAGAAAGACATGGACTATATATCTGTACTTGCTTCGAATCTCCAACTACTTTTAGAAGCCCTCTCTAAAACTGATGCTGCTGGGGTGTCTTCTTTGTGCGATGGTGCAGCTAGCCAGCTTCACATGACAGTATATAATAAGGCCTGCACATCACCAACCACAAAGCTATGACTGATGTAGGCTCCATGGACACGGTAATGATTTTGAAGAGATTTATTCATGCTGAGCGTGCTGGACTGTGGGAAGAACACCTGGCTGAAGTCGAAAAAATGTTACGATAGGGCCTACCTAGTAGCAGCTTGCCATTACAAATATATGCTGTATCTTCCACACAATTTACAAGCAATGGGAAACCTCTCCACGGTGGCTTCAAACATTCATCGGGCATTTAAGAATGGCCAGTTTACCATTCACCCAATCTGAAGGACGATGCAATGGAGTCTGGACTGATATGGCCTTCGAAAAGACTTACAATCGTGATGCCGAAACCAAACTTTTTACTAGAATCAGTCAACAATTTACAGCTATGGAGTAATACTTGTAAGCGCTCCCGATGCTAACAGCAGTCTCTGAACAGACCAAGGTCATGGCACACCTCAATCCAGATGAACCTAAACACAGCCTAGACTCAAACAGTAAATCTGTCAAAGAGGATGCATGTACAAAACAAATAATTGAGGTGAATAAAAACCAGATGATCGATCGCTTCAGATGTGAACAAAAAGAAATGTTAAATATATCTACAGGCTGCATAGCAGATTCTGTAGATCTGGTATGTGCTGGTAGACTTGCTACAGAAGAGAGTGCAGTTGTTAGAAATTTACATTTTGTGTAAGACTTAGATGCTGAAAAAGAGGTGGATGTATTCAGCCATGAGTGGACAAGTTGCCCATCATCCCTATTGAAGCAGTCTACCATCTCTTGAACAGGGATATACTATGCGCAAAGGAAATAAAGCCGACCACTTGGCTGCAATACAAACAGTTCTTGGTAGTGTATGGATACCAAAGGATATGCTTCCAATATCAGACAATCCTGTACTAATGTTAGTAGATGACATGGCATTCATTCAGAATTTTCAGCATCTTGGAAGTAGCATGTTTTCCGAACTATGAGAAAAATATCTGAAGCTGCTTCTCAGCATTATACCAGATAACTGTAACTGTGTTCACTTTCAAAGACTTGTGCTTGCGGATAAATCTACACATAACATTTACTATCACCATGCCATTGTTACTTCATTGTAATGCAGTTGATTGTAGCCATTTTAAAGTAATCATGTGCTGTCGTTATTTAGTTCACATTTATTATGGTCATCTTCGAATAATCAGTTAGTGTTGTTTTAAAGTGCCATTGTTAGTTAGTTCACTGTTATTATGGCCATGTTTTACTTATCATGTACTGTTGTTGGAATGTGCAATTTGATTCACATTTACCATGCTGCGCTTTATTTTAAGATCGGGGGCGGGGGCCCTGGGGTAGTGGTTAGCACCGCTGCCTTTCACGCCAGAGTCCGGGGTTCGATTCCCGGTCTCGGCGGTTTGAAAGAAACAAAATTGTTTCTTCCCCATCCACGTGTGAAAGTTAGTATTGTGGGGAGCCTCCGTGACCGAGAGGTAGCGTGCTCGGCCTCAGACCGCCAGGGCTCGAATTTCGAATCCTGTGTCTGGAGGACAGTGTCATCTCAATCATCTCACCATCCTCAGGAGGTTCTCCTGGCCCAGTTTAGCCTATATGTGCACAAAGGTGGCCTAAAGCCCGATTCATTTCATCTCATTTTTTTTAAGATCGGCAATTGCTGTTTAAATGTGCCTGTTGTATATACATCATATAAATAAATTATACACCATAGTATACACTTTGTTTCATAGTGCCTCACTATTGTGTATTCTTAGACACTTGTAGCCTACTGTAAATTAGTATTAGTGTTGTAAATGCGAGATCTGCCGTCTGACCCCCGATGATGCTGAACACATATTGGCAAGTACTCCATTGTATAATTCAAAGATACTGTTTTCTCAATTATTTAAATACAATGTTTACTGATTATTCCATAATACTTGGTATATAGTATTATTAATTATAATTCGCTTTACCCAAACAAAATTGTATATCCACTTTCAATTTACGCGTGTATGATTTATCTTAAATTTTTGATTGACACGACTATGACGTTGTCTTATGCTAGGCAATAACTGTATTTCTTTTTGTTTGCTCATTTATTTTGTGCAGTACACAATACCTTATCTGTCTAGTCATGTGACTTGTATTTTGTAGTAAAATAAATTGTTTGTTACATCGTTTGTGTTATTTTAAATCCGTATAGTTTGGTTAATGCTCAACACTAAGACAACTAAATAAGAGTACGTATTCCTATATCTTTGTACATTTTAAAATTCAGTGGAATAGTAGGATAATACGTAAATATTACAGAGAGTGGGCCTACTTTAAATTGTAAGTCTTTTTTGTATTGACCTCTTCACGAAATATGCCTGACCCATATATCGTCCAATATCAGATCTCAAGTAATTACGGATGAATTTTTGACTAAAAACGCATTTTTATATCATTAAAATGACTTTAAATCATTCGAAAATGGTCTCCAAATACACTAGATCAAACACTATTACAAAAATATGTGTTTTTGTACATTTATTGTAATTATTGACCAGACAAATCAAATAATAGTGAATTTTCAAATAAAATAAAAAAACATTAAAAAAATTAGGGTACTCTTCCAAAAATGGCCATAATTTTTTTTCGCAATATTTCCGGCAAAGCAGACCAGTCAATCTTGTGAGCCCAATAGCCAGATTAATAGAAAAAACACGAATAAAAAGTATAGCAGGCCACGTCCGGTGATCTCAAAATTTGGGTACCTGGATCCCCGACTAAAATGATTTTGGACATGTTGAACTATTGTGAAAAGGTAGATAAAATAGACTGCTTGCACGAGTTGATTAAAACAGCTCAGCGTTGCTCACTGTAATACGTGTTGTTATTGAAAAGGGTGTGTATTGGTCTGGTAATAATGACACACAGATTTTATTTTATTGTTGAGGTTTTATTGTAAACAATATGGAATGTGTATTAAACATATACATACTTCTGTACTTTTGGGTGTTTTTACCTGTTCATTGTAGAAATGATCAAAACTGATATCTTTGACTTGGTATCTCAATTTGAATGACAAAATCTAAATTTGAAAATAAAGTTGCGAAGAGGTCTATAAATCAAATGAATCGTGTTTTAGACCACTTCTGTGCACTTATAGGATTCGAAATTCAAGCCCTGACGGTCTGAGGCCAAGCACGCTACCTCTCGGTCACGGAGGCCCACCATAATACTGTGTTTTTACGAGTGTATGGAGAAGAAACAATTGTGTCTCTTTCAAGCCGCCTAGACCGGAAACGAACCCCGCACTCTAGCGTGAAAGGCAGCGGTGCTAACCACTACCCCAGGGCCCCCGCCCCGAACAGGTCTAGAGAGAAGTTGATTTTTTTACATGTAGCTTGTGGAAAAGTTTTGAAATGGCAAGCTTTGTCCATATATGCCACTGATTACATGGGTGTGCATTGTGTGTATTATTGTCCCTTAACCCTTTAACCGCCAAATCATTCAATTTGAATTTTCACCTACTTGAAGTTGTGTCTCGCTGGCGCGTTCCACAACTTCAAGTGAGTGAAAATTATTCAGATTTGACAATATGGAGGTCATCTGTTTTCAAATACTGCTGATTGTTGTCACATCTTATATTTAACATGTTCAAAAGGTGGTACTCAATGTGCTAATAAAAAATGAAAACACGAATATATGCGGCACCGGCGGTCAAAGGGTTGAACCCTTAAAAATTATATAATTTCAATTTCCACCCACTCGAAGTTGTGGCTCGCTGCCGCGACCCACAACTTCAAGTGGGTGAAAATTACCGATATTTGTTTAATTTGAGACCAAATATTTGCAAATCTTGTGGCCGAAACGAAGATTCTGTCCCCAATAACAATGATTTAACCTGGTTATAAATAGTATTAAAGTGAAGCCGAGTTTTACATTACTAGGGGCGTATAAGATACTCCCCGAGTAATGTAAAATTAGGCTTTCACAGATTGCATGCAGGTCGGCCACGCGTTTTACATTAATCCTTGAAGCGCTGAATTCTTTCATAATAACTGGCTTAGTTCGAGCTTTTCGCTTCATTTGAATACGTACGTTCTGGGTCTACGGCCATTATGCATATGTTTGTCTTACAGTATGGGGATAGACTTTAGATGTCAGAATCTGACGTCGCATACGAAAAGGGCTCATCTTTAGTTACTTTCACACTAGATCGAATTTTCAAATCAGCAAATGAAAAAACGGTTTGGGGTCTATTGTAATCATTATCGCTCGATTACGATATAATCGATTACATTGTAATCATAGTCATAATTAGTTGAAAATTGTGTAATCGTAATTGTGATCGCACTCGAGAAAAATGTATTAGCTGTATGGCCTAATTACAATCGGAAACGCAATCAACATTTAAAGGCTGTGTAATCAGGATTATTATAGTAATCAGAAACACATTATTGCATTTATCAAAGTCTATCTAATTAAACACATAAATCATAATTGTTCTAATAAAGTAGAAAACATTCATTTTCTTTAATCAACACATTTAGAAAATATGATGTTCAATATGATGATCAAAAGCATTTAGGAAAGAATGAATGAATGAATGAATGGATGAATGAATGAATGAATGAATGAATGAATGAATGAATGAATGCATTATTAATTAAATAATTAATTAGCGAATGAATGATGGAATAAATGAATGAATGAATGAATGAATGAATGAATGAATGAATGAATGAACGAATGAATGAATGAATGCTTTATTAATTAATTAATTAATGAGCGAATGGATGAATGAATGAATGAATAAATGAATGAATGAATGAATGAATGAATGAATGAATGAATGAATGAATGAATGAATGAATGAATGAATGAATGAATGAATGCATTATTAATTATTATTGAATAAATGAATGAATGAATGAATAAATGAATGATAGAATGAATGAATGAATGAATGAATGAATGAATGAATGAATGCATTATTAATTAATTAATTAATTAATGAATGAATGAATGCATGAATGAATGAATGAATGAATGAATGAATGAATGAATGAATGAATGAATGAATGAATTGTGCTTTAGGCCACCTTTGTGCACATATAGGCTAATCTGGTCCGGGAGAACTCCCTGAGAATAGTGAAATGAATCAGATGGCGCTGCCCTTCAAACACATGATTCGCAATTCGATCCCTGGTGGCCTGAGGCCAAGCTCTCCACCTCTGGGTCACTGAGGCTCTTCTCAATATTGAATCTTTACGAGTGAGTGGGGGGGAAAGTTTTGTTTCTCTTAACCCTTTAAGCTCTCACGATGCATTAAAGCATCATTTTACATCCCTGTAAACAGATTTAAATTTCCTACAACTAAGGGTTTTAGAAAAAAATCCATAAAACTGGTTTACCAATACGTGGCAACTTTTTATAATTTTTAAACTACATCAAGTCATCCCCATCCACTACAAGTCGAGAATTGCGACAGCAATTCGCGGCGTGTAGTGGATGAGGATGATAATGGGAAATTCAGGCCTGAAAGGGTGAAACCTGAATACCATAGCGGGGAGCAAACCCGCGATCTCAGGAATGCTGTTTAACCACTGCACCAGGGTCCTCGACCCACATCAATGTATGTTCAGAAAACATTTATACAAGTATGATTAAAACAATTTATTCGAGCTCAGAAAACATTTATGTTCAGGAATCATTTTCCATTCCTTCCGTATTCCGTTTCTTCCTTCCTTCAGTCCTTCCTTTCTTTTTTCCACGTACCTTTCTTCCGCTATCCATTTTTAATCCTTCCGATTATCTTTCTTTCTTCCTCATGCCCTTTATTCCTTCTTTCTCCCATTGTATCCATCCTACCCTTTCTACTTTGATCCATCCTTTATTTGTTTCCTTTCTGTGTCTTTCTGTGTCTGTATCTCCGTCCTTCTTTAATTTATTTATTACATTTATTCTTTGCTTCCTCTCGTCATCTATTTATCTATTATTCCCTCCTTTGTCCCCTTCACACATTTCCGTTCTTTTTTTGGTTCCTCTTCCTTCCTTTCTTCATTCCCTCCTTCTTCTGTGTTTTCCTTCCTTCCCTCCTTCCTTAATCCGCCCCCCTCCCCTCATTCACTTCCTTCTTTTACCCCTCACTTATCTCCTTCTTCCTTTCTTCCTAACTCAAATCCCCTTTCAATTTCTTTCTTCTTCTATTCCTTCCTTCATGTCTTCCTATGCTCGAATTTTTCCTCCCTTAATCTCTCTCTCTCTCCCCCTCCATTATTTCCTTCTATTATTGCATCATCTATGTCTATTCCTTCCTACATTTCATCCTTCCCCTCCTTCCTTCTTTCTTCCTCAAAACATCTTTCATTTCATCCTTTCTTTATTCATCCATTCACTACTATTTTTTCATTCTTTCCTTCATTGGCTCTTTATCCCTCTCTCCATGTTTACATGCTTAGTGCCGTGGTATCAGTAGAGCAGAATAGTGTCCTTGTTCACACAGAAGTTGCCTTGCTGGATCTCGTATCAAATCAGTTTGTCTGATGTTTGAAGACCGTGTACATTTCAACAATTTTTCCTTGAACCATTTTGTGCATGGTGTGTGTCTCTTGTGAAAAATAAAATTCACAGCTGTTCTAGGGAAGCCAGATGAAAAAAAGCAGAACCCAAGCCGTGTGGCTCTTCTAAATGACACAAGAGTCAGGAGTGCACCATGTAGGCCTAGGATGTTTTCTGATTTTTCACTTGTCATATTCTTCCATTCTGCTCACGGTATCGTGTTCAGTCACACATACCAATATCTGGGTATGTAATCCTGGTCTACTGCACGTCCCATCAGTGACTGCACCTTCTGAGCAACATTTTCCAAGGAAACAGTCGTTAAATGAACTTTAAACCTACAGACAAACATGTGTTACTATATTAATTTTGGCAATTTTTTTTCAATTTTGTTGAATTTGATACTTGTCCAACAATCTGATACATTACACCCGCGTGTGTTTAGGGTCATGCTCTCTAAGAGTCAGGAGATGGGCTACGGAAAAAATGTATTGAGAATTTTGACTATTTATCAATTTCCTTCAACGTGATATAATTATCACCCGACTATGTATTGCTTTGAATAACAAAAAAATCATAAACAGAAGCCGGCCATAACATTTAATGCTTCAGAATTTTTTAATTTGATATATTGCATGACTGTGAAGAAAATTTAATGATATATTCATATAGTATATAACAGACGAAAATACCTTGTAGTCTGGGAGCCAAGCCCTGTAACGTGTCACTTCGCTTGACCCAAAAAGTGGCAAAGGTCTGAGCTGTTATTATGACAGGGAGATATCCCTAGGACATCATTAGGGTGGGTGTACAACTTTACTGTGGAAGCAAAGTCCCGGAAATGAGGGATGTTCAAGGGTACCCTCGAGCCTAAATACTGCAATTGTTAAAACACCAGGTAATTCCAAACTCAAAACTCAAATGTTTTAAACAATCTTCAAATCATTGTAAATCCTATTTTATTTTTATTACATACAGAATGACATATTACTCAAGTTTTAAAATATTTCAGAAAAATTAAACCCACCCTTTACGCGCTGAAAGTCAATATTCCAAATTAAAGGTAATTTTGTTCTCCAGATGTAACTTTTCCGTTTCCAGTAAATTTGCATGGTTATGAGCATGCAAAGCAATGCTTACCTCATCTTGGTCCATCACTCATCTGGTACCACTATGTCCCATTTGACAACCCATAAGTTGTTGCATAAAGGACTTATGAGGTCAAAGGTCCGGATGGGGTACTTTTAATAGTTACATTTTGTCGACACATTGTAATAATATTTTTTTTTTACTTTTATAGTTATAAACAACTTTAATACCATTCTTGCTACATTTTGTTATTAAATACATTTCGAACGAGACATAGGTGAGGTTATGATACTTTTCAGAAAACGTGAGCCCACCCTTAGAGCGCTGAAAGTCAATATTTAAAAAAAAATCACAAAGTTCGTAGAATATATAGCTCTTTCGTTTGCTCTGCATGTGTATGATTATGATCGTGCTAATGTCTGTTGTCTTCATTTTGTATATCGGTCATCTGGCTCCACCGTATCAAGTTAGAAACACTTTATCTTGTTGCGCTAAGGACTTATGAGGTCAAAGGTCCGGATGGGGTACCCTCACTAGCTACATTTTGTCGATTCCGTCTAATAACATAATCATTAGTTTCATAGCTATAAAATAAAAAATGAAATGAATCGGGCTTTAGGCCACATTTGTGCACATATAGGCTAAACTGGGCCAGGAGAACCTCCTGAGGATGGTGAGATGATTGAGATGACACTGTCCTCCAGACACAGGATTCGAAATTCGAGCCCTGGCGGTCTGAGGCCGAGCACGCTACCTCTCGGTCACGGAGGCTCCCCACAATACTAACTTTCACACGTGGATGGGGAAGAAACAATTTTGTTTCTTTCAAACCGCCGAGACCGGGAACCGAACCCCGGACTCTGGCGTGAAAGGCAGCGGTGCTAACCACTACCCTAGGGCCCCCGCCCTTTATAGCTATAAACAGGTTTATTACATTTCTTGCCACATAATATCATTAAATTCATTCCGGACGAAACATAATTATGTGAAGTTGTGATATTTTTCAAAAAATATGAACTCACCCTTAGATCGATGAAAGTCATAATTTCCAATAAAAAAAATCCGTACCATGTAACACTTTCGTTTGCTCTGCATGTGTAAGATTATGAGCATGCTAATGTTTGTTGTCTTCATTTCGTATATCTGTCATCTGGTTACATCATATCAAGTTATAAAAACATTATCTTGTTGCATGAAGGATTTATGAGGTCAAAGGTCCGAATGGGGTACTCTCACTAATTACATTTTGACGACCCTATGTGACAACAAAATCCTCGATTGTATAGTTATAAGCAGCTTTACTACCACTCTTCCCACATTTCGTCATTGAATACATTCAGGACAAAACACAAGTGAAATTTTTATTGTTTTAGACCCACCCTTAGATCGCTTAAAAAACGATATTTCAAAAGAACTTAACACAGCTAGAGCACTGGTCGAACGTGTTTTAAAGATATTATTCACCACCAGGTGGCGTGCAAATCTGTCTTACGTCACAGTCAGTAATGTGTTGTGGATTGTGTGGGACCACAGGCTGATATACTTAGATTGTTAGCAATATTTCAGTTATTAAAAGGGGTGTCAATGGTAGCAGATATAGATCAGTCCCACTGATAGTTGAACAAAGAATCTAGATTCCTTGGTTAGAATGTGCATTTCGAAGCTCATTGAGGTCCATTACATATGGTGACGTGTTGCCAATGGTCAAAAGTCGAGTAATATGGTTATTCTGCCTGCAAAGGGAAGGCAGGGTCTAAAGTTGTTTTTAAAGTTGTTTTTACATGTCCATAACAATCACCCCAAATGAGTTTATGTCGACTTTGTCATGGTCATATTACTTCATTCTCATTTGTGTCTTGGAATACTGAATGATAAATACATAATTATAGATAATAAATAATTATCTACAACGCACAAAACCGAACAATCGATCATTTAAAATGTTGTGTAATATTTCAGATAATTTTTTGTTACTTTAAAAATAAATATATTCATACTAAAATAGTACATGATAAGATTTGATAATACTATCCAAGTATATTTAATGAGAGTTTTATATTGTTAGTATAGTACTGTTACACATATATGTACTTGCTAGCATATAGACAAATATATGATACTATGGGCACATAATGGCGAACACCAGTGAGAAGTCAGTTACATTCTAGAAGTCCTTCCCCACCAGCAGCAAACAGCTAGGAACAATCACTGACTTTTCCTAATGTTTAGAGTTTTAAGACGTTGCTCATGATAAAATTTCGAAGGCAGCAGTTATTAGCAAAGATTAAACTCACATATTGAGAAAAAACGTCTGAATAAAGTAATGTCCGATGCCATCATTATGAATTTAAGGTATACACCAGTAAACATATTTAAATGAGAAGAGGCATGATGCAGATGGTAGTAGTAGTACTTATACCCGTTATATCGAGTGGTATGCTACACTTGGCCCTCATTTATTTCACTTTAAATTACTGGGCTTATTAGCAGTGTCTCTGGATAACGGCAATGCTGGTGTCAATTATCCAAGTGAATGGAACAGGACGTTCTGTAAATATGATTCAACATAAAAGACTTGCATTTAGGAGACAATCATTGCTATATATATATATATATATTTATATATATGCTGCTGGAATATATGCTGCAGTTGATTTTAGTTATGACATGACATATTTAGGAATTGGCACAATGCTGCACTTAGCACAACTAGTTTAACCCTTGATACATATCCCGCCCCCCCCTCCCCCTCCCAAATGTTGCTTGATGCCACCTCAGATACAAATCCAAGATGTTGAACAATTCCAGGCATTATAGAATCTTGGGGTGATATCGGTGATATCAAAAGGTGGTTTATCATTGTCTTGGCATTGTCTGAAAAAAAGGATCACGTGAAGACAACACATTTCTGAGAAACGAAGCTACATGGCTAATGGCATTGTGACAAACACAGTTATGGCTGCACCAGATACGCTTCTATGTGTTGTTAAAACTGGATTTATTATTAACAAATTGGCTAAAAATACAGATTAACTTTATTATCTTTTATCTGTGGATATATTAAACTAAAAAAATATAATTATGTCCTCAAAATCGTCTAGTTCCTATTTTATCACTAGGGAAGTTATCATAGGACTAGTTCAAATAAGAGTTGGAAGTGTTACGGCTTGGTGAACAGTGAAAATATTAAAAAAAACAGCACCTGTTGACCTCTAAGGTTCGATTTATTTTGTCAAAAATATCAAAACTGTATATATGTTTCGTTTGGAATATATTCAATGACACAATATGGCAGCAGTGGTATTTAAGCTGTTTATAATAATAAAAAATAAGATTTTGTTAATACAAAGTGGTCAAAAAAATATAACTAAGAATACCTCATCCGGACTTTTGCTTTCATAAGTCCATAATGTAGCATGGTAGGTTTTTTTTAAATTTGACATAGATGTACGAGATGGCAGATTTATCATAATGAGGTCAGCAGACAGTAGCATGCTCATAATCTTACAGATGCACAGTAAATTGAAACGTGTTCATAATACTAGCTGTGTTTATTTTTTTTTAAATATTGACTTTCAGCGCTCTAAGGCTGGGTCTACGTTTACCGAAAAAAGAAGTGGAAATAACGCTGTTTATAACTATAAGAATGACAACTTTGTTATTACAAGGGGTCGAGAAAATGTAACTAGTGAAAGTACCCCATCTGGACTTTTGAACTCATAAGTCCTTAATGCAACAAGGTGTGATTTTTATAATTTGCCATAGTAGTATCAGATGACAGATTTATCAAATGAGGTCAGCAGACACAAGCATGTTCATAATCATACAAATGTACAGAAAACGGAAAGCTACATACTATTTTTTTGAAAAAATGACTTTCAGTGTCCTAAGGGTTGGTTTAGATTTAATGAAAAAACCTCTAAACCTTACATCTGTTTCATCCTGAATATATCCAATGACAAAGTGTGGCCAGAGTGGTATTAATTTTTTTTATAACCATAATAATGATGATTATGTTATCACAGGGGTTGAAAAAATGTAACTTGTGGGAGTACCCCAGCCGTTCTTTTGATCTATTAAGTCTTTCACACAACAAGGTAGACTTTGTCTAATTTGATATACTGTTATCAGATGGCCGATGTACCAAATGAAGTCAACAGACTTTAGCATAATCATAATCATAGAAATGTACAGGAAACGACAAAATTACATTCTACGCACTGTGTTAATTGTTTTTTTAAAATTGACTTCCAGCGCTTTAAAGGTGGATTTATGTTTTGTGAAAAAAATTGAAACTCTGATAATTTGTCATTTTATCTTTAATAGAAGAGAAATATGGACAATAGTGATTTAAAAAATGTTCATAGCAATTTTGATTTGGGTTTTTATTAACCTGGGGTTACAAATGTACAGTCTTTGTGGCTCGAGGGTACACTTGAACATCCCTCATTTTAAAAACTTTGCTGCCACGATTAACTTCTACACGCACCCTAATAATGTTCCAGGGATATATTAATGTCATATGCACATATCAGACCTTTGCCACTTTTTGGGTCAAGCGAACTAAAAAACTAGCAGCTTTTTGGAACTTGGCTCCCTCACTATTGCGTCTAAGAGACAGAAACGCCATTTAGAGCTTCAGAACCTAATATATTATTGATTTTGGTTATATTTTTCATTTTTTAATTTGAAACATTGTATACATACTGTGGTCTAATTTGATATATTACATGACTATATTGTTTTAAAACACAAATGTTTTTAAATATACCCATGTAATTTTAGGGCCATGACCTTCAAGAGCGTGAAAATGACCTTTAAAGCTTCAAAATTTTTGTTTATTATGAATTTTGACTATTTCGTACCAATTTCCTCTGATTTCATATATTACATTACTATAATTACTTCGAATTACAAACGTTTTTAAAAAGCACCACAGTGGTTTTAGGGTCAGGACCTTTAAGACCCCGGTGTCAAGAATTAACATGCAATTCCCACGAGACCACATTTACTGACATATGACCCTACACTATATATCATGATAATGCTGCTTGCTATTTCTGTCACACTACAGCGTATAATGCAGCTTATGTCGACATGTAAAAAAATGCATAACACGTCGGCATACCTTGGCATACGTTAGCACAATGCTGTTTGGAGAGACGTAATGCTGTGGGTAGTAGGTCTTGTGACTGATCATCATGTTGGAAACAAAATGGTTCAATCTGGTACTTGCTAAAACAGTTGACCCCAATGAACACGATTACTTCGAGACAATAGTGGGTCAACCTTCCTTTGCTAATTTAACGTTTTCATTGGCTTATGGGATGATTCATCAGATGTCTAGTTTAATATTTAATCTATTTATATAATAGGCTCCTTTATATTTTAACTTTAATTCACGACGCCTTGCATTGTCATAACCATACTAATTGTTTGCTATCTTGAGTCAAGGTTCATATTCTCTAAATAATATATATGGATGTAGAGTGCACCATTCTATTAAAAAAAAATTGTCTTTCCAGATCCTACTCCCACTTTATCGACGACAGCTTTTCGCAGTTGTTAATAGCAAGTTGTATTGTCCGCTCAGCAGACCAGCTAAACATCCTCCAAGTTTAGGTATAAAACGGTAATAATTTGATGATGTCATTCGCGCGTGAAGTCACTTTCTTTCATTATGGTAGGGTCTATTTCAAAATTTTATATTTATAGGGAATAGTTTTAGAATACATCGCCAGACCTTGCTGTTGCATGATTGAGCTTATCAATGCAAAAAACGTAAACCCAAGATGGCAAAAAATGACATACACTTGTGTTAATGTTATATTATATCTCAGGATAAAAATAATTTACAGTTTTAATGAAAGGTGCTGCACCGAAATAGTAACGACTACTATTTTGTCACAGCCTTTATTGAAACATCAATTTTAAGTAGGCCTACGCTTCGTGTCAAAATTGATCTATTTAACACAGCGCCCAGCAGATTTGCACATTACATTGTTATCACCTAGTGAGCAACAGAAAACAAAATGTATTTCGGGGCAGCCACCTGGTGAAAACAAACCTGTTCATCAAACTAATAATGTTTTTACTCAAATTGTGGATTAAATTAAACAGTAGCTTCGAATCAAATTGTGGATTAAGATCTAACAGTGTCAAGTTTTTATATATTACAAAAATGATACGCGATGATTGTACTGTTTTTATTGTGGGCACACTCCTTAATACAGACGACCATGGCCCTGAGCGGGCCTGTGCAAATGCTCTCAGTGGATGTGGTGCGACTGCTTTATTTCTTCCTTTACCAATTTCGCATTTATGCGAGAACTATCTCCTTTACCAATTTCGCATTTATGCGAATTCCACATGTGCACATGCATTAATTGCAATGGAGATATTTCATTACATGGATGGTTGAAAATTGCCAACCAGAATGGTCAGTAACATTTTTAATTTGTGCGGTGTGCGCATGCGCATAGCTATAACCTGTATTGTGCCCAGGGGCTACTTCAAGGGTCCTCAATAAGGAAGAAGTCGGTTTCTGGGGGTAGTTTTTATCAGGGGGAAGTCGGTATTAAAGGAGTTTTGTCAAGTTAAAACAAATTTAAAAATCCGAGAAAAACTCGAAAGTGGGTGGGTACGTCAAGCCCCTACTCGGCTTTTTTTTAATCTCCTGTTTTTTGCTGTTTTTTATGTACATGTTTCCGAACAAAATAAAAAATGGATAGGGGAGTGGACGGGTCTGGCCAATCCTAGTTTTTCTTGGATTTTTTTTCAAATTGACAAGCTCGCCGAACATTTGCGATGATTTACATTTCACATACAATATTCAGCGATTGCTAATTTGCATATACATGTACGATTAGTTTTCAATGACTCTATATAACGATTGCTCGCCGAGTATTTTAGTATGAATCTACTATATGTATTGCATGTAAAACACATAGTGTAATCCTAACAGCTCTAAATTAAATAATTTAAATTTTCACTACTTGAAGATTTGTCTCGCTATCGCGACCCGCAACTTCAAACCACTATAAACGTTATTAATGGTATAAGGGTTAACCCTTTAACCGCCGGTGCCGAATATATTCGGGTTTTCTTTTTTTATTAGCACAATAAGTACGACATTTTAAATATAATAAAGATACAAATTTATGTGACATCAACCAGCAAGATTTTTATTTTGTCAAATCTGAATAATTTTCACTTACTTGAAGTTGTGGATCGCGTCAGCTGATAATTGCGTTGGCAATACCAGCTTCAAATTAATGAAACATACTCACAAACAGTTCAGCAGTACAAGGGTTAATTAGTGAGCTATTCAACAGGGGTGCTAATGGATATAAGTGATGTGGCCTTCAGCTTGTCAGGCAATTGTGACTTCAGCATAAGCTCAAACACCGGACTGAATGGAGGTAATACTTTAACTAAAACGTTAGTTACTCTGGGGGATATCCTGTTCAATATTCAGTTGAAAATGAAATGAAAATGAAGTGAATCGGGCTTTAGGCCACCTTTGTGCACATATAGGCTAAACTGGGCCAGGAGAACCTCCTGAGGGTGGTGAGATGATTGAGATGACACTGTCCTCCAGACACAGGATTCGAAATTCGAGCCCTGGCGGTCTGAGGCCGAGCACGCTACCTCTCGGTCACGGAGGCTCCCCACAATACTAACTTTCACACGTGGATGGGGAAGAAACATTTTTGTTTCTTTCAAACCGCCGAGACCGGGAACCGAACCCCGGACTCTGGCGTGAAAGGCAGCGGTGCTAACCACTACTCTAGGGCCCCCGCCCATATTCAGTTGAAGCGTATTTAATTGTTGAACAAACAAATCTGATGGTAAGTTACGTTGGCATGCCTTGAAGTTTAGAAACTTTTCTCCATATACATGTAAATCGGCCATTTGGTTACTTACTGGATAAAGTGTGGGTATACATCATCATTTGTGTACGCTCTAAACAATATAGGTTCTTTAAAAAGAACCCTTCAGTACAATCACCATGCAACCCCAGGAGAACCCTGCAAGGGTTCTCTTGGGGTTGCATGGTGATAGTACTGAAGGGTTCCTTCCAAAGAACCTATATTGTTTAGAGTGCGCTCTCTTGACATAGTACAATCAAATCACCTATTCGATTGACGTAAATTACCAGCTACAAAGTAATTAAAAAATCACTTACCTTTGGAAATTCGACCTGTGATAATTAGATTTTTTAGTTTCTCTGAATATTTCATACATTTTGGACAATACAACTGTATATATGTTGCAAAAACAGCTAGAACACTCAAATGAGTCCCTCACACAGAATAGCTAATACACTTTTCCCAGAGAGGTGACGGTAATAACACAGAAGATACATAGATAACGCAAACAGCAATATAGTTATTTAATGTTTATTCACTTAAAAAAATAAATTTTATACGAAATTCATTGTAACGCGAGGATAAATAGCAAAGAATCTTTGAACCGCATTAGAAAAGAAACTAATGTTTACTAACTAAAGTAATAACTCGTGTTAAAAATAAATAGTTAAATTAAGACGTTACACCAATGTTCAAGAGGCGTTTGACACAAAAAATGCCATACTTTAAAATTTAAAAAACTTAAAAAAAATTGTGGGCTCGATCTATTTTGCATCCATTATGACATTTGAGAAAAAAATTAAAATCGGGTTTCAGATCACTTTTGTGCATATACAGGCTAAATTGGGCCGGGGGAACCTCTTGAGGATTGGGAGATGAGAGAGATGATACTGCCCTCCAGACACAGGATTCGGTCATAGAGGCTTCCCACAATACTGGGCCCGTATTCCCGTACAAGTTGCGATATATCGTAGGCTTTTGATTGGTCGAGACGGCCGTCTCGACCAATCAGAAGCCTACGATATATCGTAACTTGTACGAGAATACGGTACCAGAGTTCTTCTTGAACTAACACACATACCTGTAAACAGCGGCTGAATCGGTACAAATATATTCTCAGTGTTGTCGCAGTGATTAGCGACTTAAGGTGAATATAGGTGATGCTCATAGATGCATATAGCATCGTACAATAATTTGTAAAAAAGTTCGAATTATCTTTCTCTCTCCAATAAGATATTGTATTTTGTTTGTCTTCTTATATTTTTTTTCTCAATATTTCTTTTGTCTGCTTTTTGTACACATAGCCATTAAACTATTTACAATGTTTACTTTTTTGTATTTGTTGAACTAGGCTGTCATTCGAAAGCCACTAATTTTATGTCGAACTGTTTTAATCATCTGCAGTTGTAATTCTAAACGAAATTTAAAAAATAACTTTAGGATTATGTTTATAGTCTTTCAATTTAATCCATTGTATATTTCCATCCACTTTCCATGTTTTCATGGGATATTTTTTTGCCTTTATAGACTGGTACATACTTACTTTATTTAACCGTCTCAGTGGTGTGAGAAAATAATATAAATACCTATAATCATAGGGCCGACATCATGGATGTGGTGACAGAGCCAAGTTATTATCATAATTTTTACTCTCCATACCTAAGGGAATTACACGGATGACTCGGAGGCAGTACGATGTGTACACTGATATGCCAGAAGCTTTAACAAGTTTGAAGATATTCTAGGTCTTAACACGGAAATAACACGGATGAGCTCAGTCGTGTTCCTGCCGGGCAAATTAAAAGCTAAATTTGTCGTGGCATGCGGGGTCACAGCAAGAAAACATGTCCGGATCTACACGGTAAAAGGCGAAGCATAGTGGTTTTCATCCCCGGGCTCTGCCGAGGTCCAATCCGGGAATGTGGAAATGTGTATAAATGACCATTCCGACAAAATATTAAAGTGTTTATCATCAACAACTATTTTAATCGATACCTGCAGCTCAATGTGATCCTGACCTTTGATTTTGTCACTTTAGCCGTCACGAATGACATTTGTCGCATTGTCAATAATAATATTTCTAAAGTTGCCTAGACAATGACATCTTGAAATAAACAAGAGGCCCAGGGGCCTTGACGTTTGTCAACAGCATTGCAAAAAACAGCTATAAATGTGTCAGAGAATGTATATCTATACTCTAAGATGCATTATCATGAAACGATGTATATCCTTTATATCGATCATTGGCATTTATATTATTATGTTCGGTTCCCATAATACACTGCACCTAGTGACATATGCTTTACAAAGAATCATTTCACAGGACTACAAAAGTGCAATTATTACTTCTTCTGGGACTTTTATTATGCCCAAGTTAGCCAGGAATTTTCACGAAATCTTTAATTTTCAATTTTAATTCTTCCTCCCGAAATATGCCTAACAAAGTTGTAAAATATTAGATTTTGATGTTTCTTACTCAGCCGTGAAATATACAGTAGCCCTAATCCATCATTATCACATGTAGACGTAATGCACTTTCACTGCACCATCTTACGTAATGCCAATTATGGAAATCACAATACACACAATAGACCTAAGGACAAAGACCCATGAATGCTTTCTCAACTGACAAGATCTTTACTGAAATGTTGCTGTAATGTTGTCAGGCCAACGTTGAGTCAGGTGTTAGTTGGCTGTATCAAATGCAATGAAATGAAATAAATGGGGTTCTACACCACATTTGTACACATATAGTCTGAACTAGATAAGGAGAACCTCCTGAGGATGGTATCACTGCCCTCCAGACACAGGATTCGAAATTGAGCCCTGTTGGTCTACGGCCGAGCACACTAACTCTCGGTCTCGGAGGCTGCCCACAATATTCAATATTTATGATTGAAAAGGGAGGAAACATTTTGTTTCCCTGAAACTTGAATGCCAGAGCAGGAGACGAATCCGCGATCTCTGACTTTCCTAGCAGGCACCAGGGCCCCCCGCCCTTCGGTATTGTTATTACATATATACAAACGCATTACCTGTGGATTTAATATTGGTTCACCGTCAGGGGCGCTGCCCAACATTTTTCATATTTTATTCTGCACTACATATGAAATGTGCATAATATATATCGGTCATGTCATTGCTATCCCTTACCTGTGATTATTTACAGCTATGTTTTTACCCTGGTTCTGCCATAATAGTGTTCCCTGTTCCACTTTGATTTTCATTTCTTACAAAAATAAAAAAATATATATTTTACAGTTTTATAATCCACATGCACAGCTGGTCCTCGTCTTCATCATTGACGTTTGGCCAGTAACTGGTAGAAAACAATCAATGAATGGGAAAGCGTGAATTCAACTATGATGCTGCGTCATTAAAAAAACACTATTGGCCCAGCTGCTTTATAGACACTGAATCGACATTACTCCAAAACCTGACTCACACAGTATGAAGTGCATTCTATTAATAAGTGTGTCCGCTCATATAACAAGGCAAAACAAGAAGTTTATTATTGGTTTTAAACTTATAAAATACCCCTATATTTTATGCACAATAATATACATGCTGGCATACATCTTGTATTTTACTTTAGAACGTAAAATGATAATAGTAGGCCCACATATTATTACTTCGAGTTTTTAATATACATATATCCACTTCTAAAGTATGCATACTTTTAGGTGCATCCCAGCAAACACGATACGGCGAACTGTGGATCAACACTCAAAGATTTCGAATTTCAGAAGTTTAGCCAGACCATAGAGTTAACTCTATGGCAATTTACGTGTGATTGTACTCCAGCGGTATTGCCTCATTGTAGTAGTCAACGCGATGCGTACAAAGCATAGTCTGCTAATATATTACACTGGATATATACGCCATGCTTTCTACAGAATCTACATCGACTTAATGTTAGTTTAATGTTGGACCATGTGGCAAGGTTAGCAAAGCTGTGGCGAGGTTACTCAGCCTTCTGTGGCGAGGTTACCAAATCTGTGGCGAGATTACCTGTGGCGAGGTTACCTTGTGGCGAGGTTACAGTCATGTTACAGTCCAATATTTCGTTGGAATCAGCAACATTTCAACTACATTTTGCTTTCAGTAGCTCGTTTTCTGCCATACTTCATTTAAATTTTATAGGTAAGCATATAGGCCTATGTTTTGGATCATGGGATGCCGAACCTTGGCTCTGTTCTAACAACGCTGGGGCTCGGTTCCCGGTCTCGGCGGTTTGAAAGGAACAAAAAATGTTTCTTCCCCATCCACGTGTGAAAGTCAGTTTTGTGGGGAGCCTCTGTGACCGAGAGGTAGCGTGCTCGGCCTCAGACCGCCATGGCTCACCATCCTCAGGAGGTTCTCCTGGCCCAGTTTAGCCTCTATGTGCACAAAGGTGGCCTAAAGCCCAATTCATTTCATTTTTAACAACGCTGAATACTAATACTGAAACTAATACAGCGATACACAGCTCACAATTTGACAGTGTGGGCCGTAATGGGCATCTATTGGCGGCACTACCATGTCAAAAATGAGAAATACGGGAATTTCGGCTCTATATCTAGCCTAACTGGTAAATGCACAGCACAAAAAATAAAAAAACTTTCCTATTCTATTCTATGGACACGATCATATGGTCATATTCTATTCTATGGACATGATCATATGGTCATATTAATAAGCCAAAATAGAATCACTGTTTTTTATGATTCTAGCCTGAGCCAGTCCCTTTAATTCAGCAGGCAGGGCCTAGAACTTATCTTGAAAAATCCTATGGCCCACTAAAATTAACTTGTTGCGTCAAAAACAAAGATATTGCTCAAAGTGTGGCGCAGCGATAGAATGATGTCGGGCCAGTTTTATTTTTTTGTGGGAATCCCGCAGTCAGGACTATTCTTTATAAGTCAGGCACTGGGTATTCTTTACATCAGGCGCTAGAAACACCAGATAACACGATACATTGGCCCAATGCTGATGTAATGCTGGGCCACTGCCTGCGACGCTTGGCCAATATTATTCCAATCAAAACACTTTACGGTCTAATCACTATATTTAATCATGAACATATATTTTATCTGAACACTTATTAAAGCCGAAAGTAGGCCTACCTAACCTAGGTACCCCAAATGTTATATTGGACATATTCATAAGGACCGGAGCACAAAAATGTCAACCGTTTCTAACACACAGCACCTATATTCCCCCTAAATAGGACACAAACTCATGCAAAATAAACTTAATAAATGAAAATGTATATTTCACCATACTTTGTCCCTTTTTCATGTCAGATGGTCGTAATGGAAGGGTTAACTTACCACATGATCGGGAATTGCAATAAATTACATTATTCGGTCATATTTCACACGAGAAGTGTATAAATTATATCTATGTGCTATGCCTTTTACTGCCGAGTCCAAAAATCTATTTTTAATGATACAAAATTTGCTATTTTTGGATATAAATATCTTAGCCAAGACCTAATTGTTATATTGCGTAACATAACACAGTTGTGTCAAGTGGTTAGCCCGCCAGCGACAGACTGCTGTCGTTCATCAAACTCTGTCATTGACACAATGGTAGCCTGATGGTGGCCCACCGTTCACAACACTGGGCCAACATTAGCCCAGCATTGGCATACCAGTATATAGGCCTTAATAAGATAAACGTCTACCCAATGCTAGCTTACTGCTGGCCCATCGTCTACGACCATGGCTCAGCTGTAAAACAGCATTGGCTGAAGGTATCATTTTTGCAGTCAACACCGGCAACTCCATACCCTGACACATTAATGGTTCAATGTTGGAAGAGTGTCATAGATGATGGCACAACACTTAACCAACATTGGGTCAGTGCAAGCCAAAAGGAGGCAGTGACATCAGCGGAAGTATATACTTGATTTACAAGTGAGCAAATACAGCATTTTGGCAGCGCTATGGCAGGAAGAGACGGGACGCCAGTTAAAAAGCAGTAAATGCCTAGAATACCGGGGAGCAGATATTGCTTTCTGACATTGCACAGACAGGACAGATAGTAGCGGAAGTTAACGACAGACGTTTGTGTGGAAAGTCAACCTAAAAGTTTGTTGAGTCGATAAACTAAAAAACATGGTATAAGGCTAACACATAAAGTTGTTAATCCTCATTTTTACGATTACTGTTAGTGCGTGTAAGTAAAGGTAAAGTACACTAAATTGGCTTTTAACCTCTGGATATATGTGGCTCTTTACATACTGATTACTAATG
The DNA here is from genome assembly GCA_964017125.1 of Flabesymbios commensalis. Classification (NCBI taxonomy): domain Eukaryota; kingdom Metazoa; phylum Annelida; class Polychaeta; order Terebellida; family Flabelligeridae; genus Flabesymbios; species Flabesymbios commensalis. The sequence continues at coordinate 41,460,366 of OZ024918.1, forward strand.
TATTTACCCACCTGCAAATTGTTTGCTTCGAAACACTTCAAATGTCACTAAAGTGTACTGGAATAGTTGGTAGTTACAGCACATTCAGTTAGATTACTTATTCAACTGTGCTCATTGTGTATAACACAAAAACATATAAAATATAACAATTACATACCACATGAAACCTGTTTACATAGTCGTACTTTTTTCTGCATTGCAAAATAATAAAATAATACAATAATTTACCATAGCTCGTCTACGAATAGGTCTTCCAGAGCTGCTGATATCTAAGAGGGTAAACAAATCATTGCCATGTCAGCTAGGTTTTGGTTGCAACAGTGTCATAAAGTGAATCATATTATGGCTAAGAGTATAGAGTGTATAGTGAATAAATTATGGATATCTAAATTTGTATATATACCAATTTACATACTAATATGGACATTTTAGAACTGTGTTGTATTATCGAATGTGTAACAGGGAACATATTTAAAAAAATAGCAGGTTTGCTAATTTGTATCGTATATATATATATATATATATATATATATATATATACTCTTATAAAGTCGCCTTTAGCGAGACCAGCGGTCTCGGTATAGACATGATATATGGTAAAATGACTTTGGTGAGACCGTTTAGCGGTCGCGCTAAAGTATCCCAACTTTCCAAGGATAAAATAACTAAAAAAAAAAGATTTGTGTTATTCAAAATCATCGTTTATATATTGAATGGATATTAATCGTTATCTTCAATTAAGATTTGATTGCAAAAAGAGACAATTGTCAGTAATACCACCGACCATATCAATAGCCTGGTTCATAGACTGACTTTTCTGTATATTTGGTCGGGTTTGGTTTGTACCTTCATCGCGACCATGTAAAAATTAGCGTAACTTCACGGAAATTGCATATGTTTGTAGTTTTATTTCACAATTATAATCAATTTATTCTGTTTTACGCATATGCGACGATTTGTGAACGATAACTTACTTTGCGGAAGATATAGGAAACTATTTTAGCAGAGTATCGCTGAAACGTTAGACCCCCCCTCCCCTCCCAGCTTACAACTGGTGATAGCCGTACTGCCACGCATTAGCACGAGACCATCGCACATACCACATTAGTGAAGGGGCAACATTCTGCAATATTATAGTCATTAATTATTTATTGTTAAATCTGACTACATGAACGTAAAAGTAAATATGATAGATAGAAAAGTTTGTAAAATTTGTCATAAGAATGTGATTCGTGACCTTCATTTATTTCCGTTACTTAAATATTTATTCCATTGTTCTAAGTTGCTTGTATTGTACTTATAGGGCATACAGTTTTTTCTTTAATTATGAATGCTTATATAAGGGTGTAAGAATATTAGTAATTACAGTTGATATGTGTTTTTTTAATGAATTGATATGGGCTTTTTTATTCATATACACTCGAACTGTAATGGATTAAAATAGCTAGACATTTTGTTAAAAAGTAGTTGTGCCACGGCCATTAATTTTTTAGCAACAAGTCAATTTTTACCCTCCAATTACCGGCCACTTTATGTCGGCCAATATAATAAAATCGTCCGCATGAATGACAGGCATTGCGGCGAAAAAAATAATAAGTGCTGGCGTCTTTTTTGCATAGGTTGTTCACAGTTGTGATATAGGACACGGCCAGTGATTTTCCAGGACCAAGTCAACATTTGACCTCCAATTACCGGTTAATATGCATATATATGTAGGTTGATATATTATATCATCAGCGGCAGCGTGAATCTATTTTGTACAAGTTGTTAAACGGCTACGGCAAATAATAGGCTTATAAACTTCTGAACATCATATAACCGGCCACTATATCGATCAACAAGTCAACTTTTGAATTTTAATTACCGGCCTATCGGCGGCCACTATAATAATAATAATACAGTACTTGGTTATGGTACATGTCAGTCAAAACGCTTAGACTATATGTCGGTCAATATAATAAAATCGTCAGTGTGAATGCCAGACATCACGGCAAAACAGTTTAAGTGCTAGCGTAATTATTTTTTTTTTCAAATTTCTGAACGAAACAATATCGGCCGCTACCAGCGGCCACTCTATGTCGACCAATATAATATACAATGTTCAGCGTGAATCACGGACATCAGTGACAGCACTTCCAGAATCAGACGTTCAACATAGGAGGTTCAACCAAGACGGCTATTGTGTTTTATTTATATTTTCTCGCTTCTTGGCGCTAAACAGTCAGGTTGTGTGTGTCACCAACAAACACCCTTTACCAGCGTCAAACTATAAGGCCCATCTATTATTGATAAAGAACCATTATTACGGGTGGTGATTAGCAACTCGCATGAACTGGTCAAAGTACTAAATTCATATTCATAGCATTTACAATCTCTTTTATTAATATAATTGAATATAAAAAATAATTCCTTCATTAATTTATTAGGACTCGGTTAAGAGGACACAGAGAGGAAAAGATTTTGGTCCAACATAAAATCAGCGTTGGTTAAATGTGTCGTGTTTATCATGTAGGTATGTTTCTTAGTTTGAGCATACTGTTATACTTTATGGCGGGCCGCATCTGTTTCATGCCACCTACCAGTATTTAAATTTAAATACAGCATTGCCAGCTGATCAATCTGAGTACAATTTAACATGCCTGTGGTATAAAAATTGACACTTTTGATGCCTTATCCGGCCACTTTTGTCAAATTTCTAAACCTTTTTTTTTTGCAAAAAACGCGGCCTCCTATGAGCGGCCACCTGTCTTGAATGGCCACTTTCGACTTGCAGTAGTGGTGGCCGCTCAAAAGAGGTTATATTGTGGTGGTAACTGTATTATTTGTGAAAGATCGGCGGGATTGATTAATCACGTCGAAAAGTTATTGATTATAAGAAGTTATACCGGTATATAAGAATTATTAATGCCTTTTATATGGGACTGGAGATGTTTATAATCATCTAATCTCTAATCATCTTGTCGCCATGTAGGCCTAGTTTTGAAATGTCTACTACGCGCCAGGAAACATGATGTGCTCTACAGTATTGTCGCGAACATAACACCTTGCCAATATAAACAAAAACGCTGCTTGACAGTTAAAGCTCTAACAGCGATACAATTGTGAGTTGTGATTTCTATTTCAGGGTACAAAAGAAGGCCATTCCTCCAGTCCGGTACTGCCAAAATATGTGCAGGAATGGTAAAATTTGTCATTAGTCATTCCGATGAACTGGAAATTTAAGGCCATCCTAGGACAAAGGCCATTTCTAGGAATGACATTTTTTTACTCAGGAATGGCAGTTTCCTTGACTTGCCAGTCCTGTGGATTGGCATGCCATCAACGTTTAATTCTACCCCTGTATTTAGATGCTCAGATAAACACAGTTAAATATCTGTCTTTCTGTGATATCATGTCAGCCTTTAGGGATTACGCGTGGCCCAGTAAACAGCGTACAGGTCAACCAAGTGAACTACATATATATATTCAATTCAATTCAATTCGTTTATTATACTGACGAGTACAAAATACAGCAAAAACAATAATTTAATCAGTTTAATTTCAGTACCTAGCCCTTGAGGCTTATTCGTCAGTTTATATGACAAGTTTGCATAAAAATGAGATGTACAAACGAGGTGTGATAATGTAGTCATATCAATGTAGGCCCTAAAATGGTGATGCTCCAGCGAATACACCTGCATGGACCCGGTCCTAGCAAAGCGACGGACCAACGTCTACGATGTCGGCCCGTCTCTCAACCAGCACCGGCGCAAAGTCTGGTGTTCGCCTGAGTTTAACAATAGATCAGTATTCAAACGTGAAAAAATGAAGGTCACTGCTGGTTCAACGCTGCTTCAATGCTGGACCAACGCTTGAGACATTGGCGCAGCACTGAAGCAGCGGGTTATAAAATAATACCAGCTCGAGCTCGAAATATAATTATAAACATCTATGAGCCAGAACCTGCTGTATCTATTACACTAGATATTTTATAAAATTTATTGACATAATCATATATAGACATATATAGTTCACTGGGTGAACAAGTCCTCCTCTGTCCCCTGCCTCTGTCCAGTTGATTAATTAGGTCAGTTCGGTGACGTCACGCGTGACCCCGCTGCGCGAGATTAGCTGTAGACCAATTCAACAGGGCGGGGGCCCTAGGGTGGTGGCTGCCTTTCACGCCAGAGTTCGGGGTTCGGTTCCCGCTGTCGGCGGTTAGAAAGAAACAAAAAATGTTTCTTCCCCATCCACGTGTGAAAGTCAGTACTGTGGGGAGCCTCCGTGACCGAGAGGTAGCGTGCTCGGCCTCAGACCGCCAGGGCTCGAATTTTGAATCCTGTGTCTGGAGGACAGTGTCATCTCAATCATCTCATAATCCTGAGAAGGTTCTCCTGGCCCAGTTTAGCCTATATGTGCACAAAGGTGGCCTAAAGCCCGATTCATTTCATTTTGTAGACCAACAAGCAGAGTGCTTGTATGCACGGCACGTGCATTAGGCCTCTACACAGTGACACCGCCCAGCAAACACAAGGCTACACAACCAATGCTGTCAACCGAGGCATTCAACCAATGCTGTTTCAATGTTGGCCAGCGTCGCCGTAGTTGTCCCAGCAATGAAACAGTATTGAGTGAATGCCTCGTGTTTGCTGGCAGGACTGCATCATATTTCTACAGATCTGTAGAAATACGATGCAGTCTTCCTACCTGCCCAGAAAACACAACGTAGTACATCATCATGTATCTGTATCCCGGGATCTGTATCTATGCAGATACAGTCATGTTATAATAATATTATGTCTTCATAATATTCTGCCTCTATTCTCTGTCTACGTGAAAAGCGCGACCAGCAGTTCATGGAAGATATCCTTTTTTTGCTAGGGCCAAGCAAACACTTACACAAGACATTCAACCTATGCTGTTTCAATGTTAGGCCAGCGTCGCCGTCGTTGGCCCATAACTAACAGCTCCAACAATTTTCATCGTGTTTGCTGGTTACATAGCCAGCGGCTCTGGTTATCCTGGTGGTGTCGGCGACGAAATTTTGCTGCACTAGGGGAGGGGCTGTCCAATTAAATTCTGATCAATATAATTATAAATAGTAAAAATTGTATTAAAGGTAGGCCTAATCGTTTGTATATTAGATACATGTAGGCCTACACGTGTGTTTGCATTCTATATTGTTTGTTAATTGAATATTAGTCTATATAATCTCATTCTGAAATATTATTTCACCTATTTATATATTTTGATAATATGATCTTCGGATAAGATTGTAATATAGTAGACCTCAATTAAAAAACGGAGAAGTGAAAATTTGACTAGGCCTAAAATAATTATAGGAATATGCAGGCTTTCGGTACAATTGGCCTGCTATTGTTATAATTAATCTACAAACACATAATTTATAATACTGGTATTGTATGACAAAGTTATAATAATTGCAAAAAACATTGAACGGACTTCAGATAGACTTTCGACTTCAGACTTTCAACTTCAAATTTTGGGCGTTAGACTCTGGACTTCGGTTTCAGACTTAGACAGCATACAACTGACAGACTTCAGACTTTGGTTTCAGACTCGGATTTTGGACATACTTTGAACTTCAGACTTTGGACATAATTCAGACAGTTTTCGGGCATCAAACTTCAGATTTCGTCAGACTTCGTACATCAGACTACCGATTGTGGACTATAGACATCAGTTTTCAGACTTCGTATTGTGGACTTCGTATTTATAGCCTTCATTGTCAGATATCGTACAGACGTCAAACTTCGGACTCAAATTTATTTGTCACACAACAAAAACAAACATACATATGTAACCAAATAAGCTCACAAAATACATTATATTATATGTTATGAGGATCAGGAGCACTGCTGATCAATGGTGATCGATATCATGCAGACCACTTCAGACAGACTTCGGACAGTTTTCAGACTTATGACAGACTTCAGACAAACTTCGGACAGACTTCAGACGTCAGACTCCTACTTCAGACTTTGGACCTCAGCCAGACTTCGAACATCAGGATTTGGATTTTGGACTTCAGACTTTGCATTTCACACTTCAGATTTAAGACTTCGGACAGACTTCGAGCTTCTGACATCAGAATTTGAACTTCAAACTTTGAACTTTATACTTAGAGTTCAGACTTTGGATATACTTCGGACAGACCTCGTCCTTCGATCTTTGAATTTCAGACTTTGGACAATATAGGCTACTTCAGATTTCTTCGGACTTAAAAGAGTTCAGACTTTGGACTTCAGATTTTAAAGTTCAGAGTTTAGAAACCCTCACTGGGTTTTAATACTTTAAACAGTTAAATAATAAATTAAACACTATTTTCTATGACTTTGATCTTTTGATTAAAATAAGCAAAACAGTTAAGCAGCTTTAATAATTATTGTGACCGTAGAACAATAACCCTGAAGGTCGATGCAAGCTCTACTTCAGTGCCGTCAGGCTCTAGTTACACGATAATTTTTAAAAAAAAAACACTACACTCGCGCCATGATACCGTATTACCGGATTTAAAAACTCGTGCTACAATATTTTATTACACGATATAAACACGCTGCATTACCTAATGTATAGTTGCATTTCTGAGATGAAATCTTGCACGTCATATTCATTTTATATTATTCTATTACACGATTCGTGTTATATGCCCTATTATTTAAATTGAATTCGTTGTTCTAAAAGGGTGCCGTCATGTGCATTACTATTTGCCGGCGAGGTTGTCTGAGCGCCAAGCGTGAATCTAATGTTGTTTAATGTTTGTCCAACAAAAAAACAGCATTGGCTCAACGTCTCGTGTTTGCTGGGAAGGATTGCCGCTATTTATTGCACGATTACCGTTAGCCGCGTATACCAGGCAAAGGCCGATCAGCGCTAGATTAAATTTCATGCTCACTGGGATGTTGAAATGAAATGAATCGGGCTTTAGGCCACCTTTGTGCACATATAGGCTAAACTGGGCCAGGAGAACCTCCTGAGGATGGTGAGATGATTGAGATGACACTGTCCTCCAGACACAGGATTCGAAATTCGAGCCCTGGCGGTCTGAGGCCGAGCACGCTACCTATCGGTCACCGAGGCTCCCCACAATACTAACTTTCACACGTGGATGGGGAAGAAACATTTTTGTTTCTTTTAAATCGCCGAGACCGGGAACCGAACCCCGAACTCTGGCGTGAAAGGCAGCGGTGCTAACCACTACTCTAGGGCCCCCGCCCTGGGATGTTGAAATATTTATAACACGATTTTTCCTGAAAAATTGGATTCATGGTTACATCGTTTTTTATCCGATACGTGTAGTAATGATTTGTGCTATAACGGATAACTAAGTGTACATTATATCAGTGTATTAAGTTATGATAACTAATGAGTGTGATTGATTACCATAAAAAAGTTGCTACGATGGTAATCTGATCCGCTATTTACATATCATTAGCTGATTAGTGTGGTCACGTGGCTGTAGCAGTGCGCGTATGCTCACCACCCTCCCTTTCAGCACCCACCAGGATGTGGTTTTCCAGGTGGCGTCATAAAAATGTCTATGTGCCAATTTTTAGCATCACAACATGGGATAATGTGGTACAATCGCTCTCAATATTTTTTTTGAGATGTATTTTCATGGTACAAATGGATCCGCATTTATTTAAATATAACTATATCTAATTATTGTATTTTACTTTGCGTTCACCTCAATTTCCTATTTTTGTTTAAATAGCCCCCAGTGATGGATACTTTAAGTTTGCTAGATTCTATGTATAATACACTATACATAGTGTCAGGGATTGGTGGCCCAATACACTGCGGAAACTGGAATAAATCACTGTTATGGATAATAATGGAATGATTATTTAATAATCAAAATTGTCAAAAATCATAAAGCTACTTTAGCGCGACCGTTGGTCGAGTTATAGGCATAGTTCCTGGGGTCAGTCCCAGCGCTGTTCACACGAGGCAAAGTAATTGTATATTTGTATATTGTATAGCCTACTTGGCATGATAATTTATGGAATCGTACACTTTATCAGCGTCATTATGGTAACTCTACTTCAAACCACGCCTACTGCTACTCAGTCATTTTGAGAGAAACTCGAGTAACTAAATGAACTGGAGTAACTGAATGACTGTGTGACTAGTTGTGAATGTATTATTACACACGATCTATGTGTCGAAATGTCCATATGAACAAACAATTCAAATTTATCACCACATTATATCCGTAGAGGATTCAGAGTATGTAACACGGTGTGCGGACAGAAAGTACCAGGGATAAAAAGTAACGGACAGAAAGAAATAGTTTTCACTTGGACAAAATGTAACAGGGATAAAAATTAACAGTTGATAATTAATGCTAAAATAAGATGTTTAATTTATCGATTTATCATTTATAGTCGACTGTTTAATAATGATCAATACGATAAAATATAAAATTGTCAAAATTGAACTAAAATGGATTAATGCTTTTATTATTTTTGCCTTATTATATGGCCGGCGTTTGCTACTTAATGTAACCAACTATTTCTAAAACTAAAAATAATTAAAGGTTATTATTTATTTACGATTTATCTCACTCTATTTGGTGGTGATTTATTTATTATTATTATTATTGTGATGTAAAAGTAACACTTGTTGAAAGTAACACTTTTTCAAGGTCACAGTATTGACGGGATAACTGAGTAACACTTGTTCAAAGTAACACTTTTTTAAAGTCAACAGTATTGGCGGGATCAAAAAGTAACACTTGTTCAAAGTAACACTTTTTTAAAGTCAAAAGTATTGGCGGGATCAAAAAGTAACACTTGTTCAAAGTAACACTTTTTTAAAGTCAACAGTATTGGCGGGATCAAAAAGTAACACTTGTTCAAAGTAACACTTTTTCAAAGCCAACAGTATTGGCTAAAAATACTTTTTCATGTTGGAAGTTTTTGGGTAATTACACACATTTAAATAAAAATCATAACATGTTTATTAACTTGATGCGCTATAAAAGCGAGATATTCAGCCGAATTAAATTTACCTGGAGCTTACACTTAAAGTGAGTGAGTGAGTGAGTGAGTGAGTGAGTGAGTGAGTGAGTGAGTGAGTGAGTGAGTGAGTGAGTGAGTGAGTGAGTGAGTGAGTGAGTGAGTGAGTGAGTGAGTGAGTGTTTTAATTCCAAACAATATGAAAGCTACCGTAAATGTAATAATCCTACCGAGGCATGGTACATGATTATAAATCATCTATAATTAAAGCCGCCTTTAGCGCGACCGTTGGTCGCGCTATAGGCATATTTTCAGATGTCGGTACCAGCGCCTATTCATGTGACAGTGCGCCAATGCTCTAAAAAAAACATAGTGAGTGATTCAATGAGAGTGGTGAGTTAGTGGGCGAGTTAGTGAGTGAGTGTTTGAGGAGTGAGTGAGTGAGTGAGTGAGTGAGTGAGTGAGTGAGTGAGTGAGTGAGTGAGTGAGTGAGTGAGTGAGTGAGTGAGTGAGTGAGTGAGTGAGTGAGTGAGTGAGTGAGTGAGTGAGTGAGTGAGTGAGTGAGTGAGTGAGTGAGTGAGTGAGTGAGTGAGTGAGTGAGTGAGTGAGTGAGTGAGTGAGTGAGTGAGTGAGTGAGTGAGTGAGTGAGTGAGTGAGTGAGTGAGTGAGTGAGTGAGTGAGTGAGTGAGTGAGTGAGTGAGTGACTGTTTTAATTCCAAACAATATGAAAGCTACCGTAAATGTAATAATCCTACCGAGGCATGGTACATAATTATAAATCATCTATAATTATAAAGCCGCCTTTAACGCGACCGTCGGTCGCGCTATAGGCATATTTTCAGATGTCGGTCCCAGCACATATTCATGTGACAGTGCGCCAATGCTCTAAAAAAACATAGTGAGTGATTTAATGAGAGTGGTGAGTTAGTGGGCGAGTTAGTGAGTGAGTGTTTGAGGAATGAGTTTGTGAGTGAGTTTGTGAGTTTGTGAGTGAGTGAGTGAGTGAGTGAGTGAGTGAGTGAGTGAGTGAGTGAGTGAGTGAGTGAGTGAGCGAGTGAGCGAGCGAGCGAGCGAGCGAGCGAGCGAGTGAGTGAGTGAGTGAGTGAGTGAGTGAGTGAGTGAGTGAGTGAGTGAGTGAGTGAGTGAGTGAGTGAGTGAGTGAGTGAGTGAGTGAGTGAGTGAGTGAGTGAGTGAGTGAGTGAGTGAGTGAGTGAGTGAGTGAGTGAGTGAGTGAGTGAGTGAGTGAGTGAGTGAGTGAGTGAGTGAGTGAGTGAGTGAGTGAGTTTGTGAGTGAGTGAGTGAGTGAGTGAGCGAGCGAGCGAGCGAGCGAGCGAGCGAGCGAGCGAGCGAGCGAGCGAGCGAGTGAGTGAGTGAGTGAGTGAGTGAGTGAGTGAGTGAGTGAGTGAGTGAGTGAGTGAGTGAGTGAGTGAGTGAGTGAGTGAGTGAGTGAGTGAGTGAGTGAGTGAGTGAGTGAGTGAGTGAGTGAGTGAGTGAGTGAGTGAGTGAGTGAGTGAGTGAGTGAGTGAGTGAGTGAGTGAGTGAGTGAGTGAGTGAGTGAGTGAGTGAGTGAGTGATGTGAGTGAGTGAGTGAGTGAGTGAGTGAGTGGGTGAGTGGGTGAGTGAATGGGTGAGTGAATGGGTGTGTGAGTGAGTGAGTGAGTGAGTGAGTGAGTGAGTGAGTGAGTGAGTGAGTGAGTGAGTGAGTGAGTGAGTGAGTGAGCGAGGGAGCGAGCGAGTGAGTGCGTGGGTGAGTGAGTGGGTGTGTGAATGAGTGAGTGAGCGAGCGAGCGAGCGAGCGAGCGAGCCAGCGAGCGAGCGAGTGAATGAGTGAATATATGTGAGCCTTTACCGCGACCGTGGGTCGCGCTATAGGCATATTTTCAGGTGCCAGTCCCAGCACGTATTTATGTGGCAGTGCACGAATGCTCTAAACAGACATAGTGAGTGAGTGAGTGAGTGAGTGAGTGAGTGAGTGAGTGAGTGAGTGAGTGAGTGAGTGAGTGAGTGAGTGAGTGAGTGAGTGAGTGACTGTTTTAATTCCAAACAATATGAAAGCTACCGTAAATGTAATAATCCTACCGAGGCATGGTACATAATTATAAATCATCTATAATTATAAAGCCGCCTTTAGCGCGACCGTCGGTCGCGCTATAGGCATATTTTCAGATGTCGGTCCCAGCACATATTCATGTGACAGTGCGCCAATGCTCTAAAAAAACATAGTGAGTGATTTAATGAGAGTGGTGAGTTAGTGGGCGAGTTAGTGAGTGAGTGTTTGAGGAATGAGTTTGTGAGTGAGTGAGTGAGTGAGTGAGTGAGTGAGTGAGTGAGTGAGTGAGTGAGTGAGTGAGTGAGTGGGTGAGTGGGTGAGTGAATGGGTGAGTGAATGGGTGTGTGAGTGAGTGAGTGAGTGAGTGAGTGAGTGAGTGAGTGAGTGAGTGAGTGAGTGAGTGAGTGAGTGAGTGAGTGAGCGAGGGAGCGAGCGAGTGAGTGCGTGGGTGAGTGAGTGGGTGTGTGAATGAGTGAGTGAGCGAGCGAGCGAGCGAGCGAGCGAGCCAGCGAGCGAGCGAGTGAATGAGTGAATATATGTGAGCCTTTACCGCGACCGTGGGTCGCGCTATAGGCATATTTTCAGGTGCCAGTCCCAGCACGTATTTATGTGGCAGTGCACGAATGCTCTAAACAGACATAGTGAGTGAGTGAGTGAGTGAGTGAGTGAGTGAGTGAGTGAGTGAGTGAGTGAGTGAGTGAGTGAGTGAGTGAGTGAGTGAGTGAGTGAGTGAGTGAGTGAGTGAGTGAGTGAGTGAGTGAGTGAGTGAGTGAGTGAGTGAGTGAGTGAGTGAGTGAGTGAGTGAGTGAGTGAGTGAGTGAGTGAGTGAGTGAGTGAGTGAGTGAGTGAGTGAGTGAGTGAGTGAGTGAGTGAGTGAGTGAGTGAGTGAGTGAGTGAGTGAGTGAGTGAGTGAGTGAGTGAGTGAGTGAGTGAGTGAGTGAGTGAGTGAGTGAGTGAGTGACTGTTTTAATTCCAAACAATATGAAAGCTACCGTAAATGTAATAATCCTACCGAGGCATGGTACATAATTATAAATCATCTATAATTATAAAGCCGCCTTTAGCGCGACCGTCGGTCGCGCTATAGGCATATTTTCAGATGTCGGTCCCAGCACATATTCATGTGACAGTGCGCCAATGCTCTAAAAAAACATAGTGAGTGATTTAATGAGAGTGGTGAGTTAGTGGGCGAGTTAGTGAGTGAGTGTTTGAGGAATGAGTTTGTGAGTGAGTGAGTGAGTGAGTTTGTGAGTGAGTGAGTGAGTGAGTGAGCGAGCGAGCGAGCGAGCGAGCGAGCGAGCGAGCGAGCGAGCGAGCGAGCGAGTGAGTGAGTGAGTGAGTGAGTGAGTGAGTGAGTGAGTGAGTGAGTGAGTGAGCGAGCGAGCGAGTGAGTGAGTGAGTGAGTGAGTGAGTGAGTGAGTGAGTGAGTGAGTGAGTGAGTGAGTGAGTGAGTGAGTGAGTGAGTGAGTGAGTGAGTGAGTGAGTGAGTGAGTGAGTGAGTGAGTGAGTGAGTGAGTGAGTGAGTGAGTGAGTGAGTGAGTGACTGTTTTAATTCCAAACAATATGAAAGCTACCGTAAATGTAATAATCCTACCGAGGCATGGTACATAATTATAAATCATCTATAATTATAAAGCCGCCTTTAGCGCGACCGTCGGTCGCGCTATAGGCATATTTTCAGATGTCGGTCCCAGCACATATTCATGTGACAGTGCGCCAATGCTCTAAAAAAACATAGTGAGTGATTTAATGAGAGTGGTGAGTTAGTGGGCGAGTTAGTGAGTGAGTGTTTGAGGAATGAGTTTGTGAGTGAGTGAGTGAGTGTTGTGAGTGAGTGAGTGAGTGAGTGAGTGAGTGAGTGGTGAGTGAGTGAGTGAGTGAGTGAGTGAGTGAGTGAGCGGTGAGCGAGTGAGCGAGCGAGCGAGTGAGTGAGTGAGTGAGTGAGTGAGTGAGTGAGTGAGTGAGTTTGTGAGTGAGTGAGTGAGTGAGTGAGTGAGTGAGTGAGTGAGTGAGCGAGTGAGTGAGTGAGTGAGTGAGTGAGTGAGTGAGTGAGTGAGTGAGTTTGTGAGTGAGTGAGTGAGTGAGTGAGTGAGTGAGTGAGTGAGTGAGTGAGTGAGTGAGCGAGTGAGCGAGTGAGCGAGCGAGCGAGCGAGCGAGCGAGCGAGCGAGTGAGTGAGTGAGTGAGTGAGTGAGTGAGTGAGTGAGTGAGCGAGCGAGCGAGCGAGCGAGTGAGTGAGTGAGTGAGTGAGTGAGTGAGTGAGTGAGTGAGTGAGTGAGTGAGTGAGTGAGTGATGTGAGTGAGTGAGTGAGTGAGTGAGTGAGTGAGTGAGTTGAGTGAGTGAGTGAGTGAGTGAGTGAGTGAGTGAGTGAGTGAGTGAGAGTGAGTGAGAAAACAAAGCCATTATCAGCTGTAGTGGTGTTAC